>CAIJEN010000001.1:3000000-3467341 GCA_903819635.1 Aureobasidium vineae | reverse complement strand
CTAACAATCCCTACCCTACACCTCACCTTCGGGTTTTTCCACTTCCCTTTCCCTATGTTTCATATATATTACTTTTTTCTTTTCCTCCCTCCTTCCCTCCCTCCTTCCCTCCCTCCTTCCCTCCTCCCTCCTCCCTCCTCCCTCCTCCTCCTCCTCCTCCCTCTTCCTATCCATCTATCCATCCATCCATTCATTCATTCACTTCTCTCTCTACCTTGCTATCCTCGTTTTCTATACAATCCCTACTGTTCCTTCCTCTCCTACCTACTGTTCCTTCCCAATCCCTCCTGTTCCTTTATCCTACCTCCTCTTCCTTCGCAATACCTACTGTTGCTTCATAATACCTACTGTTGCTTCGCAATACCTACTGTTGCTTCGCAATACCTACTGTTGCTTCGCAATACCTACTGTTGCTTCGCAATACCTACTGTTGCTTCGCAATACCTACTGTTGCTTCGCAATACCTACTGTTGCTTCGCAATACCTACTGTTGCTTCGCAATACCTACTGTTGCTTCGCAATAGTTACTACTCGCTACTCACTACTCACCATGGCAAAAGATAAACCAGGTACCTGCCGCATCTGCTTCCGCCACTACGCCTACCTATGGGACCACGTCAAGAAAAACCACCTACACCTCCATGTCCCCCTCTCTACCCTCGCCCATATGGGCTTCACCGCCTGCCCTACCTGCTACCAGCCCTGCCAAACCTCACATGGCATCAAATCCCACCAGTCCAAATCCGGCTGCTTAAAAAAGACCCTTCCTACTCGCTCTACCCGCCGGACGCCTACCACCTCTTCGACCCCTACCGCTATAAATACCTCTATAGCCCCATCTACCGCTACCGCCCTTATAAACACCAACAAACGCCGCCGCGCCTCCCGATCACCATCGCTAGCAAGAAACAGAGCAAGGCCAAGAGCGAGGAATACACATACCTACCATAACACACCACCTCGTCTAGATAGCCCACCCGCCAGGCTACTAGACCTTCTATCTGGCAGCCAGCCGAGTACCCCTCTTAGTAGCCTACAACGGGAAATCCTCGGCAACCAATCCGACAGCCGACCTACATACCAACCAGCCCCTTTACCTACCCTCCTACTAGACCGCTCTCCTACCCCCTCGCCAAACGGCACCTCCTATGGCTCTCCTAACGAGTCCACCATCGGCCTCCTCGAGGACCTAGCCTCAAACCTACCTAGCGGCCATAGCTCACCGGCCCAAAGCGAGATCCACGTCCGAGACGGCCCCCGAAACACTAGTAGTGCCTACTCTCCTACACCCTCCTCTCCTACACCCTCCTCTCCTACACCCTCCTCTCCTACACCCTCCTCTCCTACACCCTCCTCTCCTACACCCTCCTCTCCTACACCCTCCTCCCCTAGTACACCGGCACCTCCCTCTTACTCACTAGGGACCCAGGGGCCTACTAGCCCTATCTACGGAGACGAACATACACCACCGCCACCAGATGTTGCAGACATACCTATAGGCCTAGGCCAAGACCGGTATAACACCTACCAGCCCCGAAACAAGTATCTACAACAGCTATTTGGATACAACCACGTACAGGCAAAGGACCACACCTTCCGTGGCAGCCAAGCCGCTAGCTTTGTGGCCGCCGCGGCCAGGTGTGCCTCTAGATACACACGCCAACCTACCGAGAAACACCTGCTAGACTTCCTACTACTACCGAAGGCTGGCCTTACCCTAGGCATCCAATCGGAGGAGTTTAGCACCCAATACGTCCTACAGCACTACCCGGACCTAATGCTACCCCCGCCAAGCCGCGTAGAAACCGATAGGGCCCAGGAATTTCTAGGCCAGCCAGACAACCGCCGGGATACCCCCGCTCTAGAGCCCAAAGACTGGTAGAAAAGGGCTATCTAGGCAGAGCTGCAAGGGCACTAGTAGACCCCTCAACCCTAGCTAGGAACTCGGCGGATATACTAGCCAAACTAAGAGAAAAACACCCGGAAGGGCAGCCCTACCCCTTTGCCTCCTCCGCGAGCCCTAGACCAGGCCCTAGGCCACTCCCGGAAGACATCTTACAAGCCCTGGCCTCATTTGCCCCGGATACAGCCCCTGGCCTATCCGGCTGGTCAGTCCCCTTACTAAGGGAAGCCTGTAAGCATAAACAGGTGGTAGACTTTCTTACCCACCTCTGCAAGCAGGTACAGAACGGCCTAGCACCAGGGAACCAGCTACTTACCGCATCGAGGCTTGTAGCCCTAGATAAGGAAGATAGCGGGGTCCGGCCAATTGCAGTAGGAGAGCTCATCTATAGGCTGGTAGCTAAGGTCCTCCTCCAANAACAGTTCTCTAAGGACCAACTAGCCCCCTTCCAGCTAGGGGTACAGAGCCCCGGCGGGGTAGAGCCAATCATACACCTACTAGGACACGCGGTAGATGGAAACCTTAGAGGATACACCCACGTCTGCTCTATGGACTTTAAAAACGCCTTCAACTCAGTCTCCCGAGCAGCGGTAGCCCACGGGATCCTAAGCTATGCCCCAGAGTTCTACAAGGCAGCTAGATGGGCCTACAACGAGCCAGCAGCCCTAGTGATGTATAACGGCACGGTAATTACCTCCTCGGAAGGGGTTAGACAAGGAGACCCCCTCGGCCCCCTCTTCTTCTCCCTAGCCATTCGGACCACCCTCCAACAGCTACAACAACAGCTACAGAGGTCAACCGGCTATAACAGACCCCTCCTATCGTCCTAGCATACCTAGACGACGTCTACATCATCTCAGGGCAACAGATCACCCTACAACAACTAGAAGGCTACCTAGAAGACGCCCCTATCGCCCTAAACATAGATAAGACAAAGACACACCCCCTATCGGCAATACAGACCACGGGAATGAAGATACTTGGCTCCTTTATAGGGCCAGAGCCACGGAAGGCCGAATTCCTAGCTACAAGGATAGAAGAACTCTAGACGGTGCTAGATAGGCTAAAAGACCTACCAAAACAACACGCACTCCTCCTACTTAGGGCTAGCACCTCTACACTACTCCGACACCTTCCTAGGACCATAGGATCACAAGGACTCCTGGCAAGATTCCAAGACATTGACACAAGACTCCTAGAAACCATAAAACACCTTCAAGGCTCAGAGGATAGAAGACCACTAGACCAGGACCTAGTAGCCCTCCCTACTAGGCTAGGAGGCCTAGGAATACCTCTCTACGCGGAAGTGGCTGAGCTAGCCTTCCAAAACTCACAGGCTATAGCAGACATCACCCTACAGAGGATCCTACCGCCAAAACTCTTCTGGCGCCTACCCCGAGCACCCTCGCCAGCCCTTAGCAACACTAGTATGGAAGGCCACCCCCAGACTAGCTATAGGCCTACACAAGGCCAAGAAGGCAACCTACAAGAGGACGGCCTAGAAGGGGACATAGACAAGGCCACAGAAGAGGACACACAAGGTCTAGACGAACAAACCACTCTAGGAAGCCAGGAGCAAGAACAGGTACAAGAACAGGAACAGGATCACTCCCAGGACCGCGGTAGAAGCAGGAATAGAGCAAACCAACAACCACAACCAAGCCTATCCTACCTCCTAGCCCAGGACACCTAACAACAGCCTAGCTTTCCCTAGAACACCAACAACTAGACCCCACTAGTACTGGCCCTGCTAGAACCATCTACCGAGCTGCAATAGACAAGCTTAACAGAGCTCGACTAGCTAGAGTACAGCAGAAGCTCTCTTTACAGCAAGAGAACGTACGGATCGAGAACTCAGCCTTCCTAGGCCGGAGATGGCTATCCGCAATGCCTACCTCACAGCCCCTTCTACTCTCGGACATGGACGTAGCCGCAGCACTTTCTATTCGGCTTCTTACATCCCCTGAAGAAGGCCAGGACATCTGTAGACACTGTGATAGGGCCTATACCTTCGCCCACGAAGACGCCTGCCGTGCTAGGACTAGACAGACAATAGTCAAACATAATAAGGTGTGCCAGGCGTTAACTACGGCCCTACAGACCGACCCACAAAACAAAAGTCACCCTAGAGCCACAAGGAGACTACCGAGGAATCCGGACAGACATTAGAATCGACAACCCTAAGGGAACCACCTACCTAGATGTGTCCATCATTTCCCTAGGTAAGGAAACCGCTAGGAAGGACCCTAATAGCACCCTATCGGCCGCGGAAAGGGCTAAGAAGCTCAAATACCAAACCCTAGGCCGAGCTTTTAAGCCGTTTATCCTTAGCCAAGGAGGCCTTCTAGGAAAGGAGACCTCACAAACCTACAAAGAATTCCAAAAGTCCCTTGGTCCTAGCACCTCGGAGTGGCTAGATAAGTATATCTCTACCACTCTAGTAAGACTCCGGGCTAGGAACTGGCTAGGATATGGTATAGACTAGATAGATTTCTTTTTTCTTTTCCTTTTTTCTTTTGTTTCCCTCTTCCTTTTTATCGTACCCTTTTTCTTTGTTTTTATATGAAAAGTAGTTAGACGAGCAAGAATAGCTTATATAGAAGCGTATCGAAATGCTGCTAACCCTAAACCCATAAGAGTATAGGGCCGTTAAAGATCTAGTAGTAAAGGAGGTTAAGCATTAAGTAGAGGAAAGCCTACGTAAGACCGGCTTAGGCTTATAGGGATAGTATATATAGAGACTAGACGCGGCGCTACTAGGGAGATATACGCTAAAGCTATACGGATCGCTTAACTTAAAATAAGTAGCGGTACTTATCTAAGCATAAACAAACTATATACACCTTAACTTAAACCTAGTAAGGCTCCGGGTTAAGGAAAGCGTAAATTACGAGTGTAGGATTAAAGATAAAACGGTAGCATATGTTTTACTATAGTGCCCTTAATAGATAGACATTAGATAAGAGATAAGAAAAGTAGTAGAAAGAAGGTAGGGGAATCTCTTTTACCTTCTAGAAGGCTATAGTAGAAAGAGAGAGTTATAAACGGAAAAGCTAGTAGATAGCCTAGGGAAAAGTAGGCACTAAATTTAGAAATAGTAAAGTTAACGATCTAGTTTCTTTAATAGACAACTAGAATAGGAGCTACGTACGTCGGTATAAGGATAGAGTAGTTAGAAATAGGAGTAGAAAAGTTTTTAAAGTTTTTACTAAATGCACTTAAGATAAAGTAGCAAAGGTAGCAATAAAGTAGTGTTTAGAATAGCTTATATAGGCAATAAGACTATAAATAGCTTATAAGAATTAACTAACTAACTAACTAACCTATTAGCTAGGCTATACGACCCTATTATTAGTAGGATCGTAACACTATGTATTATAGCTAACTATTCTAGAAAGAATAACTAGTTACGGAGTTAGACTTATAAAGCGGAGTGTTAAGTATAGTAAAGTAGATATAAGTAGTAGTATATACTAGAGGAACTATTAGAATAACTAATTAAGTTAAACGTAGGACTTTCTAGTAAAGACCTATCTACCTATATACTTAATAGATAATAAGTATATATAAGTCGTTTATAACTTATAAGGGTAAGCTCTTATACTTACTAAGTAAGAAAGTAAGGATTGACTTTATAGCTCTTAGGCTAAGGCCGTAAGCTAAAGATGCGACCCTGTCCGTATAGCTTACTAGCTTACTTACTTAGCGGGTAAGGATTAGTAACCGACTATTCCTACTTACTGCCTTAGTAGGTACGGACCCTTAGTCTAATAGCGGATCGTAACACTATGTTACCGTAACGTGTTAGTATTCTTATAGCTTAGTAGACCGATAGGAAAGTTTGTATAGCGTACTAGAAAGTAAGAAAAGTGACTAAGCGACCGTAGCTCTATATTATAGTAGAAAGAAACCATAAACATCTTAGAGGATAGGCAATATCTAAGCAGTAGGTATAGAAGACAAAGTGCGCGTACGACGGGAAGGTCGATAATGCTCGACACTATATTTGCATGTCTAACCTAGCTCTTACAAACGACTTGAGTATTTAGGGGTTGTATTTCTTCCTCTTATAAACATAGGCATAAACCCGGTTTAGCGTAAGGATCGAGAGGCTTTTATGTGTTTAGTGTGATCCTTATTTATCTTCTAATGCCCAGCCATAACAATACCCTCGGCTTTCCTCTGTGCAATTCTTGCTTTGATCTCGTCCTTTTTCGAAGCTCGGAGCCTTTGTGCATACTTGACACCAAATCCATGTTGGAAGACCTCGGCTGTCTCCTCTAAGGTCAAACCGCTCACTNNGGTGTAGATTAGCATAACGACCAAATCGAGAACAAATAGGCAATGTTAGGTACCTTCGGGGTAAAAAAAGATGATCAATATCCAACCAATGCCGCAACAGGCGGCGTAAAATCCAAAANNAGCGCCAGATGGGGTCAAAGATTTCATCATAGATAGAAAAGTGCTCGAGACAATTATGTTAGGACCCCAGTTGGCGCAGGTCAGCCACATTGTGCCTACTTTCAAATCAGTGGTGAGACAGGAAGATTCATGACAATGCTTACCTATAGCACGAACGTCCATCGGAAAGAAGTCGGTGCTCATCCAGGCGGTGTTACCGACAGATACACCGTAGAAGAATACGAACCAGATGATAAAAACGAGCACAACAATTGCAGGGGTTGTGACACCTTCGACTTCGAGTTCGAGAGTATGCAAATCGACGGGGATGAAGCTGAAAGCAATTGCGACCGCAATAAGTCCGGCTGACATACCCCAAACGGTACAGATCAAGATCTTGCGTCTCCCCACAGGATCTACGAGCATCATATTGACCCATGTCNNTGAGTAGAGATTAGCAAATCGAGGGTCACCTATGGCATGAAAGACGCTACGTACCATGATAAAGTTCGTGCCCGACACGACAAGTCCCACGGCGACGGGGTTAGAGAATCCTACGAGCGCGAACAGTGTTGAAGAATAATACATCAGAGTGTTAAAGCCGGACATTTGCGATATTACCTGTTTTTGTCAACCAAANGCATACTTCTAGGGCCATGGAACGCTTACCATAAGTCCACAAGCAGAAAGTAGTGCACGAAAGTTGGCGGGATCGGTATGCAGACGTTTTATTTTGTTCCATCTGGTGTCTCCCTCGTTCAATTCCTTCATCTCCTCGCAGGAAACACGAATCAGATTGACTTTATCCCGGATCTGCTGCTCCGAGGCTCCAGTATAGATTTTACGAATCACTGTCGTTGCTTCTTCATACTTGCCATGGTAAATCAGTTGACGGGGTGATTCTGGGCAGAGCGGAAGCAAACAAAGGAGTATGATGGCTGGAACAGCCCCCAGGCCAACCATGTAANNCTAGAACACACAATTAGTCCATGTCCTGTGTCGATCTTGAGAGACCACATACCGCCAACCATGAGAGACGTGTGCAAACCCTGCTCCTACACCGTAAGAAAGTACCTGTCCGCCTGTGATAGACATGTTGTTCAGGCCGATCAATTTACCACGGACCTTCATTGGTGACAATTCGGCGATATACAACGGCACAACCATGGCAGCGCTGCCGACTCCGAAGCCGACCACAAGACGTCCAACGGCCATCTGAGCAATCGAGTATGCAGAGGCTTGCAGTACCGCGCCAACGATGAACAGAACGCAGCCGACATAGATAGCACCTTTTCTGCCGTATTGATCAGCGGTCAGGCCAGCAATAATTGCGCCAATGAATGCTCCGCCTGAGCACAAAGACGTGATGAGCTCTTTCTCGTTGGAAGTGACGGGCCGGTTGTTCAGATCGTTGTTCAAGTAGACCAGCACGGCCGAAATGATGCCAGTGTCGTAGCCAAACAGACTACCACCTATAGAGGCGGAAAGTGCTACTAGCCACGTAAACCAGCCTGTCGGCAGCTCTTCGATGGAGTCGTGTTCGCCTGCATCGCCCGTCACGACCTCGACATGAATCGCGTCAGGTATCGTCATGGCGAAGTTAGCTTTCTCGAAGCTATTACGGTGGCTTGTGGCATTGAGGTTGTGGTCTTTCTCGTCGTTGGCTGCTTTCTCTGGAACGGACACCATGATGACGGATTCGAAATGGGGTCTGGCAAGTGTCTAAGAAGGATGGTTTGAGATGATTCATGAACATAAAGAGGGACACGTCGACTTTATGTACCAGCGGAACCTCACAAGCAACGCGGGGAAGTGTCTGGAGATACCCCATTTCCCCACAGTCATCATAGCTCGATGCCATGACTAAAATTCGCGTAGCCCGAATTTGCCGGGCTCACAGCCCGACATGCGCGGCGAGATTTGCCTAATGGGGAAGACTCAGCTCCAACGTCCATGAATTCGGTCCTTCTACTGACATCCATAGGGCATACATGGAACTCCTTATGCCGCATTGGCGCATGATTGTCTGCTCGGCAAATGATCAGCCCAATCAGGTGTGGTACATGACACGTCTGCTGGAGAAAGATTTCCATCTCAACAACAGCTCAATGGCAAGGACAATCCGTTCTTAGAACGTGTCGGAGGTGAAAATTCTTGATCATTGCGAGTCCGCGCCAGGCTCGACCCATCAGTTTGCCTGAGTTGTCGTGATGATGAGACAAGCTGCTATGTTCAACCCAGACAAAACTAGCTATTGAGAAATCATGAACTTATGCAAGCTTCAATCAGAAATGCGCACAAGACGCGAGTCAGTTGTTCAGGTCATGATTATCGAGAAATAGGTTTTTGCTCAAAGTTCGATGGAATCCAGACTACTCCATCGTTGTCTGAGCAACTCATGAGCCTCTCGAACCGGCCAAGCATGCAACGCCTCCATGTCAGATAACAAATCGCTCAGTGCTCTACGTTCAGCTGCATCTACAAAAAACTCGCCATAAAGTCTGATAGCCATGACAGCACCTACGAGCGCGGGCGGGCATTTTGGGTGACAAGCCGCTATGCCACAGATCTTGAGGATGACCGCTCTAACAGCGGCTTCCACCCGACGGCGTACGCCACTTGCGTTTAGGCCAGTGGAAGCCCTAGGCAGTGGTCAGCGGTTAGCATAGCACGTGGTATCGGCCATGCGTGAGATTATGTCTGACGTACTCTAAGATCGGGTTTTCGGCAATGAGCAACAATCGCGCCAATTCAAAATGTAAGATCCCGGTCACTTCCGCATCAGAACCATACCAAAGAGTCGGCAATACCTCCCCAGGGTAGTTCTGGGCGGTTGATAAAATATAGGGACAATCTTTTGCACATGTTCATCCTCTATTTCATGTTGTAATCTTTTCAACTTCACTTTATAGACTGGTCAGTAGTGACTCACAACTGATATTGAAAAGGCACAACTCACAATATTCGTCGATTGATCTCGCACCCCATCGCCATCGGGTCACCTCCGCTGCAAGAATGACCATCTTATTGACAGGAGAAGCGGTGACAATCTTTCCAGGAGGTAGGCTTATATCAAACGCACGCTGCTTTACGAATGCATTATAGATCTCTTGCCTAACAGCTGTCCAGAAAGCAGCCTCGGCGAGAAGTTGGCTTGGGTGAATTGAGGGCGCAGTGTTGGCGATGATAGATTTGATGATCGTGAGAAAATTGATCTGTGCTTCATCGTGAAGTTCTAATTCTTCATACTGTCGAAGTATGACTGCTGTGACGATCATGTTTTCTTGATTGTCTGCGTCGTGAAGTAATTGCATCTGGGAGAGCTTTGCAATGCATTTCAAGACATATTCCAAGGCAACGGAAGGGTCCGGCCGATCGAAAGTCTGCCCATAGTATACGATTCGCTGATTCACGATGTAGCGAGGGTTCCTGGGAAGATGCAGAGCAGCGACCGCGAAGATCGCGTACATGAGCGCCGGGCAATGCCGAGCACGCTGGGGTACGACAAGCTGGAAATGTTGTCTCATATCGCATAGATCGAACTTGTCCAAGTCAGTCTTCATCTAGAATCGCGATAGTGATTGCCTACCCAGTGGGCGATCTCTTCGATGAAGTACCGAAGGAAACATGCCTCTAAGATGTTGCTGTAAGGTTCATGTTTTGTTGCGTCAAGTTTCAAGATTGTGTCATCGGGCTCGGGGTATTGCGAAGAGGCCAGTGTATGGGGCTGTCCGTCGACACTGCTATAATTGGCTTGATCGTCTAAGCCCTCGAGATGTGTGAGAGGCTGTTCGTGATCCAAATCATCCCGTGGACGCGTCACAATACGCGTAGGATCCCCAGGACGAGACTGTTGGCGGACGTTGTGATAGTCGTCATTGTGTTCGACGAGACTCGATGGAGTAGTAAGAACAGAGATGCAGCTCGCTGGCGATGCTTGAGCTTGGTCATCTGCTTCAGAACCAGAACCTATTATAGTCCTTTGATTTTGCGCCGTCAGGTGTTGCGAGTCCCCGATCTCGACGTCTCGACCGACGTGATTGTTTGCAATGTCCTCGAGTGCGAAAGCGACTACGTATCCTTGTCAGCCTATATCTCTGACACCGGTATGATTGTTGAAGAATGCACTGCTTCTACTAGTGTTCGCAACCCATACTTGCTCATGGAACCTTGCACTGTAGTTCTTTGTAGAGCCGTGCTTGAAGATCGTACTCTTGGGTCTGCGAGCACATTCCAATCCTTTCTTCGAACATCTGCGGCAGATTGAAGGCTCAAGATCACCTGTCACACTCAGTTGAATGGCTCGAATGTTTGTAGTTCGTGTCTAACATCGAAGATGCTTTTCTTTACAGAGTTAGTGCAAGAGGCTAAAGGTAGAATTTGACGATGCTTACGCCGGCAATTTGTGCAAGGGTTGTCTCCTACTGGTCGTTTTGGCATAGGTTCGCAAGATCCTCTTCGTAGATTTTCGATTCTGAAGCTGGCGCTCGACAATCGTTGACTCGAATATGGCAAGAACCTCAACCCAACAAATCGTCCGAATGAACAACACAATCAGGCCGTAGGGCTAAGCGGGGCTGAGCTGCGGGGTCGGCGATGTATTCCCGAATAACACAAGCTAAGCTGCGGGGTCGGCGATGTATTCCCGACCAAGACAAGCTAAGCCGCGGGGTCGGCGATGCATTCTCGATCGAGACAAGCTAAGCTGCAACGAGCAAAAAAAACGCCGAAGGGAATCCCATGCGCCTTACGCGGCCTATCTGCTAGTAATCCACACTTTTACGATGTACATGTATCGAAGATTAATCCGTAGGGTACAATTCCGTCGCTTTTGTGATCGACATCTTGCCCTTCCTGTTTCTCTCTTCCTTGCATTGCTGCTGTCTGTGCTTTGACGGAGACTGGTTTCCATCTATCTGGAGAAAACATCCCTTCTCTGCTTCCTACAGTTCATCTTCTCTAGCTCTCCTCTACCACCTCAGGCCTAGCACGAACAAACAATGGCACCCTTACAACGCAAACTTCAAGTCGCCATCTCAGGCCTTGGCCGCATGGGCGCCCGCCATGCTCAAAACTTCCACGAACGCACTCCCCGCGCCGAGCTCGTTGCAGCTTTCACCCCCGAACCCAGGGAAGCAGCATGGGCTGCAGAACACCTCCCTGGTGTAATCGTCTACTCCGACTTTGACGAAATGCTCAATCATCCAGGTTTAGAAGCTGTGGTTGTAGCTACAGTAACTACTGCCCATGCTTCCCAAGCCATCGCAGCTATCAATGCTGGAAAACACGTGCTTTGCGAGAAGCCTCTCTCCACTTCTGTAGAGATCTCGCAGTCCGTGGTAGATGCAGCAAACAAGAGACCAGACCTCAAGGTTCTTTGTGGCTTTTCCCGTCGTTTTGACGCTTCATACCGAGACGCATTTGCTCGTATGGACAATGCCGCCATCGGCCGCCCTAGCATCTTCCGCTCTCAAACCTGCGATAAACTCGATCCTTCAGGTTTCTTTGTCGACTACGCTCAATTCTCGGGAGGTATTTTCGTCGACTGCAATATTCACGATATCGACTTGGCACTCTGGTTTNTCGGCCAAGATACGTTGGTGAAAAGTGTTTATGCAGTCGGTGTAACAGCAGTCCAACCCGGTCTCAAAAAGTGGAAAGATGTGGACAATGGTGTTGGTGTAGTTGAATTCTACGGAAACAAAATTGCGTACTTGTATTCGAGCAGAATGATGGCGGCGGGACAACACGATATGACTGAAATCATCGGCACAGAGNGAAAATTGACCGTAAACGCGAACCCCAACGGTACATTGGTGGAAATGTCCGAACCTACGGGAATCAGAAGAGAGATCCCTGGTGATTACTATGGAAGGTTCTACGAGGCGTTCGTTAGGGAGGCTAATGAGTTTACCGCTGCTTGTTTGGATGACACGAAGTTGCCTTTCAAGTTGAGTGGTGCGGTGCAGGCTGTCAAGATTGGTTGTGCTTTGCAAGAATCGCTAAACAGTGGAAAGAAGATTGAGTTTGATGAGACTGGTCGTAGGATTGAGCAGGCTTCTTTGTAGATAGAGAGATGCACAGTTGATTTAGCTAAACCAAACAATTGAATTTTCGCTTTCTCTTTGCCTCAAAGATGAAAGCAAATTTACTATTTGCTAGTTCAGAGCAGGAAGCATCTCTACTCCAACCAGCAAGTCGAAAAACACAACCAGAGCCCAACCGATAGCATTTAGATTCAAGAGACGCCTGTAATCTCTGCCATCATGACTCCCTGGCAAACTCAAGTTGTCATGCACAATGGAAAGATTCATTGCAAAGGGTGGGCATACTCGGGTGGTGGCCGTTCGCCAGAGCGTGCTGGGCTCTCTGCCGACGGAGGCTTCGGTCGGTACTAAGAACCACTAGAAACCTGTCACAAAAGCGCAAGTGATCCTGGCGAACTTGGTCAATGGCCCTTTCGTGTGATGTGGAGGGTGGATTGACTTTGTCGCGTGTGGGACAATTCCCTGAACACACAGCCATTGTCTGTAAGAGCGGCATGGAACTGGGGAATACATGTGACAAGCTCGGTTCATCGTGTGAAGGTCTACAGTATCAACAGGTCCAGACCTCCTACTGCGAAAAAGCTGGCGCACTGATAGTCCTCCGATTTCTATCACATGGCCTATATCACACAAGGATGCGATGACTATTAGCATGCGAGATGTGAATAAGTATTCTAATGTAGTGAGAGTTCGCTTTTGCGTTTTGATGCGGAACATGTCAATATTGATGTTGTTCTCTATACATACATACAGGAGCTTGTTAGATTATCGTGCATTGATCGTAGTATACGCACCCTATATTATATGGCGTGATCTCTACTGTACTAGTCTATCTCTATAGTATGTCCTTACGACTACTCTTTCCTCAAGTATTATATAGGCTTAGAGAGTGCTAACTTAGCTAGCAAGAATCAATATATATATATATATATGTATTAGAGTGGATTCTCGTAGGCGGACTCCTTCCTTGTTGTGCTTGCGACCGCGAGTCGTGTTCTTTTTTCTTGCTGGCATCGTGCCACGGGTGCTGTGTAGAGGACACTTTCTCGGTGGTCGCTGTTCTCGGACGTTGCGGTGGGAGGATAGGGAGATGGATGTGTCGGAGGAGAATGCAGACTCGAGCGGTGATCGTTGGGAGTAAGCGAGCAGAGGAGATGCTGGGCGGCTCTCGCGGAAGAGCACACAGATTGGAATCCATGGCAGCAGTGCTTGCTGAAGGAGCCGGATGGTCCAGCTGGAGAGGCAGTCAGTAATGTTGGGTGGAGAGAGAGTATGATACTCATTTACGCTTGCGACAAGAGTCTGGGTAGTTTGGATACCGGGAGAAGAAGGGGAGTTAGTCGTAAGGTTGAGCAAGAATGACGAGACTGAGCTGTTGTTCAGATGTTGTACGAAATCAGAAGCGCCGGCCCGCTTCTTCGTGTGCTGATGTTTTTGGGGGTTGTGTCTGGGAGAAGAGGAGAAGGTTCAGGATGGTCGACGAGTAGATGGTAATCTCGCGGAGACCGAGACCGAGCAGAGACTCGTCTTGTGAGATGGACCGGAGTAGTTGTGTTGCCTCTGCGGACTGTGGAAAGTACTTGTAACCGAACATTACCCCTTGGTCGTCTGAGAGCTGTCGAGAATGGGGCATATAGGGAGCGCCCAGGAGCATGAGGGCTCGGTGCAGATGGTTGATCGATGAAGCAGTTAAGAGAAGCAAGTGTCAAACAGTCGATACTGGCGTGAACGATCTAATGGAGGTTGCTGGTCGCGGGTGAGGACTTCGGATGTGAAGGTATCGTGTACTTGAGCGACATCAGTGTTTGAGATCGGTGTGGTCGAGGTGCAAGATTGAGGCATCTCTATGAAGAAGAGCTTGCGGATATGGGTAAAGAAGTGCTGATATGGAAGAGATCGTGGGTTGGAGACAGGTTGTCGGTCTTCTAGAAAGGATAAATAGTTGGATCGCTGATGATGAATCAGAACAGATACGCAAAGATGTGTGGCGTTGCCGGCTGCGAAGGACGGCCGTCTTAAACGTCTGGGACATGGCGTTCGAGACTCGGATGTGGGACATACCATGCCATGGTGGATTGGATGTCGACAGGAAGTACCAGAGCAGGAAGGCGAATGTGAGACGATAGACTGCGTCTGTGGCGTTGAACCTGAACTGGTTGAGCTTTGTGTCATGGAGCATGGAGCAGTGCAAGAACATACCTGAACTGTCTGGAAGAGTGTCTCAAAGCCGCCTGTTGGTGTGTTGCTGGCAAGGAATGCTGGAACAAATGATTGCGATCTGTCGATGTGATCTGACGTTTGGTAAAGATCCTGCGGTTGATACGATCCAAGACGAGAAAAACGGAAAGCTCTGCTCTACTCCTTGACAGCTGGCCAGACAAGCAGCTCCGTCCGTCATGAGGGTGGAGCATCCAACTTACAGATGATGGTTAACGACCACGACCATAACCATCCACCGAGATTGCTAGCTGACAGGGTGACACTGGCGATGAGCTTTGACCTGCGCTCCATCAGAAATTATATCTGATGCACTGCTTGATCTCTGCCATGGACTCTCGAGGCTGGCTGGCGCCGGTAGAGGCGGAACACTTCCGCAGGCGGTGTCGAGTCTCTGCAACATCACTGCGTCTCCATCTCTCCTCTCCAAGTCCGACCATGACCATGACAACCACGTCCACGCACACTCTGCAGCACCTGGCAAACGACCCTTGACCTTTAGACCTAGCCACAGCTCAACGCGCAAAAACTATGCCTCCCGTCGTGTCTGGTCCGAGCAACGGAGTTCCGAGTCTTCCACTACGCAACTCTCCTCTCCTCCACGAGCCGTCCTCACGCCGCTTCGCTACATACGACGTCGCAATACAGCGCTATCTTCCACCTATCTCTCTTTGGATTGAAGAGTACGCAATTGAAGAGACGGATCGAGAAAGGGCAGGGAGACACACACATACATTTGGGAGAGAGCGGGAGACAACGCACAAACAACCCACCGTTTTAACATGCTAAGTCGGTAATTGCGCTTTTGTGAGACATCTCGGGTGGGCTTCGGAACTAGGCAGCCGTCAGCAAACATGTCAGCGGGCCAAGCGCACCGCTCTTACAGACTCGTGGGTTGGGGCCATAGGCGTGGCGAATGGTCTGATGCTGCTGCTGCTATTGCTGCCTCATGAGGTGGTCGACTTGTCAAATCGTCTCGTCTGCTCACGCCACACCATACTTGCAATCCACGCGACACATACTTGCCCAGACGGACCGCAGGATTGACGCACACAGTACCTGACCAGGGATCAGACAAGAGCATGGATGTAAGCAACAAGGACAAGGACGGAGAGCCAGGCGATCGAAACCAGAGAAGAGCAGTTCGCATGGCTAACTATGGAAACCAGAGCAGAGCAGAACAGCGACCCGCAGCCAGAA
The DNA here is from genome assembly GCA_903819635.1 of Aureobasidium vineae. Lineage (NCBI taxonomy): Eukaryota > Fungi > Ascomycota > Dothideomycetes > Dothideales > Saccotheciaceae > Aureobasidium > Aureobasidium vineae. The sequence goes on along the minus strand of CAIJEN010000001.1, from coordinate 3,451,573 downwards.
GACAAGAGCAGTCGAAGTTAGAAGACAAGAGCAGAGCAGTTCGCATGGCAAACGCTAGGTACCGGAGCAATCACCAGGGCAGTTTACGAGAACGTAGAACGACGACGACGAGGTTCTTCCTTATCAGTAGCAGCGGCAGCACTCTGCTTCTTCTTCTTGTTCTTCTTCTTCTCATCTTCCTCTACGGCGATAGCAGCAGTGATAGCACCATCTCCCTCTCCTTCCTATCCCTCTCCTCCTCCCTCTTCTCTCTCCTCTCCCTTGCCTCCTACGGAGTCAAGAATAGAGGCGGCCTTCTTTCCACAATCCCCGACTCCCATCCGGCTATTGCCCAATTCGTCTTCTAGACTTTCTTCGGAGGCATGATCATTTATGATAAGGCTAAAAATCAGAGTCAACTTACAAAGCTTCGTAGACTTACTGTGATTTCTACGCTCGACAACAGGCAAGAGCAACTAGCGTTGCCATTACTAAATACTCAATATAAGACATCTAATTATTAGTTGTAGACGGACGTTCCAGCATTATAAGAAGAAAAGAAAGCAATATCTCTATACTAGTCTTATTAAGTATTACGGTACATGAGTTACACAACTTATAGTAGATCTAGTAGTTAAAAGTAGATCAAACTTATATAGCCCTAAAACGGCATTATTTTAATTTCTAACCCTAAGCATATATAACTTAGAATATCTTTCTATAGTGCTAATGCATTTTTAGTATATATAAAAATTGTAAAAGCGCTAGAAGTCTATTGTTTGACTAAAGGAGAGTTTATGGTTTTGTAAAGAGATGCTATTTAATGAATACCTCTAGTACATCCGATGTATATTTAGTCCCTGCTTTCTACAACCCTACCTTACATCTACCGTTTCCCAGAAAATTTAGGACTAGAAAAACTTAGTAAGAGATAAGTACCCTAGTCTTACCATGCATAGAAAGCATAGAGAGAAGAACGTACCCCTAAGTCTCCGTTCCGAAGGCAGGAAANGCAGGTGCCAAGGTGCCATCGCAAGAAAATCGGACGAGGAATTGCGAGTTAGGAGTGTTACTGTTTAGGATCACAGTACCGTCCGGAGCTGCGACAGAGAGGTAGAAGCTAACAACTCCNTGGGCCTGACCAAAGACGATACGGAATGGCAGGTACTGTCCTTGAACGAGATCGATAGTAGCGGAAGCCAAAGGATGGCTGGAAATAACAGCGGTCGCATCGGCATTAGCACGAGTCCACCCCGAGTATGCGTTCGAACCGAGCCATAAGAAGGCGATATCGTCGGGCTGACTTAAGGTAAAGGTGTACGTGCCACTCGATTGTGCGAAGATATATCCAACATGGTTCAAGGTGAAATAGTCAGACTGGAAGGTTTGGGTGCTTCCGTAGATGGAGATCTGGCCGACGTTGCTCTCGTACAGTCCACCACATACGGAAGCTGTAGCTTGATATTCGGGATTTTTCGATTTGATCACGGCTGGATCGTAGCCGCTGTAAACATAGTCGGAGTTGTACACTGGATTCGGATAGATTGCNCTGACCAGATATCAGCAAATGTGCCGGATGCAGCAGGAGATCATAGATGCAATACTGACCCATTGAATGCCCTCGTTATTGCAGCTTGCAGGCGTAGGTGCCGCTAGCTGCACAGTAGTGGTTGTAGTCACATCGCGGGCCCGCGTTACAGTGGTGTCGATAGTTGTTATCGTTTCAGTGATCGTGGCAGTCTCAGTAGTCTGCAGAGTGATAGCTGATGGCACAATTGTCACATTGTTGCTAACGACCGGAGTGACTGTTGATGTGCTGAAGACAGTCCGGACATCGGTGATCGAGATGGTGGGTACAGGTTGTAAGCAGGAGCATACAAAGGCAATATCTGAAGATGGACGTTCTAGGATGCTGGAGAAAACACTGGCCTGAATCGAGGGTAGCACTTGTCTTTTCCGATAGTTTATGCTCTCTGTTGTCAATGGTAGGGCCGTTTCAATCGTGGTACTGTGAATCTGATCAGTTCGCCTGCATATGCTTACAAGCGGTACGCAAGACCTACTAAGTGACAGTTTGATCGATCGTAAGCTCACTCGGAACGATGACTGTAGTGGTCGTAGATGCCTCAAATGTTTGGATGATTGTCTGCGTAGACATGGTCACATTCATAATGACAGTCGAAGCTGGACCTGTAGTTGTCACAACATCGGTGACTGTGGCATCGAATAGACTCGTAGAAGCAGTGACTGGGTAGATCGAGGAGCAGTAAGAGCTAGCCGGGCCATAGTCCAGCAAATCGTTTGCGACCTCACAGTTGGTGAAAGGATCGACAGGTGTGGTTCTTGGCGCAGCACTTGTCGACGAGTTGGTAACCGGTCTTATCGTGCTCGAAACGAAGCTGCTGCTTGTTGAGGGATGAAGATGACCGACGAATTCGAGACAGACGATCGCGTGCTCATGGCGAAACTCGAGCCGTTCAGGGAGGATAAGGTGCTTGGGATTGATATCGGAACCAGAGATGAGCTCGTCACAGGCAGAACCACACTCGAGCTAGATGTTCGACGGGAACTCAAGGTTGTCGAGATGACCGAAGAGTTCGAGATAGGATAGGGGACGCCGCTCGAGCGAGATCTGCTACTAGATTCAGAGGTGGAGCTGATGCTGACGCTAGTAGTACTTGTTGAGCTTAAGGCGGTGGGACTGACCCTTGAGCTGGTGCGTACCCCAGACACTGAAGAAATCGAAGCGCTAGTCGACGACAAAGGACGTGATAACCCCGAGGCGCTTGCTGATGCGAAGGTGCTTGCGGAAAGGCTTGTCGAAGGGCTTGTTGAAGGGCGTGTCGAGGAGCTTGCCGAAGGGCTTGCCGAAGGGCTTGCCGAGGGGCTTACCGAAGGGCTTGTGGGCCTGAAAACAACGGTCGCAAAGATGGTTCCGGACGCGGTCACTCGACCCTGTGCATCAATCTGAGTCAAGATGCTGCACACAGAAGTGCTATCGTCAAACGAGAGAGCTACGCAGTCTCCTTCACTGGAGCATTGTGAGAGGCATGAGTAGAGGGCCGCAGATACGCCGGGCAAGTTGAAAGCTTGACGTTTACGTAGGTTGTTGACGATGACACCATTATATGAGGTGTCACATTCTAGCATAAAGACAACATTGTTGACAGTTGCCATACTTGAAGGACAAATTAAGCTCGTGGGCGCGGCTGTGATCGTATTAATCTCTGTCTGTGTCCCTGTCTCTGTCTGAACAGTTGTAAGAGTGCTGGTGGCCGTTCGCGTGATTGTTGTCGGGATCTGATCAACGATATATTCGATGATGTAGACATAGATGATCTTCACAATATATTCGGTTGAGACTGAAGGTACCAGAGCAGTTGGTAAGGGTCCATGGCCAGTCGCAGTCACTTCGAGGACAGTCGACTGCACCGTACAAGGGCAATCTGTGAGAACGACCTCACCACCAGTGACTGTGGTCACACCCATCTGGCATGTAACCACTTGACCTTCATTGGCAGTGAAGGAGGAAGGGTGAACGACATTGGTGATGGTTGCCGCGGCAGTATATGTGTAGCCACTGTCAGTGGCCGAGCCAGGCATTACCATCAGATCGCTGATGGTCCTCTCGACAATCAGGCTAGTCGACTGGACAAGAGTGGTTTCGGTGCCAGAGATGGTGACGACCTGTCCAGCTTGACAGTTTGACAATGTCTCGTAGACGACGTCAGCGTTGTTGGCGACTGCGGCAGGTGCAGCGGTGCACTGAGCATTGCACAGAGTCACAGTCGTGGTAGGGCATGAGAGTGACGAGAATAACGTAGACCAAGACGTGTGGGTCACAGTGACAGTGACGGCATCCATAGTGCCATTGCGACGATATGCCAGTGCGTTTGTGATCCCCAGAATCGAGGCTGTGGCCAGTATGCAAGAAGCACGCATGGTTCCAAGCGTTGTATCGGAGTATACCAAAGAAGAAAAAGCGAGGGTAGTTGTGGGTTGACAGATGCTTGACAAGAGGGAAATCATCAAGTAGTTATAGTGGTCACGTCTCGGGAATAACATCTTGTAAAGGATCATATCCTACCGTTATGCTCATGTTCAGCTTAGAGAGACTACTGCTGTGTTGAATCCGCTGACTTCTACCGAAGAAGTCGACAATTACCCCTTGGGGTATACCATGTAAGAGTCTGTCTCGTATGTCGCGTTCGCCGAGACTAGCACGAGACTTCGCATGCATAGTGGATTCAAAGAGAGATGAGATACAAAACAACCGCGCTTGAATTGTATCCTCCGATAGCAGCCGCTTGTAACTCCGCTTCAGCCAGACCACCGACGTCTGAATGGTGTTTATGCTGCTTTCTCTACCTTGAGATTGACTTCTCTCTCTGATGGCGATAGTGTGACTTTGCAATACGCTACATAGATTGTTAGAGCAACGGCAGTACCTCGTTCGGGTCGGATGATGGTATACGCGATATCAATGAGATTGGAAAGCCAGGGGAGATCACGTGCGGAAGAGGGAAGCTGCTAGTTTTTCGGACTACAACGGGAATCAATTTGTCTCCAGACTTCAGCTCAACGGCTGTCAGCCTCCAACGGCTATTCAGCTCACGTCAGTCCATCAACACAGAACCATGAGCTGACAATCCTGCAGGAGTCTGCAATCTCCGTGAATCCAATTCTGACTATAGGAGGAGACTTGAGTCATGGTGGGGCTGATGATGTTGAAATAACGCAGGACCCTGACCTCGACCTTTGAGGCTACAGGATGTCACCTCGGCTCGTCGGCTCGAAAGCTACGCGCGACAGAAACGCGCATGACTGTCTTGACTCGCGACTCCAAGCAACTCATGCAAGAAAGTGGGACCCATCGCCAAGTCCTCAAGATGTGCCACGACTAGATGGCTCTCGATCGAGAGGAAGATGTACAACGATATGTTCTCACAGCATAGTTCTGCTAGTCCTCTTCCTCAAAAAGATACCCACTTGTATTGTGTAAGCGGAATCCATCGCAAAGACTAGATGAAAATCGCTCAGGTAAAGACAAACACAGTAGTAAAGACAGACAGAATAAGACGAACAGAAAATCAAGAACGGACAGAATCGCAAGGACGGACGGAATGGTAAAGACAGACAGAAGCAAATGCACTCGTTGCCTGACAACACAAAAGACCAGACAGGAACCCGTCAGCAGATTCCAGAGATCAAGTCATCTAGAGTATACCGCCAACCCGATACCCATCGATGCATCTAAACGGCAGTCAAAACACTGCTGTCATCACTCCTCTCAATGTACTTCTCACTTGAGAGCTTCTTTCCATAGCCCTTGCGACGCTTGATAGCCTTCCAGGCCTCGACAAGCGACACAAACAGAACAACACTTCCAAACACCAACCCCCACTCCCAGTTCAGAGCGGTGTGTCTGAAAACTTGTCTATTGACAACAGGTATGTAAATGATAAGGATAGGCGTCAGCAACCCAGCACACACCGAGTAGAACAAGAAGCGGTTTTTCATCAGATTACCGATGAAGCTGGTGGAATTGTCCATGTTGAACAGCCCAAGAGTGAGGTGCTTCGCCTCCCAAGCCATTACGGATAGCAATACTGTGAGGACGCTGTATGCTGTGCCTCGAGCTCGATAAGGCAAGTCGCAGGATGGATTGTAGGACTCGTTGCAGTCATAACCCAAATCCCCATTACCGACACCGAAAGCGACAATGACATAAGAAGCCAGACACAGGGCTCCCATGAAAGTGCCGTAGATGAATTTGTCGACGATAAGCTCTTTTGTGAACACGCCAGCTTTGAGACTGTGTGGAGCGCGGGTCATAACATCAGCGGATGCCTCTTCCATACCAAGACCAATGGCCAAGAAAGAGGAGGTAAGAAGGTTGGCCCAGAGAATCTCGATTGGCGAGAGTGGAAACACGGACACGTTATGATGATCCTTGAATGCCAAACCGGTGAGTAGCAAGATGACTTGCGAGATGTTCGAAATCAGCAGATGAAGCAAGAACTTCTGGATATTGTCGAACAGACGACGACCCTCGCGGATGGCGGAGACAATGGACGCAAAGTTGTCGTCAGTCAAAACCATGTCTGCAGCCTCTTTGCTAACATCGCTGCCATTCAGACCCATAGCAACACCGACATCAGCGCCCTTGAGAGCGGGCGAGTCATTCACACCATCGCCTGTCATGACACAGTAGCGACCACGACGGTGAAGTGCTTCCAACATGCGAAGCTTGGTGGTCGGACTGCAACGCGCGAGGACAAACGGTAATGGATTCATTACATCAAGAGCGTCATCAGTCAGCTTGTCAAAATCCATCGCAGTCATCACAGCAGTCTGAGCATTCGAGCCATATACGTCAGGCCCAAGGATGCCAATCTCTTTCGCAATCGTGGTCGCTGTCTTGAGATGGTCTCCAGTGAGCATGTGAACCACGATGCCAGCTGCTTGACATTGCTTGATTGCGCCAGCAGATTCCAAGCGAGGAGGATCGTAGAGTCCAACAAGACCAGCAAAAGTAAGCGAACCTTCGGCCTCAACAAAAGTACGCTCGGTAATAGATCCGAGATCGGCTTCATCGAGATGACGGTAACCAAGACAGAGAACACGTAGACCTTCACTGGCCATGGTATCGACTTGATGCAAAATTTCGCGACGTTGACCATCCTCCATATCGAGCAAAGACAGAAGTGCCTCGGTAGCACCCTTGGTGAAGGATACAATAGTGCGATTTCGTTCGGCGAGGCTGTAGACAACAGACATGCGCTTGACAGACGAGTCGAAAGAGTGCTCTGTAAGCAGAGACATGCCAGTACGAGAGAGAACTTCATCTTTGCCATGTCCGACACGGCGCGCCAGAACTTGCAAGGCGATCTCTGTGGGTTCGCCAGTGGCAGACCATAGGGTTTGATCGTTGTGAGGTCCAATAACGTTGGACATGTTGCACAATGCGATGGTCGAGAAAAAGTAATGGAGCTCGTCAATCTCATTCAACGAAGCTGGGCCAAGACGAACATCATCAATCAATACATCTCCGCGAGTCGGATCGAACGGGCTGAATTCGTTGACAACTTTCAAACGTCTTCCACTTGGAAGAAAAGCTTTCCTGGCGAGCATCTTGCCTTGAGTGAGGGTACCGGTCTTGTCGCTGCAGACGTTGGTGACACCACCGACAGCCTCGAGAGCGGCTTGCTTGCGGACAATAACATTGCCAGCAGCCATGGCCTTGGAGCCAATAGCCATCGTGATGGTCAGTACAGCAATAAGAGACTCTGGAATGACCGCTACAGCGACACAGATGCCGTAAATCAGTATTTCACCGTCGATATCCCAAAGACTGGTGGAGAAGACGATGATCGCCAAGAGAATGGCGAGTGCGAATAAGAGTAAAGCAAAGTAGGATAGCTTGACCTGGAGAGGAGTGCCAATAAGTCCAAGCGCGCTCTTGATACCATGGAGAGATCGTCCTAGCACACGAGAGACGGAGGACGAGCTGTCTTCAAAATCTTTCTTCTCGCGAAGGAGCTGAGCGATCCTGCCAATTTCGGTGGTCATACCAGTCGCGGTAACGATACCTTGAGCTCTTCCGCGTGTGACAGTCGTGGAAGAGTAAGCCATGTTGATACGATCACCCAGAGGACATTCAGTCTGAATGAGAGTTTCGAGGGCATCCTTGGTGCAAGGTCTGGATTCACCAGTAAGTAGCGCCTCGTCGGTTGCCAGATTGATGCTTGAATAAAGTCTCAAATCGGCAGGTACAATATCACCAGTGGCAAGCTGTACAACATCTCCAAGAACCAAGTCTTCGGCTTTGATACTCAGCATGGTACCGTTCTCACGGATCACACGACAAGCAGGTGCTGCCATGGCACGCAAAGATTGGATCGTTTGCTCAGCGCGATAGTCCTGGAAGAACCCGACAATGATGTTCAGGACGATGACAGCAGTAATGACACCACCTTCGATAAAGTCTCCAGTACCGTAGGATAGTGCCATTGCAATGGCCAAGACAAGGGTCAAGCTATTAGATACCTGTCGAAGAAGAATCTTGTACCAGGTTACACCTCCAGAGCTTTCGAGCTTGTTACGACCATATTTTTCGCGACGCAAGGCGCAATCAGCTTGGCAGAGACCTTTNACTGTCTTGATATCAGTACGATCATGATCTCTGGTCTTGTCAACTTACTCAACATCGGTCTGAAGGCGTCGTGCAACTTCGATTCCGGTCAGGGTATGAGCACAAACAGCAAGCTCATTATGATCATGGTCGTTTCCGACTGCGATCGTGGATATGTTTTCTATGCAGCGAGTCTCGCCNCCTGGCTTTTCAGTCAGATAATGGGACGAGCCCGCGCTTCGTATAGGCGGTTCATCGACGGAGCCGTCGAGAGTTGCGGTAGTGCCGCGACTTGTAGGTGTGATGCCAGAGTCACCCTGATTGTGGACTTCATAAGGATTGATGTAGGTTTCTCCCATCGATGTTGGCGAAGCAAAGCGTTTAATCTGAAGATGAATGACTAGTGAAAGCACAGTCTCATAACGTTGGTGGTGGATGCAAGAAGTGCGGGGTGTCAGACCTGATGATATAGGTAACCAAGGCTTATAGACGCGGCATCTTATCGTCCGATCGAAGATACATGTGACGAGTTCAACCACTCAATATGGTGGTCAAGACTAGGCCAGATCTTGGACGGCGAATCAGTGTACGAAAATCTGGGGTGGCAGTGCTCTTGGAAGCTTGGAAACTCTTTGTATCAACGTAGCACTGACTTGGCAGTGCTGGTTGTGATAGTTGTGTATCTGGCTGTCTCTCTAACTTTGCGGGGTGAAGGGCGAGTGCGATCGCGTCTTGCACAGACGTGTATTGATGAGTGCCGAGAGATCTCTGCTTGAGCTGTTTTTGTGTGCAAAACCTGCGCGACGCTCCACTGACATCGCCTAGGAAGACTCACATTTCTTTTCTGTCGTGGCGAACATCATCGCGTGGAGTGCAGAGCATTGCAAAGGTCATTGGTTGATTAAAGACCGACAAGAAAGCTTGTCGTCGACATGTAGCAATACGAGTGGGTATGGGCAAGGTCACACATTGTGCATCGAAGTCGAACTTTTCAGACCGGGCAGATATGATGATTTGAGATCATGTGATGTTTCGAGCCGCCTACTGTATCTGACCCAACAAAGCGGGATTCTCCTCAACAGAAACAGCGTCGAGAGCAAACCATCTTGATAGATACTCCACACCCGAATGGCAGACGCGACAGATCATACTTGGGCACGCAGCTGTTCACAGGATCCATGTATTTGGCAGCTGCTATGTGCTTACTGTCGCTTCGGGTGTGGAAAATCAGCCAAGACCAGCGATCATCAGTCCGTGGCCAGGATGCGCCATCCGGTCAAGAATTGGAGCCATGTACCAAGACTTTGCCGAGGTCTCAGAGCTGAATTTCACAAAGTTTTGATCTAAAGTCCATGTTTTTAGTATTACTTAGGTATCGTGTCAAGCTTGTATCAATTGAATCGATGACTCTCTATCGTACCTAAGTCACTGGGCTGCCCGCTTCAAAACATGAATCTGGACTAAACCTGTTCTGAAAACAAGTACTAGGTCTCGCGATCTCAGATCGAAGGAATGGATCCCAGCTGCCCGTTGTACTCGACTTGGCCCTCGCTGGTCCCTTCAAGCAGGAACGAACCGAAAGCAAGCCATCTCTACAGACAATCCAGGCCCGAACGCAGTTGCGACTACGAGTTCGTTGTTCGTACCCCTGGAGCGTAACTTGTCAAGTATCGCAAGCACAGTCGGGCTCGAAGAGTTGCCTCGAGTCTTGTATATTTCACGCGTCGCACGCAATTGCTCATCAATCAGACGCATGGCTTTTTGTACTCCGTCAATGATGGCCTGACCGCCAGGGTGCAGCGCCCAGTCGAAGTCTTCGATGTCCAGGTTGTCGCAATTGGTAATCACCCGGATGGACGTCAACAAGCTTCGAAACATCGGGGCAACGGCAGCAACAGTATACTTGGGAACAGTCCTGTTGAGTACAGTGCGATAGCCTATNGTCGCAAGTCAGCATTGTTGTTCCAGACCGCTCGTTCTGGTCATCGACACACCATCTGCTTCTGCACGAAACTCGAGATCGCTAGTTGTCCCAGAAATGACCGCACTGTCCCAGTCCAACAACTCAAATACTGGCTTGATCCCATCTCGCAAGCCCAGATCATTGCAAAGAACAAACGCGGCGGCAGCATCAGAAAAGAGAGTGCTTGCGATACTGATCTGCGAAGGGTCTGCGCAATTCGCAGCAGCGTCAAATTCGTATCGGATGCCGGGNGTAGTAAGTTCACAAGCGAAGCAAAGTATCCTGGCAGGTCGACCTCTCATGGTGGCTGCACATGCAAGCTGAGCGGCAGTGCGCATGATAGCCAATCCACCAGCGCAACCAACGCCATGAAGCAGGGTACGGTCCACAGAAGTCGACAGGCTGAGCTTCTCGTCAACCAAGAAGTCAAATCCTGGATTGCCCTGGTTGGTACATGTGACAGCGACTGTGTGGGTGATGTCAGTAGGTCTACAAGTTGATTCTCTGATTGCCTTATTGCAAGCCTTTACGGTCAAGTCGATGCCTGCAGTCCGGAAGAGAACATCCATGTCTGCGATTGACGGCGGCATGTTTTCTGTGCCATATCCGGTCTTGTAGTCCCGTATAGCTGACCGTGTTTCAATTCCAGTCGTTCGGTTGATCCTTAGCAATCTTTTGATTCTGCGCATCTTTGTTAGTGACTACGAGAGCTACGATAAGTGTCTTGCGTACCCAGAACTTCTCACATCGTAGAAACGTTTTGCAAAAGCGTCCAGACTTTCAGAATCAAGTATGTGAGGAGGGTATTGAGTACCGAGGCCGGTAATCCATAGACCAAGTGATACTCGGTCGCTCAGGCCTGTGTTGCAATAGATCATGATGGAAAAAGGAACTTGGATGCGACCTGGTTCTCGGTTTCCTTCTGCGGAAGATCTGGCACGATATATACGTGCCTGCAGTAGCGCTTCGGAGAGAGCGATAACGCGCAAGCGACAGTGGCTCAAATGCGAGCAGTTGATAGGTTGCACTATGAGTAAGCTGCATCAAACTACTAGAACATCAGCCTGGCCGCCCCATGGCGCGCCCTTGACCACACTTAGCACTTGCGTCGCATTCCCGTATAAGTGGTCGGTTCAAATGATCCCTCTCGTGCATGACCGAATCTAAATGACTGCAGCCATTACCAAGCTGACCCAAGCAGGATGCCTGCGGCCGACAGGGAGCGTGTGGCTTGCAGATTTCCTTTGTTCGACCTTGATTACACTTGCAAATCGTTGTAACCATTGACTACGCAGAGGCATGGATGTGCGCGCCACTCATCAGGTGTGAAAAGACCCTGTATGCCATGCGACCGGAAGCCTGTGATTGACTTCACAGCGATGCGAAGCTCTTGGCCTTGTAAATGGGTCTCAGCCCTTAGTAAAGGGTTCTATGAGGCAGGAGAACATCAACTGGAGGTTTCCCAAGCATTGAAGGCTGTATTGTCAGATGAGACTTGCCCGCGGAGACTTCCGAGTGACCTGAGAATAGTATGGCAAGAGCAGAGACGTGTTACAAGATACGCTTAAGTCACATCGCTGCAGATCAGGTCCGACTTCCGACAAGCAGAGCTGTTGGAAGACGAGCTATCCTTGACTGATGTTGAGAAATTTCAGAACAAGTGAATATTGGACGACTGAAATGACTTGAGTGTGCAAAAACGCCAAGCCCGAGCCGCGTCAACACCAAGCCCATAAGCTCCGCCGTGGACGCTTCTCTCCTGGCTCCTCCTCCAACAACTCAAGATACAGATTCGATATGCATTGCGCCCCTCTGAATGGACTAGAATCATAGAAGATTCAGTTGCCAATGAACAAATTGTGTGGCACTCGTTGCAAGCCATTGACCTGGCAAAGACTTTCGACGAGAATGTCACTGTTCCTGCCTCGTGGGTCAGGTTGACCAGTGGCGAAACCTTGCCTATCTTGGTAGTCTTGGTCTTGCTTGGCCAGTCTTCTGTCATGACTACACAACCAAATCAAAATGATCACATCATCCACCTTGTTACCATCCCTAGCACCTCTGCTTTCACATCTCATCTCTATCCACGTCTCTCGCTCTGACAAAACAATGGCTGGTTCGTTCCTCGCCTATGAAGAGCCTTCTAGCATGTAGTTCATACTCCTCATCATCGCCCATGACCGCTGATCCACTCGACAGNTCGTCCTCATCCTGGTCCTAATTTCGTTCTTCTTCTTCCTTTCTCTCGCAGAATGGCTGTCATCGATCGTCTTCCGGGCTGGGATCATTGGACCCATCATCGTCGGCATCGTCTATGGCATGCCTTTGGCCGACATACTTCTTGAGATCTGGCAGGAAACTTTTCTCGCCATTGGATACATCGGTCTGATTCTTATCATCTTCGAAGGCGGTCTCACGTCGCGTATGGATCTGCTCAAGCAAAACTTCTTCCTGAGCATGCTCGCCGCAACCACAGGCGTTCTGTTCCCCATTGGCTTGTCTTATCTGCTTCTCTATCTCGGCTTTGGGTATGGCGCCGTGGAGACCTTCATAATTGGTGCTGCTCTGTCGACCACCAGTCTCGGAACCACGTTCGCAGTCATAGGAGGTGCAAGCAAAGACATTGATCTGTCTCAAACCCGCGTTGGCACTGTACTTGTCAGTGCAGCGGTCATCGACGATGTCTCTGGTCTTGTCATGTCCAGTGTCATCCATGATCTCGGTTCCATTTCCGGAGGTGCAAATGTCAATCTTGGATGGCTCATCGGCAGACCGATACTCGCATCTATTCTCATGGCCGCCTTGACTCCATTGATCTGCAAATACGTTTGTGCGCCGCTTTTCCGCCGACACATCGAACACCACTTTGCACGATTTGACCATCTGTCCAATGTCGTCCTCATGGTCCTGGTTCTCTGCGCTTTCATCTCAATCGCCGCTTATGCAGGCACAAGTGTGCTCTTCGGAGCTTTCCTTGCAGGGTCATTTCTTACCTACCTTCCCTCAAAACATCCTGAAGGCCCTTTTGTTGTGTACTCGCGTGAACATGGCGAACAACACGACAACAAGAGCCCTACCTTCGTCCATACGTTCGAGAAATACTTTTCTGACGTCCAAAAGTATCTCATGGAGCCCCTGTTCTTTGCAAGTATCGGATTTGCCATTCCCTTCATCGATCTTTGGACTGGTTCAGCTATTTGGCATGGCGTAGTATACACGCTCTTGATGCTTTTGGCAAAGGTGNTGTCGTGCAGTCCGAACTTTTCTTACCCAATCTGACATCCGTTCTAGGTCATCGTCGGCATCTGGATCCCTTTGTGGGACACTCTAACCACACCCAAAGCGGATGCTTCAAGACCGCCGCTGTCTCAAACCCTCCCTTCCGCTGGGCTCCTTGGATTTGCTATGGTTGCTCGTGGTGAGATTGGCTTGCTCATCGTCGAGATCGGGTACAACTCGACCCCATATGTGAGCGACGCAGGTTTCTACACTGCCGTCTGGGCAATTCTGCTCAATACTATCATCGGTCCGATGGTTGTCGGGCTTCTCATCAAGTTCCGAGGTAAGGCCATCGGAAATGGTCATTGGGGAATCCAGACGACTCAAGGCGGTGGCGGTGACGAAAAGTTGCAGTCTAGCTCCCGCGACCAGACCTTGGAGGAAGGGTGAACGCAAGCCGTCGATGATGTGGATGGTGTGGAATGGAAGTGAGCCGCATTGGTCTGCATCCAACTCGACTGTGGCATGTTGTGGAGCCATCGATTATGGGCGCCATGAACCTGTGCGAGCCTGAAGCCAGTCGTAGGAGACTGAAACCGGTCACTGAGGCTTCCGAATAGGAAAAATTCGGTAGCCAGGTTTGCAAGACTCGAGGGTTAGATGGAAAGGCTGAGATACATGATAGCAGCTTGCGACAGCTGCGCTTACGGAATGGAAAGTATAACCAGACCACTAGGATGAGATGAAAGACCATGGCGAGCGTCTAAAACTTCTTAGTTGAATAGTTGTCAACACAGTTTGATCCTCACGACTCAGTTCATGGTTCGATTGAGATTCTCGTGACCATGGTGAATGGTCGTAAACTCGAGCACCAAAAAGGCAAGATATATCACGAGCATCACCAAGCCCGCGATCCGACTCCATTGAGCACCAAACCAAATGACCAATGTCATGAAGAGTGAAGACCCCAAAAGTACACCCATCTCAACCACGTCGACAATGCCTCTGTCAAAATCGCCTCCCGTGCTAGCCCACAATACTCCAATACACAAGGTCAGTAAGAAGATGTTGCTTCCAACGGTATTTGCAACCAGAATCCCCGTCCGATCGCAACTCCCACTCATGACGGCGATGAACTTTTCTGGCAGGGTTGTCGCGATGGACAGGAAAACCACTCCAAAGAGGACTTCTGACATTCCACTCTCTTCGGCGATTGACGAGGAGGCATTGGATAGGACGAAGCTGCTCAGAAGAACCGCCAGGAAGCCAAGAAGCAAGAGTGCTATGTGGTATGCTATGCTGTGCCTATGACGTGAGCTTGAATTGATTTGTCCCGCGGGTAGAAGAGGNGTTGCTGTATTGACACGACTATCCACAGCTTCGTTGTCGATGCTCTCATTATCGCTCTCGCTGTCGCTATCGCTGTCACTGTCTGATTCGAGCGCAGTCAAGCGGCCTTTGAAGATCAGATAAGCAACAGAGCCAACGTACAGGATGAAGATCACAATCAACATCCCACCAAAGATCCTCGTGGCCAGGAAAGAGGCAAAAGCTTGCAGACCAACAACCAGAAAAGTGATCAACAACATGCCCAGAGTATACACTTTAGCACTGTTATCAAACACCATGACTTCTTCATCGCTCCGGAACAACAGACCCAGCGAGAAGGCACCCAGGATGTTTGAGATGCCCGAGCCGATGATATTTCCGATTGCGAGAGAAGATCGATTACGCAAGATGCACACAACGACCACGGCGAGTTCCTCCCATTCTGCTCCGGCAGTGAGTAAACCGATGACTGATTCTGGGATGCCTGTGCGTTCGGCAACAATGGCGGTATGGTCGATGAACTTATCGGCGCCAAATTCGAGGACGAACAGAGCGCAGATGAAGCTCGCTACATTGTATGCGATTAGTCCAGCATTGGCCATCGATATGCAATTTCTGATGTCTGTTCGGTGTGAGAGGATGATGAACAGGTCGCAGAGACACGGCTATCGTTGCTCGCCAGAAGTGGTCAAAAATCGCTTCGAGGTGGCCAAAAGTCGTAATTTGACTTCAGTGACATGCCGCCAGAACAAAGCCGCAAACCTTCTTCGCTCCGCGACAACGTCTCATCACCAACTCATTCGATCATTCACTGGCGTTCAAGAGTGAATACATGGATGCTGTATGTGATTACAGGATCTGGTGTCTTTTCGCGATCTCTCCGACAAAACGGCCTACACAAGCACAAGTCTTGACAGGAATCTCGCCCTCTGTGGACTCCCTCCCCATGTCTCATCATGTTCTAGGTTTCATATGGTATCTCGTTGCAAAGATGGTGAGCTTCAATGTGTATTGCGCCACGAGTTCTGGCCCTACAATAGGACTGTCAGAAGTAGGTATATACTAGAGCGGAGGCTCTGAGAGTGAGTTACTCTACACATTTTCACCTTCGTTTGAGACAGACATCTTTATATAGGCTATACACGAGAACTCTATACATATAGAGCTTGCCACACCACATTACCCATATATCAAACAACACCTCCTTTTCTACTCTCCTCTTGCCTTCGTCAGAATCAATTCTCACAGCATAATTCATCATGAAGTCACTCCTCACAACCCTCCTCCCCACCATTACCCTCGCTTACGCCCAAGACTGGCATTTCGTCGCCTTCACCACACCAAACGGACAAGAGTTCATCAGCCAATCAGGCAACATGATTGTGCCCGCAATCCACGAAGCAGCGACAAACTACCTCTAGCCGGGCCTCCAGAGCACCGATAACTCGGGTGTATACCAAAACGTGCTCGACGGCAGGAGTGGTAGTTGGTGGTTCGGGACTGGCTGGTGTTGCTCAAATCCCAGTGAGTCTTGTAGATGGTAATCCCTTTATCTGCGCAAGTGCTGACGCTAGCACAGATNNCTTCCCTGGGATGGTGGTTTCAATGCCAACGAGGGAGATGTGCTCTCCTTCAACAACNCCCGCAATGCGAATGCTACGGAGTGGGTCAGTGTGATCGAAAAGAACTGCGGAGAAGCGTCTGCGACAAACTCTTTCCCTATCGCTGATAAAATGATGAATGACGCACCATTTGCAGCCGAGCTGTATGGAGCTTGGGATTCTGGTCCGGTGGTGTTCATGGATGTGGTTTTAGTATGTCTGCGCGTTGCTTCTTTTTAGGGCATGACACTGAGACTGACTGATCTAGNNATTGCTACAGGAAGTGATACAGGATTCTGCACTGAATACCCATGGANNAATGGCGCGACTAACGTCAGTGTGGTTGGTGTGGAGGCTAGTGTGGGCGTGGATACGGTCACTTGCAGCATCAAAAGCATCACGCTCTGGGGCCCCGCATGATCATCAACACGGCCGCACTGATTCAAAGTCCAAAGTCTACTTGTGATCTGACATTGCTCTACCTTGCAGAAATGCCACCGTCAACACTGATCACACCTCCAGTGATAAAGTCATTCTCCAACAGGAAAGCCACAGCCTTTGCGACGTCGGCACATGTACCGATTCTGTTCAGAGGATGCATGGCGGCAGCTTGTTCCCTTGTGTATGCGCCGCCCTCGTAACTCTCCTCCAGTACGTACATCCCGGAGTCGATGTCTCCAGGAGCGATGGCGGGGATGAAAATGCCTTCGGCGGCGTATTTAAGGGCCGTGGACTTGGTAAGGCCGATAATNCTGATTTTATTTGTCAGAGATGAGTGTCAGGGGAGAGCAAGACTCACAGCGTGTTTTGTGCTTGAGTAGGGCGCAGCATATGGTACACCGATAAGACCGGACATGCTGGACATGTTGATGGTAACACCTCTCTTGCCGGCATCGTCTTGCTTTTCTTGCTTCAGCATCATCTTCAGTTGCTCTTGCATGCAGTAAAAGGTTCCCTTGAGGTTGACGTTGTACATGAGACCCATGTTCTCGACAGGGGTTGCGTGGAATGGCTGAAAGGTACTCGACATGCCAGCATTGTTGACAGCTGCGTCGAGGCGGCCATGGGTTTCGGGAATATGCTTGTGGAGGGCAGCGACCGATTCTTGACTGGTCACGTCGACAGGATGGAATGAAGCACTACCGCCGTCTCGTGTGATAGTCTCTACTACCTGAGAAGCTTGCTGTCAGAAGGCGTTCGGTTTCTATACAAGGCCGGAACCGACCTTGTTGCCCTTACCTTGGCTTCTGCCAGTGACAACGACATGCCAACCCTTCTTCGCGAGAAGTTCGGCGGTCTCTTTGCCGATGCCAGTGATGGCACCAACGATCAGACAAGTTTCTTGCGCAGACATGGTTGATCGGATTCGATTATGTAGGAAGGGAAGGAAGTGAGGGCAAGTTATCGGAAATGCAGATTGAGGGATCATGCGCATATCTATTTAACGACGGCATGTGTGGCAAGGGTCCCTTGGGCAGGCATCCCATGAAGGTCAGATAGAATATAGCGCTGCATGAAACAAGGGTGAGGGGCGGCAGTCAAACGCCAAGGGAATTCGATATGATGACTCGGCCGTGAGGCAAGAGATACAAGCAGATTGTAGAAGCCATGGGCTATGTCAGAAGATGAAGACGATGGATATTATGATGAGTAAATAGCATGCTGTCTGCAGATGTGGAGGGGTATACAGAAAAGGATCCACGGTCTGCTGGGCCTGGAAAGAACAAGAAGGTACGCTATGCGCTAGTGAAAGAATGGCGGCCTCGAGCTCTCAAAGGATCAAACAGCAGTCGCAGCTTGACTCTTGGGCTTGGAGTCCATGTTGACGTCGCCGTCCTTGTCTTTGGGCGCGGCAGTATCGACACGCTCAGGGCGGCGAGACTGAGCTCCGTCCATCATACCCATACCGCCACCTGCTCTGAGTTGGTTGATTGCGCGAACAGTGTCGATGGCTTTGTGTAAGGTTCTTCTGGCGTTGAAGTTCTTCTTGACGGTGGGCAGCAGGTCCTCGTTGCCTCTGTCGTGTGCAGGACCAGCGATCCAGTCGTGGCTCAAGGCTTCGTGGGATGTCATGCGTTTTGTGGGATCGATGGTCAGGCAGCGCTTGATGAAGGCTCGGGCGGACAGCGACACGCCGCGCCAGTATTCAAGGGGAGTGAACGAGTAGTCGGCGACGAGGATGGCCTGCATCTCTTCGAGGTTGCTGTCTCGGTCGAAGGGCGTGTAACCGCAGAGGAGGAAGTAAGTAATGACGCCGATGGCCCACACGTCNGCTGGCGGAGTGTTAGCAAGGGAAGAGGCTAGCAGTAGAAGGAACGCTTACACGGGCTTGCCGTGGCCGCTCTTGTTGAAAATCTCGGGAGCCATGTAACCCGGGGTGCCGCAGGTCGTGGTCAAGACGTGGAACTGCTCCTCGTCCATGATACGAGACAAGCCAAAGTCGGCGATCATGAGGTCGGCATTGTCCTCGGGNGTGCGGAACAGCAGGTTCTCGGGCTTGAGGTCGCGGTGCACAATGCCGTGGTCGTGGAGGTATGCGACGGCGGACAGGGTTGCGCGGATGAGGTCTGCGGCGTCGCTCTCGTAGTATGAGCCTTTGCGACAGATGCGGTCGAACAGCTCGCCGCCCAGGGCCAGGTCGGTCACGAGGTACAGGTTGTTCATGGTCTCAAAGTAGTCGACCAGAGTGAGGATGTTCTGGTGGCCCATGGACACGCGCTTGAGGACGGCAATCTCGTTGCGCACCATGTGCTCGCGGCCGGCCATCAGGCGCTTGTTGATGACCTTGGCGGCATAGTAGCGGCCAGTGTCGATGTGCACGCACTCCTTGACGACCGAGTAGGAGCCAGCGCCAAGCGTCTTGCCAGTCTTATAGCGACACGGTTGGATCTGGGCTTGTGACATGGTCGTGAATTATTCTTCTCAACGCACGTGGGTGAGACGCTCTCTTTGTATTACGAGGCCGCGCGAGTGGGGTCGTGATCAGGAGACGGCGGCTGGCCAGAGGGTCGTGTTTCACGTAGAGAGGTGCTGACGGGCGAGTGAAGCGATTGCAATTGACGTCAAAGAATATCGAGATCTGGCCTGGAGTCAAAAATGAAGAATGGTCTGGTCGGGAAGATTGTCAGATTGGCACGGAAAGAGCAAAAGGTTCGCGGTTGGTGCTCGGTGCTTGAATCTTGATGGGCAACAGGGCAAGGGCATCCCGCTGCTTGGCTTCTCCGTGCGGGGATCGCTCCTTCCAAGCTGTTCCCTCGTTTTAGAACACGACCCTGATTTCTGCCCTGTCACTCGCTGCTTTCCTGCTTCTTTTCTCACGTCTAGAGCCAGGCATCCCTGACTTGTTGCGCTCAACTCTCTGTCGCATCCACTCGAGTGCGCTTGATGTCATATGTGATGGTCCGCTCCAAAGTATAAGACCAAGCTCTTGGCTCCTTCCTGCACAACTGTTTGCGGAGCACTTGTCGCTGCATCACGAGTGTCAGAATGTAGCCATTTGTCTCTCTAGCTCCAGCTCTGCTATGCAAGCTATTCCAGGTACAGTATCGATGTGAGTCCCTCTCCAAGCCACATGGTAGCCGCATCACCGCCTTCCTGCCTCACGAGCAATCCACATCCTCTTGGCTTGTCGCTGCCTGTTCCTTCCCTCTCTCAAACACCGCGACATGCGACTGCATGTTTCTCGTCTGCCTGACATCCATCTCCCATTTCCTCCCATGACTCTCAAGTACACCATCTTACAAAACCCCATCATGAGCTCCNTCGAAACTTACCTGCGACCTGCGCTGCAAACCGCCCAGGACGCTCTCATCACCGTCGTCGACAGTCTACAACTTCGCAAGGACGCACCCTTCTCTCCGGACGTTCCCAAAGAACTCCTCGAATCTATGCCTGACCTCTCAGGCCGCTTGCTCTTGACCTTTCCCTGGTCCAACCCGAGATCCGTCGATCCCACGCAGCACAGTGTCTGGATCTTTGACAACACTGCATACCGCGTCCAGCCGTACGCTCGCCCCTCAAGCTGTCGGTCACATTCTCTAACTGCTACCAGGGGCCAGAACTCGAAAGTCGACAAGCACGTGGCCGACCCGAAACTCATTGCCACCCCCAACAAACCTCTACCTCCGCCATCCTGGGAAGTCGAGTATGTAGCCGCATACTTCTCGCGCGAGACCTGTCGCGACGCATCGCACGTTATTGCCGACATTGCTCGTCTGGTCGGTCTTGCCAAAGGGAGTGCAAGCGAAGAGGAGTGTTTGGGCGAACTCAAGGACAAGCTCGACATCACGCTCATCAAGAAGCGCCTCGAGCCTTTCTTGAACCCCATTTTGCCCCGTCACACGATTCGCGTCAAGATCGCCGACACCGAGGCTCAAACGCTGGGTCCGTCAACCTCATCTGGTATCTCCTCTGATCTGCTCCGCCTGCATTTTGACGCACCCGCTGGAACGCAACTCACAACGACGGCCGTCTCGGACCCTTCGCCTTGCTTTGCAATCCCAGGTCGCACCGTGCTGGCCGAGCCCACAGGCTGGGGAGTCATCTCGGACATCGACGACACAATCAAGATCACCGGCACCCTGTCTCCGATCGCCGTCCTCAAGTCAACCTTCATCGATGCGCCCACGCCGGTATCAGGCATGCCCCAACTGTATTCTGATCTAGTGAAGCTGCTCGCCGACCCCATATTCTTCTACCTCTCAGGTTCTCCGTACAATCTGTATCCTTTCTTGCGCAACTTCCGCAAAGAGCACTTCCCGGACGGAACCATGATTCTCCGCGACGCTTCCTGGCAAAACCTAGGAGGTCTGATCAGCAGCTTGTCAGTCAACGTACAAGATTACAAAGTGGACAGGCTGGAGAAGATGCACACGTGGTTCCCTCAACGCCAATTCATCTGCGTTGGCGACAGCACGCAGAAGGACCCAGAGTCCTATGGCGAGATTGCTAGACGCCATCCTGGCTGGGTCAAAGCCATCTACATCCGCCGTGTCCCAGACGAGAATGAGATTCAGGGTGCTCTGGACCCTGAGAGAAACTCTGCCGAGCGCTTTGAGAAGGCCTTCAGGGAACTCGACAGCAAGATGTGGTTGGTCTTTGACGAGGCTGACGAGGTGAGGAAGAACGTTCAACTGTTGGCCAGGTAGTGGATCTGTCTTTTGGTGTTCTGTGGCCGAAAGCATTTTTTGATGCTCAAGGTCGATGCGCTGTTATACAAGATCGTCTCTTTATTCTTGCAACTTTGAGGAGATACCATACCAATACACAGCATTCCTTCGTGGCCCACGTCCCACCATCCCACCATCCCACTATAGCAAAAGAACCCCAGCTTACCATGCTCAACAAGGCGTTCAACCACCAAGCAATTCTAAGCCTCAGCCGTCAATGCTTTGGTCCATCTGCGGCCGATGAAATGCGAGCTTCGATCAACAAGCATCTGCGCCATGCCTCGGCTTTGGTACACGTACAAAGCTTACGTCGACGTACGTTTCGATTGTCCGCCAAGGCGAGAGCCACGCGGTGGTGGAGCGCCTCGTGGAGCTGTCAAAACGTGCAACGGTCAAACATGGTGCCAAGATGAGGCGTCGAGAACATAAAGATGAAATCGATTCTGCACACCTATATAACCAGAATCGATTGTCGCTTCCATAGACGTGCCGTTATTGCGCTGATTGGTGTATCTCTAGATGACAGGGATTGTCATGAAAACACTTGGCACTCGGATAATCTGACCATCTACGTCTCATACATGGCTGCTGGAAAGATCGAGGAAAGGAAGGAAGTCATCGTGGGTTCGATTAAACAAATGATATAGCATTGCTTTACAAGCTACACCTGCTCGTAGCCTAATACCTTGATCTCTCGCCAGCTCTTGAACTGTCGGTAACCCTCATAGCCGATGACGAAAAGTGCCAGGGCCGCCACAGAGACCATCATCAACTGTAAAGAGCTGGTTGCATGTATTTCTAGTCCATCAAAGACACCATCAATGTTCACAGTCAACCCGAGATCAAGAGCTTCGCTGATGCCGAGAATGTTGTTGTCAATATCCAGCGCAACAATGCGCAAGAATCGCAAATCGCAGTCCTCAATCTTCAACTCGGTCTCAAAGCCTTGCTTTATGGTTGTAGAAACATCTTCCCAGTTCTCATCGCTGCATGTGCTCTCACTTGCTTGCTGCAGCTTCCACGCTGCGACCTCTGTGGCGCCGTTCCAGCTCGCGAATGCAGAGGGTTGCTTGCCTTGTCCCAGAGCGACTGCTGGTGGCCAGCTGGGCTCGCCTTTCCAGGGGGCCTTGAGTACGCGGTAGGATTGCACGTCGCCAGTGCCCCAAGACGACATTGCGGAAAAGCGGTTGTCGCAGAGCACTGCGCCGTCGGCGGTGAATTCGGTGTGTACCCCTACGTAGCCGTATCCCAGGAGGATCCGTGGATCGGAAGTTGCGTTCGTGGCGATGACTTGCATGCTGCCTTGGCTTGAGGAGATGAATTGGGTGGGGTGCACGTATTCTCGGATTAGTTTTGCTGTGTAGTTGCTTTCCGAGGCGGAGGGATGTGTGGTTGGGTACGTGATTTCGATGAGCACGCCTCGTGAGGGTCGGTGTCCGGTCCCTTCATTATCGGCGCCGTTGTCGAAAGCAGAGACCAGCATCTTGGTCACTCCATCCATGTCTTTTGTCGGATGTAAGCCGATCTCTTTTGCCAACAAGACGGGGAATTCGGTCAGGTTGTGGAACCGAGCGAAGTGTTGATATGCGATGTTTGTGGCTTCACTCTGGCCTTCGCTCAGATCGTCAAAGGCATTGCGCTTGCCTCCCAGTATCCAGATGATGGCGCCAGTTCTCCCGTCGATGTAGGTAATGGTATGCGTGTATCTCGCCGAAACAAGGTAGTTGCCGAATTCGTCCTTTTCGATGCTGTTCATGTGGTACCAATCCCAAGGACGAGATGCTTCTCTTCCCTCATCGCGAATCTCGCGGAATGTCTCCTTCAGACTGTGGTGTTCGGAAGCACGCCATTGGAAGACCAGCTCGTTGGTCGTTAGATCTATCTCTTGGAAGAGGCAATCCCAGACCCAGATGACATCTGTGTCGTCCACGAAGCCGGAAAGTGTGATGGGATGGACCTCATAAACAGTCATGATAGCAGTGCCTTGTGGCGTGATGACCAACTCGTGCAAATCAGCGCGTAACCCGTTCATCGCCGAGATCTTTGCAATCTCCTCGTATCTGGAATTGTACNNTGTGTTTCTCTTGTCAGGAATCACGTAGACTCGGGGGAAAGCGCAAGAACAAACCACATAATAGTCTCCCTCGCCATGCCCGCCAATGCTATCGTCCCCGACCCAGAACGTGAGAACTTGCTCTCCTTTCAACTCCTGGACTTTGAGATTATAACCTTGGCCAGCGACATAATGCTCCCAAACCAGTTCACCGTCATTGTCCATGATCGTGACTGCTGGATGTGGCGCCTGGTATCCCCTTGGCGATAAGAAGATATAGTTATCGTCATGACACTGTGGTGAGTCATTCGGTCGACGAAGGACTGGCGACATCAGGTCAGAAGATTGGAAGGTCTTGTAAGGATATGAGCCAAAGTCGTGCTCAAAGGCTCGTATGTCCTTGGTATCGAAGTTTGCGCCGACATCCGCCGCAGTTGTTTGATCAAGATGAAATAGAGTCAGAAGGCTGACTAGAAGTGATGATTTGATCATGTTTACAAGACAAGTATCTCGGTATCCAGTTCGTGTCGTGCGATTGGCGTGAAATATAGCAAACGCGAGTATTGAGATCGGTCGAATGGTGTAGAGCGGAGGAGGCTAGGTCGATATCTAAGAGAGCGCGATACAACGAGGTTAGGTGAGAACGCAAAGATACACCAACGCAAGAACAAGATGTTGCAGCCGTCCACCACGACTCGAACGACAGTGATCAGAGTACACGACAGTTGCCTGTCTGAGCCACATGGGAGTCTCACCCATCAGGGTGATGGACTCCACAGCACACGCCTGTAATCATGACTCTTCCGGAAAGGATGCCGTAAGGCCCGACAGATCATCTTTGCGAAGATTTGCAGATGCATCCGAAGTGATCGGCCCGGACTAACATCGACAGAGCCTCTGCTCATGTCTTGCCCTGAGAAAGAGAGGTCTGAAACCCCCGATAACAGCCACGCAACAACAGCGTGACGACAGCGACTCAGCCTGCCTGTCTAATATCGCAGCAATCTTCCATGGTCGGCAACATGGCATTCGCCAAGCGAAAGGAGGTCAATCGAACCATTTTCGAGTCGTCATCTTTGCGGTGTATCTCCCGGAAGACAGAACCGTGCAAGCAAGAAGGAGGGTTTTTCTTTGCCAAGCCAAAAGCGACGCGTACACATCCAAGCTGTGGGGTAGCTCTATAGCGGATGTCGAGGTTTTCGATGAACAAGCCACGAGACACTACCGGGAGACTGTGATCGACCTCGCTTCTTCTTGCCTGTGATTATGTCTTAAAGGACCTTAAGGCCCATCGTTCATCGTTGCTCAATATACTTCTTCTCATCTTAACTACTTTTGTTTTGGACCACTTCAGTGAGGCGGGAACATCCCGGTCTTACCCTGTGATCGCCAATTCGCAAAGATCAGTAACAATTGAGCTACCTTCCATCAAATAATTATTCTACCTTTCAGATATAGCTGGACTATGGTCACGCAGTACACACTTCTATCTCAACTTGATGCAAGACAGTTGTCAGTCTCAATGCAAACGTAGTTCTGAGGATAAGAATCAGATCAGGGTGATCTGCCCAGCCTATAGTTCTCTGTAAACCATCGTGATTGGCTAGTTCGCTAGACCGGCGATTGAAGGTAAACCGTTTCGAGCCCTAACTCTGCAGAGCTCTATTTGGTGGTACACGCGTTCCTGACTCAAGAAGCGGTATCGGAATGCCATTCCAGATGAGGAGTTCGGTGCTGCAGCGTTAAACAAGTGAAATAACTCGACAATCAGTGGTGGAGAGCCAGAAAGAGGTGGTTAAGTGATGGCAGCCAGACGATTCCTATGGGTTGCGGAGAAGAAGTAACATTGAAGGTCAGGATAAGCATCTCGTATTTGGTCGTTCTGATCCGCCATAGATAATCAGATCCGGTGGGCCGATGGGCCTCCATGATTTACTCGCGCGATGAACATGATATGTAAATGATTTTCTTGTCTTTGCTCATGGCTTCCCCACTTCTCCACCGTAATTGCTGTGAGGCGCAGCCATCAATTTCTTGCCCTGTATGGTGCCTCTCGAGGGAACCTTTGGTTGCAAGCATACGTACTCCAGCACCGACCCCGGCGCGTTTTACTTTCGGTTCTTCTTCTCTTGTCGGTATAGCTTTGTCGTTCGGCGCGATGCCGCCGCCATCAAGCCACCATATCCCTCCAATAGGAAATTGCGTCGCGTTTCGAGATGCAATGGGATGGCTTCGCCGAAATACCGTTCGGCGAAGAAACAGCCCTGACGTCGCTGTCGCATTCTGTCGTCGGTTCACGCCGCTGCACTTCGGGGCTATGCTGTTGTGAGCACGAAAATCGATTTTCCGGGCATGGGAGCCGGTGCTTAGCTGCCCTATACTTGATAGCTCCTCTAGCCATGCGTACAAATTCGCATTTTGCCTCCTTGTCTTTCTCCAGAACCGATTACGGTAACCTCGTGTTCGGGGATGCATAAAACAGAACAAAGCTCTTGTACGAGTATGATGACTGAGCCAAATCGAATCACACCGCATGATGATGTCTCGCCAAATCACCAAAGATCCGGAGCAGTGACGGCAGCACGCCGCCATGGAAATCTCGAGACCATACGCAAACAAACTGGCTGGTCGGACTTTCCTNCCAGCATCCCTGTTTCGATGCGAACGACCAAAAGCGGCAAAGTGACGGAATTCGGGAACACCAAGCTTCGCATCATCGAGCGCATCGCTGTCTCTACAGAGTTCGACACGGCACTGGACTTTCTCAAGAACATGACAGAAGGCGGAGAGAGATTACTCAGCCTCAAGGATCTGGAACAATGCGCGGCGCATTTTGACACGGGCAAGAAGGGAAGACAGCAATCAAGAAATCGAGGAGGATCCAGCTCTGCAGCGACGAGCACTGTAGTCAGTCAAGCCGACGAAAGCGAACCGAGCTATCAGTCTATGGCACAACCTCTGGACTCGTGGAACGGCTTCACACTCGACCAAAGCCCGATGCCTCTGCAGACCGGATCTTCCATGCCGCCGCTCAAACGACCGAGTCCAGAAGCCTTTCAAAACATGTCCGTATCGCCAGTGGATTCAAAACGACCTCGCATGGACACCCTCTTCGACACTCACCACACAGACTTCTCGTACCACATGTCCGAGCTGGACATGTGCAACACGGCGAATCTGACCGTTCCTCAGCGGTACCATCAGAGCGACACGAGCATGCGAGCCTCACCGAGCATGCGAGCCTCACCGAGCATGCGAGCCTCACCAAGCAACCCACCTCCCCGATCGCCATCCCAAGATCCAGCAAGGGCATTACTGAGCATCCACCCACACGCCGGAAGCATTTTCTCAAACCTCAACACCGCGTTCGACGACTTGCTCGCCCGAATCGAAGACCACCAACAAATCGTCAAGACCGCTCTCGATCAATTGCGCATGGCCACAAACGGCCTGAGTGTAGTATCTGGGATTTCTCCCAGCGCCAACGATCGTGAATTGGAGAATACTCTGCGGACGGCACAGAGGAAGGAAGCACGCGCCCGTCATGATCTGGAACAGGCGAGATCGGCAAGAGACGTGATCGATGTCGAGTATGGCCACATCGGCACGTCGCTCTCTCGTGCATTGGTGGATACCGTACGAGCCGAGTACTCGCGTGCAGGAGTGGCCATGACACAGGCGCAGGCAGACGTTGAGGCTGCACGACAACGACTGAGCAATGCGAACAACCGGGAACAGGTCCTGAAGCGGACGAAAGATGTGGCAGAGGTCGGCATCGACCAGCTGCAGCGGCAGACCAGGTTCTGGCTGAAAAGACTGGCAGAGGCGGGAGTCAAGCTGACAGATCAGTTGGGGACCTTGCAAGGAAGTGATACAGGGCGAACGTCATAGCTGATAGACCGACATGGATTCTAGACTTCTTCAACTGCCTTGTCGAACTTCTTCGAGAACAAAATCTTTCCCCCGCTAAGATCATGGAAAGGGTTCTTCTCACCACCATCAGAAGCGTTTCCGACATGTTCATCAATACCCAGTTTGATGTAGAACCCTTCTGCGCCTTTTGTGCTCACCAAACTAACACGGATACCTTCTTCTTTCGCTCGGTCAAGTCCCCATCGGACCAGCTCTCTACCGTATCCACAGCCTTGATATTGAGGTGCTTGGAAAAGTAACACTAGATCCCAGGTCTCGTCGTAGCCTGGCTTTCCAAAGTATTGCTCCATGAAGGGAAAAGAATTTTCCATGTCTCTCCAGCCTGCAGCATCGGCGGCATTGTTGGGATGGACTAGCAAGTCAATCTTGTTGTAGACTGGAAGGATCAATCGACTCATCAGCCAACGTAGCCAGGATTGGCGAGCTTGCAGGCGTTTGCCGCCGTCTCCGGTGCGCATCCACACTGCCATGCCGGTGACCTCTTCAGGGTGATGCTCGGGATGAGAGATCCAGACGTGGGTGCCAGCATCGAAGTAACTCTCGCGCAGGTCGTGTAAGAAGAATCGCTCGAAGCTTTTGGGGTGTCTGGATCGATGGGGATGTAAGCGTGCGCCGTGGAGCTCATCTTCCCAAAAGGCCAGCGCAGCGATGCGAGATGCTGGCTTGAGATCTGCCCATGTTGCTGGACGGACAGGCATGGTTCTCAGGAGTATATTTGAGTGCAATGGTATGTCAAGTTATCGGTAGAGTCGAATCCTTCGTAAGCTTGTCGGGGTTCAAGAATTGGAGATGTTGTGTATTGGCAGGTCAACAGCTTTGGGCGTCACCTTGTCTTTATACATGCTAGATTAGTGTGCGAGATCCGCTCACCTTTCCAACCATTTCCTTCATCCTGTAAGGGTACAGCGTCCGCCTGGCGGTAAACCAAAAAGAGACGCCGCCATGGTGTTCGGAGCCCGCGGAGAGAATCAAGCTGCTCGTGAACTTACAGCGTACACACGACTTGACTCGGTGCTCGAGGTTGGAAGAAAGTGGTTGCCTTCGAATTTGGCAACCAGCCTACCAGTTTTCCGGGCGTCGGTGCCCGCGGACACCTCAGGTAAGTGATGGTGTGGTTCATCTGTATGGCGGTCTCAAAAAGCTTTCGAACATGGTGATACGCAACATTGCTGCCAAGTCGGCAGTTTCACGATGCTAGTACGTGTTAGGGGAAGGGGTAGGCTCATGGTCGTCTTTAGGGCCTAAAGTACGCGAGAGTAGGAATGCGTGCACAGACGCGATTCGATGTCGAAGATGCAGACGCATGCGTGTCGTGGACTCGTGGCCCACAGGGCTGTATGGATGCATTTTCGATTGATAAGACACGGAGGCCGCTCATGGTTGACATGGCTGAGCGTTCTGTTTATTTCCTTGTTACTCGCTGTGTAACCTTGAATTCGTCCCAGGTCCAGAACAAGATGGTTTCGCTACAGCAGCTCAATACATCGAATTCAAACATTCGATTGTGTGTTGCGACTCTGATGTGCCTCGTGTTTCTGCTGGCATTGGTGACACGGGGACATTGGAATATGGTCTCGGGCGGGATACAACAAGGGTCACTATCGATTGGGCAGACCGACACAGATTCTGGATTCTTGACACTCCAATGAGGATACCTCAGCATGGTAAGTGTAATCATTTTGGGTCAGAAATCGATGCTGATCAATACATATAGCGTGGTCCGTACGAGTACTGATGAATGCGAGCACATTCAGAAAGGTCAAATGACCGGTCGACGTGTCGAGCGCCGGCAGCAGTCGACGTGGAAGAAGTGAAGACTGGATTATGGTCTCCAAGCAGTCATCTGATTGTTATTTAGGTGATGGAAGTGGTCATGGTGGATGGAAAAAGCGGTTGTTATCAGCTTATCGGGGTGCGCGTCAACAAAAACGCGGGCCGAAAAATGAAGTCAGATGGTCCAAGCTTGTCCGATGGTTGAAGGCCGAAAAACAGCCCCTCATCAATTCATGAGACATCACCTTGTACTGTTTCCATCACCTGTTTCCTCTTCATATCACTCGACTGTAAGTGCTCTGTGCCCTTGCCTCTCTTCTCGTCTCCAGCCTTCACCCTCCCGTGTCCCTTCTCGCCGTCTTTCCCGTTCAGCTCTCGTAAACGTCTCTAACAACAGAGCAGCAGCACATCAACATGGCCCAGGTCGCACAANAAGCAGTCCTCATCTGCATTGACGGATGGGGTGTCGCCGGTGAGAAGTCGCCCGACAAGGGCAACGCCATCCTCAACGCCGACACTCCCTGGATGGACGAGTTCGCCAAGGACGGCAGCAAGATTACCCAGGGCTACAGCGAGCTCGAGGCCTCGTCGCTCGCCGTCGGTCTGCCCGAGGGCCTCATGGGCAACAGCGAGGTCGGCCACTTGAACATTGGCGCCGGCCGCGTCGTCTGGCAGGACGTGGTCCGCATCGACCAGACCATCAAGAAGGGCGAGCTGAACAAGGTCGACAACATCATCAAGAGCTTCACCCGTGCAAGGGAGGGCAACGGCCGCCTGCACCTGCTTGGCCTCGTCTCTGACGGCGGTGTCCACTCGCACATCAACCACCTAATCAAGCTGCTCGACGTCGCCAAGGAGGTCGGCGTGCCCGAGGTCTACATCCACTTCTTCGGTGACGGCCGCGACACGGACCCCAAGTCTGGCGCCGGCCACATGCAGACCGTCCTCGACCACACCAACAAGATTGGCCTCGGCAAGATCGCCACTGTCGTCGGTCGCTACTACGCCATGGACCGCGACAAGCGCTGGGACCGCGTCGAGCAAGCCATGAACGGCATCTTCAAGGGCGAGGGCGACGACTCGTCTGACCCCGTCAAGTCCATCAAGGACCGTTACGAGGCTGGCGAGACCGACGAGTTCCTCAAGCCCATCATTGTCAACGGCAAGGACGGCAGAGTTCAGGGTATGTCCACCTCCTGGCCTCCAGTCTTCTTGATTCTCCAGGTCACTAACACGATGCGCCAGNACAACGACACGCTCTTCTTCTTCAACTACCGCAGCGACCGCGTCCGCGAAATCACCCAACTCATCGGCGACCAGGACCGCAGCCCCAAGCCCGACTTCCCCTACCCCTCCAACATGCACCTCACCACCATGACCCGCTACAAGACCGACTACACCTTCNCCCTCGCCTTTGCTCCCCAGACCATGGACAACGTCCTCGCCGAGTGGCTCGCCAAGCAAAAGGTTCACCAGTGCCACGTCGCCGAGACGGAAAAGTACGCCCACGTCACCTTCTTCTTCAACGGCGGTGTCGAGGTCCAGTTCGACAACGAGCACAGAGACATGGTCCCCTCGCCCCGCGTCCCCACCTACGACAAGGAGCCCAAGATGAGCGCCATGGCCGTCGCCGACAAGCTCTGCGAGCGCATCAAGGAGGGCAAGTTCGAGTTCCTCATGAACAACTTTGCTCCCNCGGACATGGTCGGCCACACTGGTGTCTACGACGCCGCCGTCATTGCTTGCACCGAGACCGACAAGGCCATTGGCAAGGTCTACGAGCAATGCAAGGAGAGCGGCTACACCCTCTTCATCACTGCCGACCACGGCAACGCAGAGGAGATGCTCAACGAGAAGAACACCCCCAAGACCTCGCACACTCTGAACAAGGTTCCTNTCGTCATGGCCAACGCTCCCGAGGGCTACAGCCTCAAGAAGACTGACGGTGTCCTCGGTGACGTTGCTCCCACCGTACTCGCCGTCATGGGCCTGCCCCAGCCCGAGGAGATGACTGGCTCCAGCTTGTTGATCAAGTCGTAGGAGATTGTATATACGGATTGGAACATTTTTGGAAGCGAAAGACACTTAGATATCCCGGAACTATGATAGATTTCATAGACGAAATGACACTTGATGCACAAAGAGCCTGAGATCTCATCCTTGATAATCACAACGACAATTGTAATGACTCGCCAAACCGACGTTGAACCCAAATAGACCTCGTATACAAGACCCTGGACGCGCAATGCACTGGCCGAACGTCCTTGGCAAACAGTACACCCTTCGAACCTGCCATCTTCGTCGCGATTTCTTTGAACAATCTGCAGCACTCCAAGCAACTTTGGCTCTTTTTCGACATTGGACTGTATTCAATTGCATTCCACTGGTCGTCGGCTTCAATACGGTGACGAGAACTCAAAAGGCTCAAAACACAGGCTGCAAAAGTGGCCAACACGACTACCCTCCACTCTCTTCGACAGGCAAACCGTCATTTGACATGAGTTTTTGAACGTTGCGAACGCACTCCCCATCGCTGAACATGATATGACGACTGAACTCTTATCTCCGGGCAACACCGACTCCGTCCTCGATCTTGAAAAGGAAACTGTGGACATCGACCCAGATACAACTAGGCACAACCTTTCTGTATCGACTCTGACCTTTGCCCGTGGAATCAATGGTGAATGCATCCTCCTCAACCAACCGCGGATTCGCAGCATTCCGCCTCTTGCCATCGGCTTTCTAGACTTGGCCAACTCGGGCGACTTTGCCGCCAACGTCTTCAATCGAGTCCCAGTCCCCGTCTACGCCGTCGTTCTCATGGCCGTCGGAGCTACGGTCGCCCTCATCATGTTCATAGTCGCTCTCCGCGACGCCAAATGCAGTTGGATGAACATCAGACTGTTGAGAGAAGAAAGGACGCTTCTCATTAGCATGAATGATGATAGGTCAGCCGAGCTCGAAATCAACCATCGAGATCTGGGGACTGAGATCTTCGACCGTGCTGGTGTAGACATTGCCATGGGTATCGGAGCATTTCTCATTTCGGTCGGCACTTACATGGCTATTGGAGGTGCTAACCGCAAGGTTTGGTTTGCGAGTAACTTGTTGTCCGGCTATGTCGGCAATGCTCTGCCTGCTGTGTACGGTGTTTGCAATGTCGGCTGGTCTGTTTATGTCTGGCTCCGCGCACGCAAACAGGTATCCGCCGTGTCAAAGTATCTTCATGACGATGTTGCGGGCCTACTTCTCTCAGTCCGCATACGCAAAATTCAAGGACATGCCATCCTTACCGCCATCGTCTGCCTCGTCTCAGGTGCGCTGTCCATGGTCACTCCAAATTACTGGTGGCCATATCCTGTTCTCCTTGTTTGCGGCCTGGCGTTTCTTTACAGCACTTGGGTGTACAGGACACAAATTGGGTACCAACGGCTGTTGCTCTCCAAGGAGGTTATTCTGGACGAAACATACTTAATTACAGAGATTTTATTCCTTCAGTCAGTTCAGACCACATTGCGAGACAGTCCCGACAGCTGGACGGCACTTCGACTGGGAGATATGTCAATGCCAGATCTACTGCACTTCCTTATCAGATGCGATCTCTTTGAGCGCCTTTGCTGCCAATTACTCAATGAGTCGTCTCTCATCAAGCAACACTTTCGCAGTTCGGCAACATCAACAACAACAACACTCCACCAGCGAACCTTGTTACAGCTGGACGATCCTGAAAAGATCACTGAGATCTTTAGTCTGGCCCAACTTTGTTTCGAGCAGCATGGGCTCAGAACCGTCAGGAATCGTAAACGCTATCTGCTGGAGTGTTTGGGCGCTTGCTTACTGCACCGCAAGGGGGCGNACAAGGATGGATGAAATGGCAGGACGAAACCGAGCATACCATCTTACCACAAGGTCTCAAGTCTTGTGGCCGTACGCCAGAGTCTCAGGGATCAATCAGCATTGAAGTATCTGCTGTTCCTTCCTCCTAATCGAGACTTGGGTACAATTACTGCGTCCGTACACCGTCGCATGCAAGTACCAAATGTCAAAGAAGGAGAGTATGATCGCCAATGACTCAGGCAGCAAACCCACATCCTGTTCATCAATGTTACAGCTTACCCGATTGGGGCTCTGCATCCACGTTACTGTATTTCGCACGGTTCAATTCCAGCTGCTCTTCGCCGATTCTTGTTTCACAACTCTTCAAGCTTAATTACAAGACTACTTGACGCCTGTCCAATGTCATTCTGCCATGTGCGCCCTCCTTCGTTCCTGCGTCATGCTGCAATGCGCTATAGATGTTTGGCACACGATCGGCAAACAAGCGTGGGAATGGTTTCGCGCCGGCCCGGCGCGAAGATCGTCGTCTCACCGTCTATACAACGTCGGGATCCGCATGTAGTCAATATGGTAGAATCTTTCTGTATAAGATATTCTCCGACACATGCTGATCGACTATGTGCGTTGGCCAAGTGTGGTTAGCTGCCAAACCGTTTCGGATGCGAGATTTGAACATACGGTCAACACGAGCGCGCATTGGTGCTGCATGGTCTCTACAGATCTTTCAAGTCCTCTCTTGGCCGACGATACTACACTTGCATTGACCTGATTCCGGCAACAACGTCTGGCTATCTCAATGTGACCGCTGGAGATCTGCCTCACCGCATACACATCACATCCACAATCGCCTCTTGTGTATTGTGCAGATCTGTCGATACGAGAGCAAGGCACAACTCCCCAGTTAAAGCCATGGGTATATAAGGAGGGCCAGGAAGCTGCTATTCTTCTCATCACAAACTTCCCAAATCGCCTTTCTCACCTACCAGCTTCTACCACTCCATCACCAAACCAACTCTCACACTCGAATCTCCAAGATGCACTTTTCATCCCTCTTCACCCCCATCGTGGCCCTCCTCACCACTACCGTGTCCGCCAGCCCCATCGAAAAGCGTGCAGTCACCTCCGATCAGATGGTCCAAACCCTCAAGGGCCTCAATCAACAATCCAAGAGCCTTGCCACCATCGCAAACAAGATCAGCCCCATGGCCGGGGTCCCTCTGCTTGGCCCCAGCTCTGGTAGTGGAACCACCACTTTCAACGACTTGATCACTGGCTTTCAGGGTATCATCAAGACTGGCACTACTGCTATTACCGACATGGAGGGTACGGCACCCTACACCGATACTGCTGCCGAGCAGCAGGTTTGCGCTGCTTTCTCCGATGTATGTTTATATGAAATGCGATTCCCCGAGAAGAGGTTTGGTGACTGACACGCTCTCATAGNNTTCGTCCTTGTGCACCAGAACTTGCTCAAGATTGTCATTGGCAAGGCTGGTCTCTTGCAGGGTATTTTCCTTGGCCCTGTTGCTGCTACACTCCGTTCGCTCGAGGGCGTTGTTGATGTGAGTATAAAAACAGGTCTGAAATCAAGAAACAGTTGCTGACGTTCGAGATGTACAGNNACTCTTGCTTTTGGCGTCATTGACTCTGTCCCTGTTTGCGCCGACAATGCACAGAGCCAGAAGAACAACCTGGACGAGACTCTCGGTCAGGCTGTGTGTGCTTACACTCCTGCTGGTACCCTTGGTCTCAACCTCTTCTGTTAGAGCGAGAGCGGAGCATAAGTTGAGGCATGTAATGATATGGAAGGAAGAGAGAGAGAGAGAGAGAAGGTTATAATGTGGTCATGAAGATAGCTGTATCGTTGATAAGAGTAGTGTATGAGAGTCACACCCACTTGCCTTTATTATTCTATCTACACTTACCTTTTGCTCGAGCCGCTGTGCACGAAGAGCAGTTGTGCAGTTTTGCAAGAGGCGGCGCTACCCTACACAGTCATTGAAACTCGAGCGCGCATCCGGAGGTAGAAAGAGATGGTTTGTCGTTTCGCTCTAGCAGACGTGGCTCGTACCCATTCCGTTACCTACAGTTCGAGAGATCCAGTCAAAGTATCCTTGTGGTGTGGTGCAGAGAGAGAAAAACTTTTGCTGCTGACCGGCGTGCCAAGTCTGAGCTGGCCGATGCTCAAGCTTCCGTCAACTGCCGCGCAAGCCGCGCTCTTCCTCCTTCTTTCTCTCTACTTTACACATCTCAACGTGTATACCACGGTCTGTCGTCGCTCATCAGCAGCGTCGTGTCATTGCGGCTGTATATAAGGACGCGAATATCACTGGAGCGATGGCGTATCCCTTCTCCACTCTTACCCTTGCAACACTGTGATGGTTGACGACCGCCAAACGTCATGACCTTGATAGATTAATTGTCTGCAATCATGACAACAATACAGCTTCTCATTATGCGTAAGTAGGTCGGCCAGGGCCGAGTAGAAGAGTAATTTTTCATCTCGTGTCAAGCTTTCCATATTTCCGTTCACTTTTGTCAATTCTTGCATACCGTCGATATGGTGCTCGGATTCTTTGAAGAAGAGCGAGCGTACGACTTTGTTGTCGTCGGCGGTGAGTACAGGGCGACCTTGGACCTGAAAATATGTGCTGATGTCNGCAAAGGTGGAACGGCAGGCAATTGCGTTGCTGGCCGTCTGGCAGAAAACCCCAAACTTTCCATCCTTGTCATCGAGGCCGGCACCGACAATCCCCTCAAAGAAGAGAGAATTTCGACTCCTGCTCTCGCTTTCTCACTCGTCGAAAGCGAATATGACTGGCAATATCCCACCGCGTTCTGGGATAGAGATGGCGAAAAGAGGCATGAAGCCAAGATGACAAGAGGAAAGGTTTTGGGTGGAAGCAGTTGTTTGAACTACTACACCTGGTTGCGCGGAAGTCGTCCAACGTATGACGAGTGGACCAGGTATGGTGGCAATGAGTGGAGCTGGGATAAGTGCTTTCCCCACTTCCAGAAGGTGTGTTCTGAGCCTTTCGACTGGTGATGATACTGACAAGAACAGCCCGGCAAGATGCGCGATACACACCAAATCCTTGATCATGATCCTGCTCATGTCGCTTCGAATGAGGATGGTCCACTGACCATCAATCCTGCCATCCCCATCCCACTCGCATCAAAATTGCAAGAAGCTTGGAAATCTCAGGGTCATCGCCTCAACGACGACATCTACAACGGCACTGTTGATGGCCTTGCGCACGTCTGTCACACAATTGACTCTGGTCACCGCGTGCCCTCTACTGTGTTTCTGGAGGGCCACAAGAACATCACTGTCAAGCCACGCACCATGGTCCATCGCTTACTCTTCAGCGGCGAGACGTGTGTTGGTGTACAGACGCATGCGACAGACAAATCCCAAGTATACTATGCTCGCCAGGAAGTCATCGTGTGCGGCGGTGTCTACGAAAGCCCCAAGCTGCTCATGCTGAGCGGTATTGGTCCTTCGGGCCCGGACTCCATGACTGATTTGACAGCAATCTCTTCTGGCATTGGTCACAGCATCCACTCCCCGCATGTGGGTCAGAATATCCAAGATCATCCTGTTGCACCGCACTCGTTCAAGTTGAAGGATGGCGAGAGTCTTGATGATGTGCTCAGACCGGGCGTCAAGAACATGGAGGCTATGGCTGAGTACAAACTCGCCAAAAAGGGTCCGTTAGCCTCGAGTCTACTGGAGATGAGTGGGTTTGCCAGAGTCGACGACCGATTTAAGAAATGCAAAGAATGGAGAGACGAAGAGGAGAAGAGAGGTCATGATCCCCTAGGCCCTGAAGGCCAGCCCCATTTCGAGTTTGACTTTCTGGTGCGTGTTCTTTCTACTACCTTCGTGTCACTGTAAGCTAACATGTCAGCAGNNCCGTGTTTTGCCTCGCCTTTCTTTCCTCATGTCCCCGAGCCAGATCACGGAAACTACATGACCATCGTTGTCTCGCTCCTCCGACCACTCTCCCGTGGGTCCTTGACTCTGAAGTCTGCAGATGCCCTCGATTACCCTCTGATCAACATGAATTACCTCGATCACNCCCTTGATGCTGTCGCATTGCGCGAAGGTGTCCGTTTCGTTGATGAAATCATCCTTAGAGGCGACGGCATGAAGGACATCGTTATTGGCGAATACCCCGAGGGTGACGGTAGCATTGTCAAGGGAGAGGCACAGGCGAACGGATCCAGCGACGGGGTCTACGGTGCTCCGAAAGGCGAAAAAGATGAGGGCAAGAGTGTCGAGGGTAACTCTAAGCACATGTTGGGCTTGGACAAGGTGAGAGACAGCGACGAGGGTATGGCTGAATGGCTCAAAGGTCGTGTAACCAGTGGATACCGTAAGTTTCCCCTCCTTTTTCCTGCCTCGCAACGACCGCTGACCTCATTCCTTTGAGATCCCTGCGGTTCATGCAGAATGGGTCCGACCATTGAAGAAGGTGTTGTCAATGGTCGTCTCCAAGTCCATGGTGTCCGCAACTTGCGTGTCATCGATGCGAGTGTCTTCCCACTTATCCCGGATGCAAGGATTCAGAATCCGGTCTATATGGTTGCCGAGAAGGGAGCCGACTTTATCAAGCAGGATCATCCTGCTCTGTACCAGCCCAAAGAGAGTCTAGTAAACAGAGTCAAGGGTCTGGTGTTGTAGATGAAAAGAACTCGGATAGATTTGTTTGCGAGCGATGCTGTCGCGTCTGCAGCCATTACATAGATAGGTTTCCACACTCCGGTCATTGATTCATGCAATTTTGCTAGATTTTAGTAAGATCGATAGCTCAACCTTGTTAACATGGCACAGGGTCTTGATACGGGATAGTCGATATTGCAAGGCAATCTCTGCAATCTCTGGTATACCATGGAATCTGACGCTTGGGAGAGACCTTTTGACCAGCTCGCGGTTCAGGTCGTCATGTTGTCGAACAATTTCCAGCTTTAGCGACTCGTCCGTTCTTGTCCGTGTGCCAAGATCGTCGTCCAGATATTCGACCAGCGCAAGCAACGACTGTGATTCGAAACGTCGCGACATATGAACGTCTTTGGAGTTTTTCTACAAAAATCGTTGGTGTTCAAATTGTCATGACCAGCTTGTCCATTGAAGACAGTTTCCAGGTCAGTCGTCACCAGCCCAAAACTAAAGATGTGAACTTCATCGGCTGTTTTGCATCGATGCGACGCCACAAGCTCTCCCAAGGATCCTTGACTAACAGCCAAGCTTGAGTGTCGCCAGGATATGCCCAGACCGGGCATTTCAACGCGGTCACGTCGTGAGTTTCGGTGAGTTGCCCAGAATCTCAGCCCCTGGTCTTTCTGTGGGTGAAAAGTTTAATTTCCTGTCACTGGTGCAATAAAACGTGGCTGGATTCCCTCTTATCAATCTGATCATCTTGATCTGATCTGATAACTTTTCTTTGACGACACTTGGTCCTCTTTGCACCTTTTGCAAGATGGGCTTCTTCAGCCGTAGGTTTTGCTATGTGGTTTGTTTATACATAACTTTTACTGATCTCGAGTCACAGAAGATGGTATCCGCTCGACGAGGACTTCGACTGAGAAAAAGCTTGTGAGGAAACTTGGTTCGTCTTCTTTTGCACTCGATGGATGATGGCGGCTGACATGTCGATAGATTTCTTCCTCATGGTACCTACCTGATCNNTTCTTCGCCTTGTTTTGTGACGACCCTCTGATCGATGTACAGACTTACTGCTGTGCCTGCTACTTCTTCAACTACCTCGATCGCCAATCATTCGCCAATGCATATGTCTCCGGCCTGCGTGAGGACTTGGGTCTCGTCGCCAACGAATACAGCATCTTGTTGTCAATGTGGACGGCAGGTAGTGTCATTGCTGGCATCCCTCACTCGTTGATCATCCAGAAAGTCGCACCTCGGGTCTGGCTTCCATTGAATCTGATTCTCTGGTCGGGAGTGACGATGTGTCTTGCCGCATGCACAGATTTCAGAGGTCTTTGTGCGGCTCGCTTCTTCCAGGGCTTCTTCGAGGCAAGTGTCTATGGAGGCAGCATGTATGTGTTTGGCTCGTGGTACACGCCTTCTGAACTCTCCAAGAGAGCTGCAATCTTTACCGCCGTCGGGCAGGTTGGCAGCCTGTTCTCAGGGCTCATGATGACAGCGATGAACAAATCCCTGCACGGCAATGCCGGTCTCACGGGATATCAGTGGGTTTTCATCATCAACGGCTTGATGGGTATACCCTTTGGTATCTTTGGCTTCTTTTTCTTCCCCAATCTTCCCGAGACTATTACGGCTTCTTACCTCAGCAAGGAGGAAATCCAGATCGCGCACGATAGACTCGGAGCCAGGAAAGACAACAGTCATAGCATACACTGGAGATCGTTGGTTGGCAGAGTGCTCAAGACACCGCACATCTATCTGCTCGCCTCATTGTCGGTGATTTCTGGCATGCTCGAGGCATTTGCTTTCCAAGGCATGTTGCTGCTCTGGATGAGATACCACAAGGCGCGATTCAGCCAAACCGCCATTACCACCTATCCTCTTGGCATCCAATCCGTGGCCATCGTATCCCAGATTGGCGCAGGCATCTTCATCGACCGAACTGGCCAAAGAGTTCCCATGGTTGTGCTGGCGGCGAGCGTCCAGCTTGTTGCTGCTATCTTGCTCTTGCAACCGCATCTCTCTGACGGCGGAGTATTTTCTGCTCACTATCTGAGCGGCACTTCGTTCATCGTCAATCCCGTCATGTATGGCTGGGCCAATACCATTCTGCAACGCACTGGAGATGATGCAGCGAGATCGGTGATCTTGTATACCATGGCGCTGAGCGGTCAGCTCCTGTACACATTTTGGGGTATTGTCATGTATCCTGCAACCGATGCGCCGTACTGGAAGAAAGGAGCAATCACTATGGTTGTTGTGTGTTTTGCATATGTTGCAATTGGCTTCGGTGTCAAGAAGGTGAGTTTTTCCTTTTTCCTTGTCGGAATGCAGTTTGCTAATATTGCCGCAGNNCTTGATGATGAAACGAGACCGCTCTCGTCAGATGTTAGTGACGAGGACACAATCGAGGAAGTAGCCTCGGAACAGCAGACGACGAAAATGGGTTAGATGGTGCTAGCCACAAGATTATCAGATGGCTTGAAACTTATTAACCAAAATTTTGATTAGCCCGCATTCGGAAATTCGTAGTGGAAGAGGATAAGCGGGACGAGCTCCATAAACAAAGACCATGTCAAATCCATATAAGCCATCTTTTGAAAGTACCGCCAGTCTGGAATCGAAACACAAATGCTGCAAACTTAATCCCGCCAAGACTATTCTATCGCCTTGTCTGTTTCCTGTTTATACTTTCGGAAGAACCTCATACTCTTGTGGTTGGCACTGCGCTACAAGGCCTTGTCGCTGTGATACTGATTTACTGGAGAAGTAGTGCTGATAGGGGAGTCGATGTAACTACTAAGCCAATGGTGTTCATGGGCTTGAGGTGCCATCTGTGGGAGAGCAAGGCCCAACAAGGCGGAAAGTGGCGTCGATGCGCTCATCGTCAAACCCCTTCAGGTATGGCGCATAAGCACCGTCAACATAAGCAGCCACCTGCAAACCCCTGTACGCAACACCATTGACAGTGGCCCTACAATCAAGCTCCGTATCGGCACCAGTAATGGTACACAACAAAGACACGGCGGTTCAATTATCCTCGCGCATGGACCAGATAGACACAGGTCTATCGTCCCCATAGTTGTAGACGTTGGAGATACTGCCACCATTGTTCAGCAGCGATGAGGTGGAATTATTGTATGTGAAGACTTGAGGTCCCCATGGCGGAGAGACGATTTGCGGTGGTGAGAACGTGCCTTGATAAGTACCGTCGCTTGATTCATTAACACCTATCATCACTGTTCCGTCAATATCGAGACCCGTCCCAGAGACCTGGACATAGTAGAATGAGCCGGCTTGAGTTGAAACACAGCTGGCGACGTTATCGCCAATTCTGGATGCAGTTGTGGTTGTTGCTGACGGAGCAATATCCGTAGGGGCTGTAATAGCCAATGGAGTCACTCCTGCTGGAGTCTCATAGCCCGATATCTGTATCATTGAAATTGCGTTGGCTGGACTAGAATTGACGGGAATATCCGTAGCGATTGCAGAAGCCAATGAGGTGAATGTAGCGTCTCTTGAAGACACACTCAAGTTCGAAAAACAGACGCCAGAGGCCGTCGAAGTGATTGTGGGTCCCCCAATGACCGAGAAAGATGTCGCCGTAGCCTCGACGGTCAAGGTTGTTACTTGGATCTGTGGAAGGGAACATGAGCCAGAGATGGTGATAGCGGGTTCTTACATGGTGCGAGTGACTGTGGTAGTTTTCTGCTGATTCGCTGAAGTGCTGGCCTGGATTGTAACGTAAGAGATCGAAATGACAGTCTCTGGAGATTGTGGACTCTGAGACGCTGGAGGTCGAGATTTTACGTTGACTGTGACAGTCACCGTGCTGAGTTTGGTCACAGTTTGCTGGATAGATGGACTGGCCGTGCTGACAACGGTCTTAGTGGTGATGGAGTTCGGACAGGTTTGAATCTTGCAGGTTGCGGAAGATTTGATAGTGACGGTCGACTGCGGTTGAAAATTGACCACAGTCTTGATGGTGGATACTGTCTTGGTATTTAATTGGACACAAGTCAGGCATTGAGATACGTCAAAGATTCATCATCATCGTAGCTCCTGGACAGTAGCAGTAACGGTAGTCGTTTACTTGATGGTGGTCCGCTTTGTTCTCGTCATCACCAGAGTATCTGTCTCCGTTTTGGTGCGGAGTCTGGTTTATGTTGCAGTACATGCCGTGACTGATGATATGATGCAACTGTATACACTCGAGACTGCGGCGGGCTTGAGACCAATGATAGGTGAGGATGTCCGCGTCCTGTATAGAAGCGATCAGCTGCGGCACTTAGTTTTGAGATTCAAGTAGGATCCACCTCGACAAGTAGGAGTAACAGAATGCTACAGATGAGCTTTGCTGACTCTTGATCGTGTTGAGGTTTGCTGTGTTGCACTCTGAGGGCAATGAGCTGGGTGCCCCGGAGCGGTAACCAAAGATTGCTGACTGGCTGCTCTCTCCTCGAGCGGCAAGGCAAAGGTCGATAGACACAATGCTAGAGTGGTAGCTGCGATGGACAGTTTCATTTTTTGTGATCAGCGCACACAGCCCTAGAAATTGAGAGAGGATGGGATGGGAAGTAAAAGAATTTTACTTACCATGTGAATGGTCTTATGGTTTGTTCATGCAGTCTTGGTCTGGCAATCTTCTTCCCACGTTGCATCGTCCTGCTCACATACAGCTGAAGAGCTACTGCGTCTTCAGCTGAACAGGCAGGTGGACCAGTTCATTAGGTCGACGTCTTGATGCAGACTCGTTGACCTATAGTATAAGTTGGGTACATATGTAGCTTTCTGTGTTGGCAGATGGTGAACAGTTACTAGAAGTTCGATTCGGATCAACCTAATGGGTAATTTAAGGGTTAGACGTGACATTGGTAATGTGGCAGGTTCTCGGGATAGCATCGTTGAAGCCAAGTTTCGGATGACTGACTGATTGTTTTTCTTCTGCTCTATTCTTCAGCGCTCGATGCTTTTCGTGTTTACATGATTACTCCTACCTAACTGTCTAGGCTTGTCTTAGCAGTAGAACAAATCTGACGTGTATCCATCGACTATATCGATTATCTCAGCTCCAAAATTGCCAGCTGGAATGGGACAATCTTACATTGCAGCCTATAGAGGAAGATGGTGCACTTGAAAAACGGCTTGATGTAGCCGCCCGCAGCTGAACCTGTATGACCGTTTTTCCGGGCTGCATAATATACAGACGCCGTTTTCAGAACGCAACGTCGAATTTTCTAGTTTTGCTGCTCACGTTTTGCTCCGTACCTT
Source organism: Aureobasidium vineae (assembly GCA_903819635.1). Taxonomy (NCBI): domain Eukaryota; kingdom Fungi; phylum Ascomycota; class Dothideomycetes; order Dothideales; family Saccotheciaceae; genus Aureobasidium; species Aureobasidium vineae. The sequence goes on along the minus strand of CAIJEN010000001.1, from coordinate 3,408,644 downwards.
GATCGCGCACCTTATTCTCCTCTCGATTTGGCAGCATAATAATGATGTGCTTGAGCTTCATCTCATTGATGTTTCATACGTCTTCTATCACTATAGTGGTGACTGAGAGTTCCAGCGCTGATATGATTCCCTCGCAGTCCCGAATCTCTAACGGTAGCTGAAAAACGGTGTCTTGCTCAACTCCGGAGATGCTACAATTCCAGGATCACATCAGATGCCGCAAATCCTTCTGCTCGCTAGCCTGAGCACGTTATGCACGCTTCGCAGGATTGGGACGATGTTCTGGGCTCTCGTTAAAAGAGTAGACTGATCCCAATCTCCTCACCTCAACTCACTCGAATTTCGATTTCCTGCCAACGATGGGCATTCCTCTATCCACTCTCTCGTCTCCGTCACTCGATGGTGGTCTTGTACCTGCCTATGGCCTTGGTGATGTCGGCCCTTTTACTTCGGCCTTCACTGTCGATCCTTCCGACACGAACTCTCTCGGTTTCTCTGCGTCCATGACCAATATGAATGGCGATATCCAAGCCCAATACACGGATACTGCCAACACCCCCGTACTGCAAGCTGTTCTGCCCAGATCAATTCATACAGTTCAAGCACAAGTACATATTACACTGATATTGGTGGAGGCAGCTCTCAATTGACGTCAAGTGTCTATACTAACACGCTTGTCGCTTACGGAAGTATCTTGTGTCCTATCGCCAACACTCAGATCGGAACCGGGCCCATGACTCTTGCCTTGGATAGTTTTTACGGGGAGGGGTTCATCCTGGGCACATACGCCATGTACTTTGGTCAAACAACAGCCACTGTATCTCCACAGCCAACAACAACCACAATGATCGTCCCGGGCCAAGCTACTTATCTGGCAACTAAGACCGAGACAGTCTTTGTGACCACGGAAACCGTTGGTTTTACAACAACACTTACTGGACAATATCCGGCATCTCGTTGCTCAGCCTTGCAAACCTCATCGGAGACCACTCTGTTGACATCCACTAGAAGTTCCGCTTCTTCTACGAGCAGCCTATCATCACCATCGAGCACTTCCAGCTCTCAGTTGTCTCCATCAACTGCCACTTTGAGCCTGAGTCGCCGTTCTTCCTCGAGTAGTTCCAGCTTACAATCTTCTCGCAAGTCGAGCTCGATAGCAGGCTCGAAGTCTGAAAGCTCGAGCTTGTTATCATCTACAAAAACTAGCAGCTCATCAGCTCGTGCCGTCAATTCAAGCTCCTCCGGGTCATCTGCTTTCTTTACGAAGACTTCGTCCTTCAAAACGACCTTCTCATCCAAAACAAGCTCATCTCCAAAACCAAGCTTATCTTCCAACAAGTCAACCTCTTCAAAGTCGACTTCATCCTCGAAGACCAGCAGCACCATGTCGAAGTCTAGCAGTTTGAAGATAACATCGAAGTCTAGCAGCTCGAGGATAACAACAAGTTCGACAACCTCAAAAGCCATTTCTAAGAGCAGTATAAAGCCCGTCACAAAGACTACGAATTCCAAGGTCACATCTAAGTCGACTTCTTCAAGCAAAACTTCCTCATCGCCCGTCTGTAGCACTGGCGCTGATTTGAAATCGCTGTCGAGCTATCCTTCTGTTGCGAGTCGTCTTTGTCAAGAGATCCTGAGCACCAAGGTAACCTTTCCAAGCTCAATTTCTGTGTGGCCTGCGATTCAATTGTCAAGCGCCTGTTCTTGCTATGGAAAAGCTTCTCCCACGAAGATCGGCACTCCAGCGAAGGGGTCGTTGCATAAGAGGTACACAGTGGAGGTGCAATCCTCTTCGACGGCGGTCTTCAGTAACTCCTCATCGAGTTCGTCATCATCTACGTCTACTGCTCCAACAACTGTTTCGGGATATGGACCGCCAAATATCTATTCTGTTCCTACTACGACGATTACCACAACTGGAACGAACACAGTATTCATGTAAGTCTTTGTCTCTGGTATCATTCCAGACAGCAACTAACGGCATTGCAGAACTGACGACCCCACCACTTTCCCCATGACTACTACCACAGTCACCATTGGCACCACTACTGTCACGAAGAACTTTACAGTGACGATCGATCAACGCACGTTGCCCACCACGTGCATCTCGAACTCCAACTCTACAACAATCAACCTCTCAGCGCGTTCTCTCACTTGCACAAACCTGAAACTACATACCGCATTCCTCTGGGTCATGATGAAGAACCCCTTCGACTTCTGCGCTTACTACCTGACTGCCAACCGCAACACATCTCCCTTGCCAGAGGTGAGTGCCAGCACTCTAAAAGATACTTGCAGCTGTCTGGTTACCCACAAGAGTGCACCATTACCTTTGTTCAAGGTCGGATCTTCCTATTCGCCGAAGCCCAAGAAACAGTGCAATATGTCGGTGGCTTCACTGATTGAGGCGAAGTTCAAGGAACCGGAGGCGTTTTGCAAGTACTACACTAGTACTTCGAGGAGCATTTCACCGTTCTCGATGCTTAAGCCTGGCGACGTGTTTGCCGGATGCAGTTGTCTAATTTAAGAATCTCCATAAAATTCGGAAACCCATGTAACATAGATGTGTGGTCAGAGAACAAATCTTCGATAACGTTATGTCCTGCTCGGAACGCTTCCATCTACATCTGCGTATTTCTTATGCTCGAGACATCCGCTCAACACATTCAAGTGAAAGACGATCATTCTATACCGGCGTTCTACAGCTATCGTCGAGAAACCAATCGGTGGACCGTCACGCTTTTTCGGCCACCGTGAACTCATCCCACATAGGTTTTCCGATCAAGGTACTTAGTCCCTAACAACCTCCTCGTGCATTGCGACATTATTCTTCTCCATTGCGACAGCAGCACCCTTTGGGTCTTCGAGAGCATGTGGCACCAACTGATCACCGAACAGCTCATCCATCTGTTCGAGAGTCTTGCCCTTGGTTTCTGTAGAAGCCATGTTAGCAAGATGCTCAAAGAATCAGGACAGCGACACAACTTACCAGGGNTAAAAGAAGATATAGCAGAGCATGGCAATCACATTGAAGACAAAGAAGACGTAGAAATAGCGGAAGCCAATCGTCTTCAGGGCCTGAGGAGTGAACTGAGCAAAGATGAGGTTGAGCACCCAGTTCGTGAATGTCGTTGTCGCGTTTCCGAAAGCTCTGACCTCGACTGGGAAGATCTCAGCAGGGTAAACCCAAGAGATGATACCGAGAGGAGTGTAGAAGAGCGAGAAGACAAAGTTCATGGCGACCATAGCGCGAAGCATGTTTTCATTGTTGGGGTTGAGGTGTTGGGACATGGCGGCGTTGCAGACGAGAGCGGCTCCAAGACCAGCAGCGGAGATGATGAGGGGCTTGACGCGACCGAATCGCTCGAGTGCCCAAAGGCCGATTGTACAGTAGACAATGGATAACGAACCGCTGATTCCGATGATCATGAGCGAAGTTGAGTTGTCGATACCAAGGATCTTGTAGATCTCAGGACCTNNAAACAAACAGTATCAGCATTGCGTTTTGAGTGGTAGATGTAGAACACACATACCGTAGTAGTTGATGACATTGATTCCACTGAGGGGACCAAAAGCTTGCACACCACATCCAAGCAAAAGACGCTTGCGCCAGCTTGCCTTGGTGAAGATGGTGCTGATGGATGTCGAGTTGTTGATGCGATCGGCTTCAATGACGTCTCTGATCTCGCGGAATTCCAGCTCGATACGTTGGTCAGTCTCTGCAGTTCCGTCGTGGTGGAGCTTCTGGAGAACGGCTCTAGCTTCCTCCCAGCGATCTTTTTCGCAGAGCCAACGGGGACTCTCTTGGAGGAACCAGATACCAGCGACCAGGATCGTGGCGGGAATGCATTGGAAAGCGAGAGGAAAGCGNCCCTTGTCGAAGAGTCAGATTGGTGAAAACCATAACTTCATGCCTTGCTTACATGAGAAAGGTCCTTTTACATGCTGACACCCATAGCCAATCCATTGAGCGGCGAAGAAGCCCCAGGAGAGGAACCATTGTAAAGCGCCAGACAAGGCTCCTCTGTATCGAGACTCGGATATCTCGGCCGCATACATGGGGATGGTGGAAGTGAGCATACCGACAGCAGCGCCTGCGACGAATCTGNNTCAAGATATGTCAGAAAGTGTCCAGCCATGCTACTTTCGGGAATCATACCTTCCAATCATGAGCATGACCATGTTGACAGCTGCTGCTTGCAAGACACATCCAATCAAGGAGATGACTGAGCCTGCAGCGATTGTCTTCTTTCGACCCAAGCGGTCAGCGACGACCATATTGATGATCGTGCCCAAGACAGCACCGCCCTGGAAGGTTGAGACAATGCCACCAGTGACAGTGCTGTTTGGGTTGTTGAAGTACTCGATGAATTGGGGGAAGGAGATAACCCCTCCTATGATTCCGGAATCATAACCAAAAAGAAAGCCACCGATCGCGAGGAAAGCACTCGACAAGATGACCGTTGCTTTGCCCATGATGAAGCGTTAGCCTGGTTGGATGTGAAGATACTAGATGATGGCTTGGTCCTTGGGAAGGATCTGCAATCTCTTATATACACATGCATGGTCTACTTGACCCCATTCCCCACACATCTACCCGGAATGTGTGCCATGGGGAGGAACCCTAGAGCGGGGCGAGACTCGGGAGACTAGCAAGGCAAAGTCGATCATGGGGCAACCAACAAGCCAGAATGATACCAGTGATGAGAACTCAATCTTGCTGTAAGCATCTCGAATAGGAACAGTGTGGTGGGGATCTGCTTGGTAGGTCGCGTAGGTAAGAGGGGTGCCCTAAAAGCACTTCCAAAAGAGGAAATAGCGTCGGTGCATCTCCTGCGAAATTCGAACCTAGAGGAACGGTTCGCTGCATCTCGCGCGAGCTGCAGACCCATCGGCATATCTTGAGACCGTCATAGCCGAACATCAAAGCAAGTTGACATGCCTTAACATGCAGACCATGGCATGGTGAGAAGAAAGGTACACTTGATCCACGACTTTTGTTGTTGTCGCTTCACGGCAATTTCCCCACATTTCGGCAATTGGATCTGGCTACCATGAAAGTTGCAAGCTGTGGCATCCACGGTTTTCATGAGACCATCGGCCTTGATGTCAACGAGATACGAGTATTCTGGACGCTTGAGAGCGACGAGTATGCTGAGCAAACCGCCTACCGTGTGATAATCTCGTCATCGGACTCAAGCATAGCTGCTGAGGCAGCCATCAACGCCACCTGGGATTCTGGTAAAGTCTCCACGAACGAGCAGCGAAACATTCTCTGCAAACCCAAGGATGGTTTCCGCTCAACAAGCTTCTACTACTGGAGAGTGACAGTATGGGACAAACAGGATGTTGCTTCCCACTCTGAGGTCCAGACCTTCTTCACCGCATACCCCAGATCTCAACTGCTGCCACCTTACTCCATGAACCAGAAGTACATGCCACATTCAAGTCTCATCTTTCGTACATGGTTTGAAGACATCGAGAACAAGTGGAAGGCTGTTTGGATTGGAGATGGTGGTGACAAGCCATTGTACATTCGTAAAGGCTTCAATTTGGCTCGTAAGCCAACCAAGGCTATAGCTCTCGCTTCAGGTCTTGGACATTTTGATCTTCACGTGAACGGTCAACCTGCTTCTGACCATGTCATCGATCNNCCGGGTGTAAGTCATTCTATGTTATCGTATGTTGCAAGCCGCTCATCGTTTCTAGGGTCGAACTACCACCGTACCGTTCAGTACGTCGGCTACGACCTAACAGCACACCTTGACGCTGGAGAGAATGTTCTCGCAGCACATGTCGGTAACGGTTTCTATGCCGGTAGCGGCACCGAGGAAGACCGATTCTTCTGGCCCATGTATGAAGACAACACTTATGTTCGCTATGGCAATGAGTTGTGCTTCTTCGCCGAGCTTCACTTGTTCTATGAGGATGGCACCCACGACATCATTCACACCGACCCCTCATGGAAGGTCCGCAAGAGCGCGACTACGCTTGCGAATATCTATGCTTCTGAGACGCACGACAAGCGTCTATATCCCTCGGGTTGGACGTCGCCGGGCTTCGATGGGAGCGAGTGGAGTCTTGCAAAGCCGCTGACCGGACCTCGGGGCTTGCTGCGCTACCAGAGTCAGCCACCAGTCATTCTTCACGACAAACTTGAGCCTCAGTCTACAACAAATCCTCGACATGGTGTGGTCTGCTTCGACCTCGGACAGAATGCTTCCATCATGCTTCATCTGTCTGTAGAAGGGCAAGCCGGTTCCGAGATCATTGTCCGATACTCCGAAACGGCCAACGATGACGGAACAGTCTTGATGCCTGACCCGCTGTTCAAAGATTTCGAGACCAAGGTCTACTCCAAGATATATCTGACTGGAACAGGCGGGCCCGAGGATTGGCGACCAGACTTTTCATTTACTGCTGCTCGATTCATACAGATCGAAGGTGTTGCAACGGAAGACGGACACGGACTCCCTGTTGTACGTTCTGTATATGGAAGACACATCTCCTCTGCCTCCCAGCGTGTAGGCTGCATGAAGACCGACAAGGACGATGTCAATGCATTGATCAAGGCATCGCAATGGTCGCTATCCAGTAACATCTTCAGTTACCACACAGACTGTCCACAGATTGAGAAATTCGGCTGGCTTGAGGTAACTCACCTTCTGNCACCTGCGTCGCAATACGTGTTTGGTATGGAAGCACTCTACACCAAAATCATCTACGATATGATCGACGCTCAAGAACCTAGTGGTCTTGTTCCAACAATGGCGCCTGAAATCAGATATATGTGTGGCCCTCTGCACGATACAATCAGTTGGGGTGGAGCATTGTGCTTGTTACCCGAGTTGCTTGTCAAGTACTACGGCTCCACCTGGGTCATACCGCAAGTCTACCCAGCCGCTGTACGATACATGGAGTACATGAAGACCAAAGAACGCCTTGGAGGGCTCATCGAACACGGTCTAGGAGATTGGGGTCGCGACATTGCTTGGGGCAACCTTCAAGCCAACATCGAAACCGCCTACTACTACAAATGCCTCCAGAACACCGCAATGATGGCCAAACACCTCGGTCACTCCGAAGAAGCTGCAAAATATGAAGCTTGGGCTGCGCGAGTCCTCAAGGTATACAATCGCGAACTCCTCGTCACGGATGATGAGACTCTGCCGTACGCTTACTACACCTCCCGCGACAACATCGGCCAAAGAGACTGCCAAGCCGTCGCTCAAGCATACGCTCTGCAATTCAACATGGTGCCTCTCCAACACATTCCCTCAATCCAACGCGCCTTCCTCGCCAGCGTAAGCGACAACCGTATTCGCTCCGGCGAACTCGGTCTCAAATGCATCTTCGAAACCCTGGTCGATCTGCAGCGTCCGGATATCGTGCTGGCAATGGCCAGACAAGAAGAACACCCTAGTTACATGCGCTTCTTACGCAATGGCGAGACCACTTTTCTTGAGTTCTGGCAAGATGAGTGTAGATCTAAGAGTCATGATTTGTTTTGCACTATTCATGAGTGGTTTTATGCTGGTGTGTTGGGAATACGACCGCGGGGAGATGCATACAGGACTTTTAGCATTGAGCCGCCGTATGATTCCGAGTTCAAGGATGTGGAGGGTCATGTGGATTGTCCCTACGGCAGGATCATGGTCAAGTTTAGCCAAACTGTTGAGAGAGTGGCTCTGAATGTCTCTGTTCCGGTGGGAACAAAGGGGTCAATCAAGGTTCCCGAAAGTGTCAAGTCGTCAGTCAAAGTATCCCGAGGAGACGAGATCTTGACAGTGGAGGCAAAGAATCAGTATCTGGACTTGAGAAATGGCAGCTACTCCATCGAATTTCGGTGAGGGTTGAAAGCCGCCACATTGTCGAGTCACGATCAACATTCCACCTTCCTAGTCCTGCCTTGATCTCTCGAGCGATCCAAGGTTTCTCAATCAAGCACGCAGATACTGGCAAACAGTCATAGTGAGTTGGAGATTGGGCTTTGCTTAGAGAACGTGTATACGAGTACGAGTGCTGGTGACATCCGCTGACCAAAGTCAACGCGCTGATTGGCTGCTTCCCGATTCCTCTCTACTCCAACGTCGACATCAACATCACAACACATCGGCTCAGATCCTGCCTAGTAGGCTTTATTACGTGTCTCCCGGCAACATCCTTACGGGGATCCCCAAGAGTCTTACATATCCAGGACCTCTTATTGGCTGGGAGGTCGACAACACCTCGATGTCCCGAATTTGCGCCCTCGCCAGTGACGAAAATGAGCACTTTATGGTTGGGACTAGGTTGTCACGACTGCAGGTTTCTTGCGTGACTTGGTGACATGTAGTATACCATGAGCCATATGAGTCGGCATGCCTTGAAGTGTCTACACAAACTACTAACGGCTGGGGCAACCGAGTGTGACGGCCTGGCAGGTCTTCTGTAAGCTGTCCTTCCAGTGAAAGTATAAAAAGTCCCAATTTCTCCAATTATCCTCTGACCATTCATACTCTCAGCGGTGAACGTTCCGTTTCCTCAAGCAGCGCACATTTATCATGCAAGACACCACCCATACTGAAAGACATGCCAACAACAATGACCTGATGCGAAACTTCATCATCGGGTTTAGCGATGGCTTGACTGTCCCGTTCTCACTCACGGCGGGGCTCTCCTCGCTCGGCTCGTCGAAACTCGTCATTCTCGCCGGACTAGCCGAGCTATTCTCCGGAGCCATCAGCATGGGTCTTTCCTCCTTCTTGGCTGCATCCACAGATGCAAAGCAATACGCGGTCGAGATGGCACGCGAAAAACTGGAGATTGAGCAATGTCCTCTCGCCGAGGAGCAGGAAATCTATGACATTTTTGCGCAGTACGACATACCACGTATGCATGCTTGTATGATCGTTGAGAGCTTGAAAGACAACCCTGAGATGTGGGTCAAGGTGAGTTTTGAAAACGGACACGGATCGCAACAAGCATCGTTACATACTGAAGTACTTTTTGTATTCAGTNTCATGATGGACTTTGAGCTGAAGCTCACAAAGCCAAATCGTGCTGGTGCCTGGGTCGAAGGTCTGGTGATGGGACTCTCGTATCTACTAGGTACTTTCTTCTTGCTCGTGGACGCCTACTGCCTGAAGTTACTGACATTGCCGAAGNGTGGTCTGCTGCCGATGATTCCGTACTTCGTGTTCAAGCGAACGAACGACGCGCTTTTCACGTCCATCGGTATTACTATCACCGTCCTCGTCGTATTTGGTTACGGCAAATCTGCAATCATTGGAAATCCAAAAAGCGACTCGATCGTTAGCGCCTGCTACACCGTTCTTGTAGGTATCATCGCTGCAGGTACTAGTTACGGTATCGTAAGGGGTATAGATGCTGCAAACCCTGTCAGGATGTAATCTATCTCTTTTGAACCAATATAACAATGGCTCTGAACGCCTCTCGAGCTTTCACCGTAACAGCTACGAGGAAGCAGCCATTAGGGGAGAGAAGTGTTGAAAGAGGTGATCTATGAAGCTTGGTATTAGTGATGATTGAGCGAGATAGCATGAGAGTCCTTACGTATTGCCAGCCGAATGAAAGAGCGAACAGTCCCAATCCTTCATTGTTGGTCGCACCGCCAAAGAGGTTAGTGAGCACAGCAGCCTTCTCACCAGTAGCTTTCATGGCAGCCAAGCAAGGTACAGATACAGAATTCAGCCATGGAAAGATGTATGCGGGAAAGAACTCGTAGAAGAACATGCCCACAAAAGCATACCAGAAGTATCGAAGGGGCTTGGAGTCCTTCACCTCTTGCCAGTGCAAACCTTGCAGTGTCTTGACAGTAGGCAGAGTGCTCCAGTACACAGCTTCGACATGCCATAAAGCAATAGGTCGTAGCAGACCACAAAGAATGTAGCCGAACAGACCAATTGAGATCATTGTCAAGATGACAGTCGTGGGACTGATGGGCAGATCGTAAAACGACTCTTGTGCTGCGAAAACTAGCGAAACAGCAGCAGCGTTTGAGGCCGAAAAAGCAGTGATGGAACAGATGGCGTGCTCTTTGAGTCCCCATGGTCCAGGATTGATGAAGACAAGCAACGAGATCCAGAATGGTGCCTTGTTGTCGCCATTGTTCGCCTTCCATCGAGATAGATGGCGGTCGCCACGAGGAAGGAACTTGGCCCAGGCATTGCCGACAAAGTAAGCAATGAGGACGATGAAAGTACCTTGGATGGTGATTGAAGTGGGTTTAAACTGAAAATCGTTAGCAACTGGTCAGCTCAGACGTATAGTTCGGTGACTTGCTGTATAGATCTGGTTCATGACGGCTTGAAATGCAGAGAGACAAGACGCCAGGAAGATACCACGAAACGTCACTGACGGGTCTCCATCGCCGCGAAGTGGCAGTAGGTGAGCGGCTGCATCTGCTCCTGTGACTATGATATGATCAGGGTCATCGGACTTGTCGAAATGGCCGCTCGAAGCATCCGGGGAAGGCACGGCAGTGATCTCTGGCTCGAGTCCTCCTTTCTTCTCAGACTCTGCATCGTATGCTAGGATCGAAGGACGCCCAAACACAAAGTCTTCATCATGTGCCAGGGGCATGGGCCGGTGATAGGCTGGACAGAGATATCACAGGTTGTTTCCCCATCACGCCAGATAGAGCTAACGCCCGAGGTTGTAAGGTAGCAATGGTCAAAACCAGCAAGGACTGTGAGCAGCCTTTATTCTATCCATATCGCTTAACATAGCAGTTTTGTAAAATCTTCCGTATTCGCCATCTACCCTCGAGATAGCGTAGGTTATGGTGTGATAGAGGAAGCGAGTTTCTGCATTGCATGATAGGACGTTGATCATAGTCGCACCAGAGGAGGGTCCAAACAAAGAACCATGATCGACAACCCAGGACTCTTTGATGCATGACAGCGCTATACGACGTCTGGCAATTAGCCGCGCGCAAAAAATAGTCGGTTGAGATTGCCAGAAAGAGCCTGCTACTAACCCGATTTGGAAGGTACGCCCAGACAAAACCTAAGGAAGATTGATCAGGCATAACGACATATCATTGGAAAATTGTACCATTCACCCATCAAGCATTGAATCTGCTTTTGATGTCCGTGATGGAAAGGAGGTTCAACAGTTTCTAGAATTGGATGCTTGTAGACAAGCTTTGGTTCTGGCTAATTGGCGGATCTGGGGTCTTGCCTCCTGAGGCTTGGAATAGAAGCTTCTATACGGTCGAAAGGTCTTACCAGTCGTTCCATGGCATTAGGTTGTCAAGAGCCTTGAGTGATTTTCGTATCCACTCACTTTGCTCATCGTCTCTGCATTCTTAGTGACCTGCCAGGGCTGCCACGATCCTAGGGTCACAAACTTGACTCAGTACATTCTGAGGGCAGACAGACCATACTTTGGCACAAAGTTAGCATAGCAACGAGCAAGCATCCCTGTGCTTTGAGATCCGCTCCTGGCCAAAAAATTCTTATACAGAGACTTGCAAGTTTGAGCTTAGCAACTATCTAGCGGGATAACATGAGCGTAAGTGCAATGACTCCAGAACACATAAAGCAGCATCGGTGATAATCGACGGCCATTTGCAAAGCTTTGTCATGTCTCTCATATTACGGTGTGGTCTGGATCTAATGAGACGCTGATAGAACCTCCACAATGCGATTGATACAAAGCAACCCAATCATAGAACTCGAAGGAGAAATTGTGCTCTTCCAGTTGTCACCATACCAATTAAAAGATCCAGCGTAATGCAAAAGTCAGAATAAGAAACTGCGATATGCGTAATTAACTAAGAGCTCAAACAGAGGGTTCTCTACCATGACATTCGAAGAGAAAGAAAGCAACAGCAATGAAGGTAAAAAAAGGCTTGAAGAAGCTCAATCTTGTCAAACAAACAAATCTAAATCTAAATCTAAGAAAAAAAGTGGATATCTCAAAACACAAAAAGTCCCAAAAGGCCCAGGACACCCCGACATGATCATAATAAAGCCATTCCCAAATATTCCTCGATCTCCTGTAACCATAATCATTAATCCTGTATTGCAAAGAAATCTGCTTTAACGACCGCCAATCTGCCCTCTAGGCACAGGTCTAATCCAACTAGTCAAAACACCCATGCCCATCATGATAGCACCAATAGTCAAGAAACTCTGTCCATACAGCGTAGTCTTGCCATCAATACTATACCTAAAGATAATAGCAAAGATGATACCGCCAAGGTTTCCACTGGCGCCAACGACGCCAGAAACAATTCCATTGGCATGGGGATGCACATGAGGAACAAGCGAATAGTTAAGTCCATTGGCGCCTTCGAGGAAGAAGCCTACACCGCCGGTGATGAGGCCAACGAGAGCAGGACGCGAGTGAGGGTTAATGACACCGGTGATGACCATGAACATGCCTGCGAGGGTGACATAGACATGCAACAGCACCTTCTTGCCCCAAGGCCCAGACATTTTGTATGCGTAGTCGGAAACCAAGCCACCGAGTGGGCGGAAGACGATATTCAAGAGTCCAAACATGGCAGCCCAGTTACCCGAATCCTGGAGACCGAGTTTGAGGTTGGCGCGGTAGTAGTTGCCGAGGATACTGTTAACGCTCAATTCGCAGCCGAAAGTGCAGAAGTAGCAGATACCCAAGACAAGGGTTTGGGGTGACAAGAGGACAGGAATGGCGTCTTTGAGCGAAGGCTTTTGAACAACTTCGCCGCGCACGGTGTCGAGCATTTGTTCTTCGCCCATGTGCGCTTCATTGTCGCTGAAGGTGCCGCGCATGTTGTCGAGTTTCTTTTCTTCGGTTTCGATGTCAGAGGTGGATGGTGTGCGGGAGGCCTCCTTTCTGGTCTTCTCGCCGGTGATCTCGCCAGTGCCTTGCACGTCGACGATGGCGCCCTCGAGAGCGTGGGAGCGCAGGTTGGTCTCGGCGGTTTGGAAGCGATCGGCCCACTTGCCTGTGGGAGTGTCGTCGCACAAGAAGAATAGAGCGAGTGCAACGGCGGTGATCAAGATGCCAGGAACGACAAAGGCAACGCGCCAAGCGACATGGCCAGTAAGACCTTGATCGCGCATGAGCGAGGTGTAGATGGCAGGCATGACAAAGTAAGTGATGCCACCACCAGAGTTACCAAGACCAGCAGTCAATGAGTTGGCAGTGCCGATAATGTTCTTGTCGTAGAAGCCAGTGGTCCATACTTGGCAAGGCACGAAAGAGCCACCGAGGATACCAATGAAGAATCTGAGAACATAGAGGCCAGCAGCGCTAGTGACAGTACCAGCCAAGAAGGTAGGAAGAGCACCAAGAAGCAAGCATCCAGCAAATGTGTATCTTGGACCAAAACGATCGCAAGCAGGACCGGCAACCAGACGGACGAGAAGAGTGGCAGTCAGAGCGATGATGTTGGAGTTGGCTATCTCGTGCTTGCTGATACCAATATCCTTGGCAATGACATCGCTGAGCAGCGGAGGGAATGCGTANCCTATCTTTCGGGTCAGCCACAGTCTGGGGGTGGGGATGTCATAGTGCACTTACCAAGACCAGAATGCCAGCAAGAAACCAAACCATGAGAAGAAGAACACACGACCATAGTTGTTGATAGGGTTGAGGATAGGGATAGAGCGGGCCTTCTTGTTGATGGGGTTGACCTCAGGGGCCGACCACAAAGTGCTGATACCCATTGTGATGTGGTATGTGAAATGTCCAGACTAGTGTTCCTTGAAGACGAGAGACTGCCAAAGAGTATTCTCCAAAGCCAGAAATAGGATGGCCTTGCACCTCTTTGGGATTGTTGGTATGTAATAGAAACCGAATGGAGAGACCAATTGCTGAGGTGAGGACGTGGAGGTTTAATATTCAACCTCTCACTCCTACTGACATCGAGGCACCTTGTTCAATGTATCTCCGGTGCACAACAGATTACCACAACGCCAAAGCAAAAACAAGTCCGCGGATTTGTGACTGCCGTCAGTGTGCAGATCTTGGGTCCTCAGCTAATTCTGGGGTTGGGAGGAAATCTGGAGCATCCAGTCCTCACTGGGCTCAGATAAGGAACTGCAGTGGAAATGGTCGAACGATGCGTGGATGTACACAGAGCCGCATATTGGGTCAGCAACGTGGGTGAGGAAACGGGTAGACTTCAGGCTAAGCCGTGTCGAGATAAGGATCCGGAACTTTTAGGATGCTCTGCACATGGACCTCTGATGTGCTAATTCTGTTTTCCTTTTTGCTACTCTTGAAAATAGTTAATCATATAGGCAACAAACTGACCTTTTGACCTCTAAAGAAGTATGCTCGTCGCACACTGTCAGTCCGATTAACCAACCCATATCAACCTGACAGAGTGCTGCGTTGAGTACGGCTTGCAATAGATACGGGGTGCCTGAATCGACGAATGGTTGACCATGCGTCGGGTTGGCTTATCTCTGGGCGCACAGATAACCACACCTTTCCGACGGGGAAAAGTGGGTTTGCAACATCCCCTGCCTTATCAGTGGCTTCCTGTTGTAAAAGCTCTCATCACAGAAACACTTGGCCATCTGCGATGTGAAGTTTCCAGATGCTCTTGGATGCATGTTATCAATTTTTGCTTTGTTCTCGAATGCAATTCCTTTCTCGTACTTGGCTGTCNNTTCGCCTCGGGAGATGGTGGTGTGGAGGATGCAAAAGCTTTGCTTGACTGCGCTCGAGTCGTGGATGCGTGTATCGCAGATCAACGTTTCCCATTACAAGACCATGGAAAGCTTTCTGTCTCTATCAATCGCAATGGTCCTCGCGACAGTCATCATGTGTGTAAAGCGAAGACAGAAATCTGTTGAACTGCCAGCTTGCCAGTGTCGTTGCGTTTGACGTTGACACAGCCTTGCCGTTAGCTCCCGCTGTCCCTTATCTGTAGTTGTAATTGACCAATCAGAGCAATTTTCTCCATCANNGGTCCCCAAACCTCTATCTATGCAGATCATCTTGTGGGTTTATCTTCTTCAGTCACTGACATGTGAAATATGCACTTTGTTTGTGCTATATAGAGTGCGCCTGGTCCTGTCAAAGTGCATGATGATTGCTTCTGCGTCGAAATTGAGCCTCTCTCTCACTCCCAATCTTGTAGAGTACAAATGAATTCTTCGAACCACGACGCAAGGATTTGTTTGTTTCAAGCGTCTTATCGTGGGAAGGGAGTCAGTGGTTCGAAAGATAGACTTGAAGACGAAGATTTTCTGCCAGCTCTTTATTTGTAAGTAGGGAGACTGGTTCTGGGCGCAAAGCCACACGCATGTTTTGCATGCTGGAAAGGTATATGATAGGCTGGGCAGTCAAGCTGGCGCACTGAGAACAGTTTATCAACAACGGCATGGCATGGGTATTGTGTTTGGCCGTCGAGGTGCCGCGGAAATACCTCTGTCGGGAGATACCATGTCTGTAAACTGAATGTAGTTCCTCTTCGTGCCAAGCAAGCTCTGTATATTGTATCGCTTCAACGTAGTGTCAAATCGACCTGATGTACCGCTCAAGCAAATGTGTGGCAGAAGCGAGTCTTTCAGACGCTTGCTCGAGTCAATGTGTTCTTGGGGGTGATCGCTGAAGCTCATATTGGCGCGAGTGAGTTGACACTCAGCCTACAAGCCGAGACAATCAGGCAAAGCAAGCCTTATCTGATACGGAAGGAATATTCATGCCCTCTTCGCAATCATCAAAGTTTCGCAGAAACTCTTCAGGATGGGACTTACAAACACACAAGCATCTCCTGGGAACATACCGGAGAAGCAGCAACATGGAAAACTTGTTGAAGTCTGCATTTGTCTCTCCTGACTCTGCTACAACATAACCAAGAGCTCAACCAAACTCGTTGGACTCCACCTTCAAGCTTCGCTTCTCCGGGAGTGAGGAGGACAAATAATGGCATCTCCGCGCAGCAGGTAGGCGCGTGCACAGAATAGTAACGTGGATTGTCGAGCTGTTGGCTTGGCGGTAAGGGTATGTTCTCCAGAGGTCCGAATTCACGAAGGCTGTGGTAGATAAGAGGACAGAATTCTTTGGCTGACTTATGCTTTCTTCTGCGATGCCGAGATATTGGGTCGTGGCTTGCTCTATGTCTCCAGTACCTGTCAGCAAGAAGTATGACTGTTGTGGGAGGTAAATCTCCGTGTCGAATTTTTATTTTCGTAGGCTGTCGTGCTTAGACTTGAGCTGCCTCGTCTCTTGTAGCTACCGTTGGAGGTTCAGTCTCTTCTGTGCCAGCCGGCATCTCGATCTCCTCTTTGACGACGGAAGTCTCGCTTTGATGACCAACCTCCGGCTTGACGTTCTCTGCGGGCTGCTCTTTGGGAGCCTCGATCTTCTTCTTAGGTTGTTCTTTGGGAGAAGGCTCGAAGATTTCAGCCAGGTTGTATCGCTTCAGTGCTTCATAGTCGTTGGGCACTACACTGATACCGCAGATGCTCTACATGAGTTAAGTACTGGTCACAAGGTATACGGAATCGGATTGGCTTACAGTGTAGATCTCGACCAAGATGAGGACATCTGAGTTCTTGAGATCAACTTGATGTCCTGGGCCGACGGTCGACGCAACTTTTTGGATGATATCCATTCGCTTCATGACATTGTGATTACGAATTGTGGGACGAATGGCGAACNNTAGGAATATCATCAGTATTCATCGATGCCGTAGGTAAGCGGAGGCACCAACCTTCGTAGGCACACGCGGCTCTGTGTGAAAGTGAGGTGCAAGAACCTCCTTGGCTGTCTTCTCGAGACCCTCCTCGGTGGCCTTGCCCATCAAAGTCATTGGGGTAAGGCGGTTGCAGAATCTGGTACGCTTTGGCGCATTTGGTTTGGCAGCATCTTCGCAGATTCTTCGTACAAACGAAACGGGCTCGACAGGCGCTCTGGTCTTGAAAAAGATTACTNNAGTGCCGGTATTAGTGATGTAACGAGATTTGTAGCAGATCGACTCACCGCATTGAACGTCCAGCTTGATTGACCAGAACAGAGGTTTTGACTGAGGCTTGCGAATGTCTGCGAGTTCTTGCTGGATTTCGGCCTCGATGTTGATTTCACCATCACCCTCGTCATCAGAACCAGCAGCACCAGCTTCCGCAGCCAGTTCTTCTCCGTACAGCAGTTGAGCATACTATATCCGATGTTAGCGTGATCATCAATTGCCACGGTCGTCATGTACCTCGTTGAAAAGATCACGAAGTTCTCCTGTGCATTTGCCTTCTCTACCCTTGTCGCATGTGGCCCAGATGCCTTGGTCGCCTGGTAGGATCACTTTTTGCGATGCGTACTGATCGACTTTGCGAGGTACACGCCATTGTTTCNNTATCGCCCAGTCAGTCTTGGAGTAATCAGAACATCAGATGCAGAGATTTACCTTTGACTTCTTGTTGCTTTTATCTGCACCAACTGTAGGTGCGGCACGCTTCTTGCTTTCTTCGGCCATGGTTTTGATGGTTTAGTGAGGATGGTGATGGAGTTTTTCTTCGAATGCAACTTTCCAAAGCCGGCAAGCAAGGTCGAAGTGCCAAGCAATTTCAGAAGGAAGTCATTCTCAAGCAAACAAAGCGTCACTTCAGTCTAAAGTCAAGAAGATTGAATTGAAAAGGAAATCATTCATGCGTTTTGTACAGCTAAGTAAACTGCCTCATACCCGCAAAGGGAGGCATTTTTGGAAAATCAATAGTAAAAAATAATGCTTTCCCACTCTTTGGCCCAAATTCCTTCAACGCCGACGACGCCGCTACTCCGACAAGAATGGCTTTGCAGGAAATACCGCCAATCTACATGCTCTTCCTTGACTTCTTCTTCTCCTTCTTGTCATCACCACCCTCGCTCTTGCGCTTCTTCTTCTTTTCCTTCTTGTCGGCTTCGTCGTCCGAGTCACCGCCCATTGACTTTCTCTTCTTCTCCTTCTTTTCCTTCTTCTTCTCGTCCTTGGACTTTTCCTTGCGGACGGCCTGCTCGGTTGCTGCGGCGGTGACACCGTCAGCCATCTCGACGTCCTCGACGGCGCCAGCGGTGGGGTCCTCGACGTTGATGTCTCCAAGAACAGCGTTCATTGCGGCTTGCTGATAGGTTGTTAGTTTCGTGCATTTCAATCACAGTCATTCAATCATGCTTACCATTGCTTGCTCGTTCTTGGTGGGGGCCTCGCCAGTGGCGTAGAAGTTCAGTCTCTCCTCAACCTGGGCCTTGAGGGCCTCACCAAACTTGGTGGTGGGGGTCTCTGAGAAGTTGTCGATTCTCGAAGCGATCGAGGTCTTGTTGGCAAGGAAACGCGAGATACGACCCTTGTTCTTGGCTCCAGCACGGCCGATGAAGGAAGAGTGGTAGATGATACCGAACTTGGGGGTGTTGCCCTTGGTCTTAAGGGCTCTGAAGAGGGCCTTCTCGGCACCGAGAATCTGGACGGTAGAGGCGGGGTACTTTGCGAGGTTGGTCAAGGAACCGGCCTTGGAGATGAGACGAGCACCGACGGTCTCGCCGATAAGAGCAGCCAAGTTGGGAGCGACGATGCTCATCTTGGAGACGAGGTAGTTGCCGACCGACTTGCGGTACTTGTTAAGGGAAACGACGCGCTCAGCGAACGACATGACGTTCTCCATGTCGGCGTCAGAGATGTCCTGACCCATGGAGACCTTTGCGGCGTCGATGATGCTGCGAGCGATAGCCTCGTCGTCGTCGACAATAGCGGCAAGGTCGTGCATGTTGTCCTCGGTGAGGGTCTTCTTGTCCTTGATCAAAAGAGCGAGCTGGGCGTACTTGGTGTTGTCCGAGACGATCTTGACCAGCTCGGGGAAGTGCCAGCCGTACCATTCACGGACACGCATGGAGAAGAGGTTGACGGCCTTGTCGAGGTGGTCGATGGTAGCAATGGCCTGGATGATGTGGTTGTCGTTCTTCTGGACGCTGAACTTTACCTTGGCACGCGAGTAGGCGTGACCAAGACCGAGCTGGGCGCGGTCGACATCACCGGTCTGGAGCTGCTTGAGGAGCTTCTCGGCGTGCAGTCTCAAACCACGGAGGAGGTCGGCGCAGACTTCGGAAGTCTCAGACGTCTCGCACTCGAGCGAGGGGAATCCAGCCTTGATGCTTCCGGCGAGACCCCTGTCGGTAACACCGAGGACGGTCTTGTTCTTCTTGCTAGCCTTGGGCATGTTGGCCTCGAGGACGGTCTTCAGGTAGTCGGACATGATGCCCTCGGAGACGAGGTTGGCGTTCTCAAGAGCCTGGGCAGCACCCTGGAAGGGAGCGAAGGAGACGAGCTCGACCATCTTGCCNTGGGAGGGGTTAGACATTGCGCGCACTCATATTTGCAGGGTGGTAGAGGCGATACCGAACTTGGCGAGGTCCTGCGACTGCTCCTGGACTTCCTTGAGGCGCTGGCCGACCGAGTCGGCCTGCATGCGGACCTTGAAGATGGCATAGCCCACACCGGACTCGTGCAAAAGGTAGTCGACAGACATGGTGCCGATGATACGATGTCGTGATACGTGACCGTCGGGTTGACACTCTTGCTCGGGAAGAAAAAAGCTGGAGGACCAAAATTCAAGAGAGAAAATGCCAAGCATTCGAGCTTGCGGTGCCGTAGGGCTGAGGGCACCTCCGCGAGACGAGAAAGTTGTATCAAGGCCAGACAATAATCATTAGCTACTGTACTCTGCCTAACACACAGGGTTATTGTCAGATTCCAGGCGTAGTCACATCCACACATCGCCAACATGTCTGCAGCCCAACTCCTCAACCCCAAGGCCGAATCAAGGGTGCGTTGTGCCAAAATAATTATTATACGCCCGCCAAACAACCACTGACAAACTGTATACAGCNGCCGTGGTGAGGCCTTGAGTGTCAACATTGCTGCCGGTGAAGGTCTGCAGGGTGTTCTGGCCTCCAACCTGGGTCCTTCGGGCACCCTGAAGATGCTGGTCGATGGCGCTGGCGGCATCAAGCTCACCAAGGATGGCAGTGTCTTGCTGCGCGAGATGCAGATCCAGAACCCTACTGCCGTCATGATTGCCCGCGCTGCCACTGCACAAGACGACATCACTGGTGACGGTACCACCTCTGCTGTTATCCTCATCGGCGAGCTCCTCAAGCAGGCCCAACGCTACATCTCCGAAGGCCTCCACCCCAGAGTCATCACCGACGGCTACGACCTTGCAAAGACCGAGACCCTCAAGTTCCTTGACCAGTTCAAGCTTGACCGCGAAGTCGATCGCGAACTGCTCCTCTCCGTCGCCCGTACCTCGCTCTCGACAAAGATCAATGCCACCTTGGCCGAGCAACTCACCCCTGACATTGTCGATGCTGTCCTCGCCATCTACAACGCCCCTGCTAAGCCCGACTTGCACATGGTTGAGATTATGACCATGCAACACCGCACCGCCGCCGATACACAACTCATCCGTGGTCTCGCCCTCGACCACGGCGCCAGACACCCCGACATGCCCAAGCGTGTCGAAAACGCCTTCATCCTTACCCTTAACGTCAGTCTGGAATACGAAAAGTCCGAGATCAACTCTGGTTTCTACTACTCGAGCGCCGAACAAAGAGAAAAGTTGGTCGAGAGTGAGCGTAGATTCGTCGACGAGAAGTTGCGCAAGATTGTCGAGCTGAAGAAGGAGGTTTGCGGTACCGACGGCACCAAGGGCTTTGTCATCATCAACCAGAAGGGTATCGACCCCTTGAGTCTGGACGTCTTGGTCAAGAACGGCATTTTCGCTCTGCGCCGCGCAAAGAGAAGAAACATGGAGAGATTGCAGCTCATCTGTGGTGGTATTGCTCAAAACAGTGTCGACGACCTGACACCCGACGTTCTTGGATACGCTGGAAACGTCTACGAGCACCAGCTCGGCGAGGAGAAGTACACTTTCATCGAGGACGTCAAGGAGCCCAAGTCGGTCACTCTTCTTATCAAGGGCCCCAACGCACACACGATTGCACAGATCAAGGACGCCGTCCGTGACGGTCTCCGCAGTGTCTACAACATGATTGTCGATGGCAGCGTCGTACCGGGTGGTGGTGCCTTCCAGATTGCGGCACACGCACACTTGAACAGCGAGGCATTCCGCAAGACAGTCAAGGGCAAGGCCAAGTGGGGTGTTGATGCATTTGCCGATGCTCTCCTTGTTATTCCCAAGACGCTTGCAGCCAACTCAGGACACGATGTGCAAGACTCAAGTAAGTTTCAGGTATCCAAGATGGATGATGCATATACTAATTTGTCTANNGTCGCGGCTCTGCAGGACGAGCAAGCAGAGGGCAACATTGTCGGTCTCAACTTGACGACTGGCGAGCCCATGGATCCCACACAAGAAGGTGTGTACGACTCATTCCGAGTGCTCCGCAACTGTATCGCATCAGCCGCTGGTATTGCATCAAACCTACTACTGTGCGACGAGATGCTCAAGGCGAGACAAATGGGCAGAGCACCCGGTCCTGGTGGAGAGCAGATGGAGTAAAACACAAAAGTCTTGTCAGATATTCAGTAATCATGACGATCATGGCATAATGCGCCGAGTCGCAGCATTGTATGTTCCAGCAGATGCATCAGGTCCAGCAAAGGTGAAACTTCCTAGGTTTTGATGTCGACCCCACATTCTGATGCCGCGGAGAGGCACGAATACGCGCTTGGCGGTGGCCGACTAGACCGGGAATAGCAGCCAAGAGTTGCATGACTTGAATAACACCTTTCTTGTCGCATTGTACTCGTACCTTTGCTCTCATCTACGTCGCCTGTGTGGGCTTTTGCTCTGTCTCTCTCTCCTATTCTTGTCTTCTTTTGGTATCACAGCTCCCTTTGATTGGGCGAGCGCAAGCAGCTTGCTCTTCTCCGTCTTGTCTCGGAGTTAAGTCACACGACCCTCCAACATCTGCTTGTGCGAATAACCGCCTAGCATGATCCGGTATAGGCGCTACAGGGCCTTCATTGCCTTTACCGTCATTGCCATCTTGGCCACGTATTACTTTGTGGGACATGGCAGTATAAAATTACCCTCGGCAATCGGCGCAGGCTCGTTGAAGGCGATTGGCAATGATGCTGCATCTGCTGCCAAAGAGAAGGCTCAAGCTGGTCTTGACCTGATCAAACCTGACGAACCTACCAAAGACGATATACTTGGTGTCCTACCGCCGCTTCCAACCACAAAAGTCTCTCCTGCTACAACTTCGATCACTGCTGAAGCGCCAAAACCGACGACCGAAAAGGCAGCCACTTCTTCTTCCTTGTCCTCATCCGCCGTCGCCGTTGCAACACAGTCGCTCAGTGGAACTACACTTCAAGATGCTGCTGCCATCTTGCCTGTACATGAGCTGGACGACATGACCGAAGTCGGTGAAGGCAGACTTGAGATTCCACCAGTCTACCCAGGCATGGTCAGCGTACCCGCGATACACTGGTCCAAGCAGCCCGAACACTTCCCTGTTTCGACAACCATCCAACTACCCACTGGAACCCCTAAAGCTATTCCTCGCATCCAACACAAGTTCAAGAAAGAGTCGTCTGCCGACAAGGCTGACAGAGAAAAGAAGCTAGAGTACATTGAGGGTGCGGTCAAGCATGCTTGGAGCGGATACAGATCAAAGGCTTGGTTGAGAGACGAAGTGCGTCCTGTTTCTGGTGGCGCTCGAGACCCTTTCTGTGGCTGGGCTGCTACCCTGGTCGATGCATTGGACACACTCTGGATCGTTGGTCTCAAGGACGAATTCGAGGATGCTGTCAAGGCTGTCAGCGAGATTGATTTCACCACTTCTGAAAGAAAGAGCATTCCTCTATTCGAGACCACCATCCGCTACCTTGGTGGTATGCTCTCGGCTTATGACTTGAGCGGTGGTCAACACAAGGTCCTGCTGGACAAGGCCGTCGAGCTTGCTGAAGTCCTGATGGGCGCTTTCGACACGCCCAACAGGATGCCCCAAACCTTCTACATGTGGATGCCTACTNTTGCTTCTCAGCCCCATCGCGCTGGTACACACGTCGTCTTGGCCGAAATTGGTTCCCTCTCTGTCGAATTTACTCGTCTTGCCCAGCTGACCAAAGAGCCCAAGTATTATGATGCTATCGATCGCATTACAGACGCCTTCCTGGAATGGCAGAATGCTTCCGGTTCCAACGCGACGCTGATCCCTGGCTTGTTCCCCGTCGATGTCGATGCTTCTGGTTGCGAGAAGCCTGCTCAGATCAAGTCCCACTATTCCCATCCTGCTGGAAAGGATGGCGAAGTGGCAGTGGGTGATGGCGAGCCCGTTGTTCCTCAGCGTCCAGTGACTCAAGGTCAAGGTGCACCGACTGGTTCTTCAACAGGGGACGACGGATCCTCTAAACCCGTCAATCTTGGTGGATCGCGAATGGGCGCATCTTCTGCCGGTGGTGTAGGCAAGATCATTGGCTGGGATAATCCTTTGACCGAAGGTGATCTTGACAATCCTCAGGCAAAGGCCGCTGTTCTCGACTCAGACAGTGCAGAACTCAACAAACGCCAGCTAGGCGATCTCGAAAACCAGAGAGAAAAGGCTGCAGAGGATGTCTTCCAGAAAGAAACTCAAGCCAAGATGCACACCCTCCAACAGGAAGTGTGCCTTCCACGCGGTCTGGCTTCGAGCAACTCTGGCAGTCGTGATAAATTCACCATTGGCGGCATGGCTGACTCTCTGTACGAGTACTTCCCTAAGCAGTATCTTCTACTCGGTGGTTTGGAGAAGAAGTACCAAACTCTGTATGAGCAGTCCATTGATGCTGTCACCAAGCACCTTTTGTTCCGACCCATGACTCCTCAGGACGCAGACATCCTATTTGTAGGCGAGTACAATGCCCACGCTCCTAGCAAAGAAGGCGCCGTAGAAGGCACATTCAAGCCCGAGGGCGCTCACCTTTCTTGTTTCGCCGGCGGCATGTACGCCATGGGTGCCAAGATATTCGGCCGCGAGGAAGACCTCGAATTAGGCGCAAAATTGACTGAAGGTTGCGTTTGGGCATACAACGCCACAGCCACTGGCATCATGCCAGAACACTTTNTGGTCTCGCAGTGCGAAAGCATGACAGTCTGCAAATGGAACGAGACAAAATACTGGGAAGAGCTGGACCCCTACGCCGAATCCCGTACCGCGGCTATCACCGCCAACCCTGTAGGAGGATCCCGCAATGCACCACAAGTCGATAAGAGAGATCTAGAAGGACCTGCTGCGACAGTCGCACACGCACCTGCCCCTGCAGTCCCCAATAGCGTCCCCGAACTCGACATTGCCACGCCCGCCGAACAGGTATTCCACGACTACGTCCCTCCTACACCGCCCACGCACGAGGAATTCGTCCTCGCACGTATCTCTGAAGAACGCCTTCCCACAGGGATGACACGCCTGCTCAGCAGCAAATACATCCTGCGCCCCGAAGCCATCGAAAGCGTTTTCTACCTCTACCGCATCACCGGCGATCCACACTGGCGAGAAGTAGGTTGGAACATGTTTTTGGCAGTGCAAAAGTATACCTATGCTACTTACGGCGCTTCTGCCATCGATGATGTTACAAAAACTCTTCCTACACAAGAGGACAGTGAAGAGAGTTTCTGGCTGGCGGAGACGTTGAAGTATTTCTATTTGCTGTTTGAAGATGAGGGTGTTATTAGTCTTGATGAGTGGGTGTTGAATACTGAGGCTCATCCGTTTAGGAGGCCGGATGCTGGTGGGTTATCTAGTTCTGGTTCTGCTGTTGAAGATACAGAGGAGTGATTTCCTGTTTTTCTACTTGAAAGGTCTTGTACTTTTCTTGGTTTTTGGTTTTTAGTTACTTATGCTATCATCTCAAAAGAATTTTCCACAAAGACGATTCAATTCTACTACTTTTTCTGTACAGCCTTTTTTACTTGCTTTCTAGAGATCAGTGTTGTCTTGCGCACGTTTACCAATTCGTGGGTCGAGTTGGTATAAACCTCTTCTCTTCCTTTTTCTGAATGATTGTCTACTCTGAAGCCTTAACAGATTGCCAGCAAGCAAGTGAGAGTGACGAAACTCGCGAGTGTTTACTTAGACATTCTCTGATGACAGCGGCAATCGAGAAAAAGGTATTGAATTACTGCAACGACGGGACAGCGAAAGGTTGGGTGGCGTATAAACTGGCATTGAAATTGCTGTAGTCGTTTGAATTGTAGTGACCTCGAAGGGAAAAAGGTACTGAAGCACTACAGCAAAGTTCTTGAATCCAAGGTACCATACGTGAGAGAAAGGAAAGAGGGTCTAGCGGTGGTGGGCCCTGTGTGTGTTGTTGCTATCACTTACCTTGCCACTGGCTATTCACATCCGGCAGCAGTGTCAACAAAAAGGCAGGGAAAGAGCAACCAATCGATACCGTTTGCATTCGATGTCTTGAAGGGGAAACAAGGACTATGTTGATGGGCTGCTGGTTTTATTAAAGCCTTGCACTTGCCTTTTGGAATCAATCCTAGGAGATGTTTCGGACATCTCGATGAAAAGAGTGAGCACGCTCTTTTGTATCTTGCATTCTATCTTCAAAGGCACCTCCTACTTTTCTTGTGAACCCATGTCTGCTACTCCAGTACAGTGTTTCTGAGAAATCCCACGGTATTCAACTCGTTGCCTCCCAGATCTAGTGCCTGCAAGAGAAGTAGACTTGAGAGACGGGATTTCTTTGGGCGAGTAGGTCGTGTTGGACGATGGAAGAACACCAGTCTACAAGTACATGTTCGCGAACGAGCTTTGCTATACAGAGGAAGGGTGGCGACCAAGATGTATGCTATCATTGCCGCAAAGCTTACCGTGTTCACGTTGTGCAAACCAGGCTTTCTTGACTAGTCATCCAGCATGTCACTCAATGAGCTCGAACATATGACGAGGAGGAGAGAGGTGATAAGAGAGAGTGTTGGCAAGATGCATGCGCATCAGACAAGACAGAAGTTGATGAGAGGGTGCGTGCTTGCAGGGAAGCGCGAACCGGCTCTCGGTTCGCCCTGCTGTGAACTGATCAACCACTCAGACCTCAGCATCTGAGCTGATCAGAAGAACAACTCCACCCATGTGAGAGGGGCACCACGATGATGCTCAAAGACGGATAACTAATGCGCTGAGGTAAGGTCTGCTGGACGGTAGGTCTTTAATTCTTGCCTCTTTTTTCACTGCTCATGTCTGTGTATTTTCTTCCTCGTCGTCCTTGTACCATCACTCGACTGCAACAGATAGCTACGACTGTCAAACTGCCTCATCGACACAGACCAAGGAGATCAGTCCGCGCATACTCAACTCTAAGCACCAAAGCCATCATGGGAGCACAAAAACAGCTTCTGGTGACGGCTACGCCCAAACACCCCTCAACACCATCAAGGTATACAAACACAGAGGTATATTTTTACCCTCCTCTCCTAGTCTCCCTTTAACAACCAGCTAACCCTGCTACTTTTCAAAGNCTGCCTACGACTACCAAACCATTCACTCCATCTTCGCCTCCACCCTCGTCTCCCACGTCTCCTTCATCACCCTCGACGAACACAATGACCCAACACCAATAAATCTGCCTTTGACAGCAGTACTAGGCCGCTACGATGTTTCCCACCCTCTCCCCGATCACCCTACCCCTGAACAGTCTTCCCACCATAAAGACCTCAACAGACCGCTAGACCTCTACCTCCACGGCAACGTAGCAATGATGCTGCGACGCGCAGTCCTCAAGAACGGAACCATAAAAGTCTGCATCACAACCACAAAAGTGGACGGTGTAGTTCTAAACTATACACCCAATGGCCACTCCCTAAACTATCGTTCCGCCGTCATCCATGGAACCGTTGAACTCGTCTCTTGCCCAGAAGAGAAAAAATTCGCAATGCATCTCCTTACGAACCATATGGTTCCTAATCGCTGGCAAAAGGTGAATCCAGTCACGTCTTCAGCGCTAAAGAGCGTGCAGGTGCTTCGCGTAAGCATTACGTCCGCAAGCGCAAAGGTGCGGGCCAAGAATATGGGGTTGGCGGATAGTTGCAACATTGCTGCCGAGAGAGATAACATATATACTGGTGTGATTCCTTTATACGAGGTACTAGGGGAGCCGGTGGAGAGTGGGTATAGTCCGGGCAGACCTGTACAAAAGCACTTACAGGAATGGAGAGAAGAGAGAAATGCACAGGAAGAAGCGTATGCGGTGGCAGCAGCAGAGAATGAACCTGAAGAAGCAGAAACAATAGCCGAGCATGTCAAGAAAATTGATGAGATACAGCGGCAGAGAGGTAAAGAGACGGTAGATACGGGAGTTGGTGTCTAGTTGTGGGTGTACACGATATTTAAGCGGCACTGATGACGATCAATCACGCCTCATCATGTACTTGCACAATTGTATCGAAGCATCCGAAGGGAATTCCACAACGGCGTCAAGAACTGTTTTTTACTTGGTTTAGCCAAAAGAGCTACCTATTCGCGTCCGTTGTAAAAAGCAGTGTCCATTACAGGCTGTGAGTTATGTGCGTCTACCATGACATGGGCATGTGTGAGAGGTTGGAAGGGTGGATGGTGAGTGTTATATGAACAAGAGAGAAAAAGAGTAGTGAAGAGAAAAAGGAAACACAAGGGGAAAAAAAGGTTCTCTGGCGGATAGAGCAAAAGAGAACGCTCCCATTCTCAACACGAAGATGGCACAATCAAGTGTTCCTCATCATTCAAGATCAAAAAAGCGCTCCAGTGAAATACGCCGGCCATGTGGCAATCCCAGAAAACAGTTGGGGAAAAGAGGAAAGGAATTAAAGGAAAACGTGAAGGAAAAAGGGCGGTCGAGATTGGTAAAGTCGTTCAAGGTCGTGGATGCTGTGGAGTCGAGCGCTCATCGGATCATCAAGCATTGGTGACCTGGGAGATGTTAGTAGTGGTCTTGAATGTGGTTTTGATGACAGTTCCAACACACTTTCAATATTCTCCTCGAGTAATCCTCGTTGTCGGCAATGCTACCGTCACTCATTCTTCTTTGAGCCATGGCATCAGGGTCGATGCGGGAATCGGGTCCTGTTGAAGGTCTGAAGCTCATGGGTTTTTGGGACGAGGGGCTTGAGTAGTCGTTGAGTTGCTGGTGACCGGATTCTGCCTCACGGCGTTGCTTGCGGCGCCAGAAGAAGAATGCAGCACCAAAGAGTGCAGCAATGCCAACTATGCCAACAACGACCCCGGCAGCAATGCCGGCAGTGTTGGAGCCTCCTTCTTTGCCTGATCGTTGTCGGTAGACTTGGAGGCTTGGGAAGTGGGTACTTGGGTGATGATGACGGTCGTGCCGGGAGCGACGCTGGTGATGACGGTAGCCTTGAGCAAGGTAGAGCTTGCAGAAGTGGTGCTTGTAATCATAGATGAAGCTGCAGAGCTTGATGACGAGGCGGCAGAAGACTTGGAGGTGGATGACGATGAGCTTGAGGAGNCTAGATGAGCTAGAAGAGCCGCCAAAGTAGTCGATGTCGGTGTCGGTGGTTGTGTAATAGACGCTCCAGTAGCCATCAGCACCGCCTGCAGTCTAGGTTAGCCGATGCACGTGTGCATTATGTGAGAGGGTCATCAACTTACAGATATCACTGGGATATCCGACGCATGCTGTGCTGCACTTGGAGTCATCGCTCTGCAGACTGCTCTTTGCTGGCAGGGTGGAGCCACACCAACAGTCGTCGCCGTTGGTCATGGCCATGACGGTGGCGCCGACGCCGATACATGTCTGCTGGCAGTGACCTTTGGATTGGTAGTTGTAGGTTCCATTGTCCTCAAGGCCGGCGGCAGCGTTGAAGCAGCCAGCATCTGTGACGGGGCCAGCGACGATGGTGGAGGATACTGTCTGGACTGAGAGAGCCGAGAGGGCGAGAGTGACTGCTGCCACAGAGCGCATTGTTGACAGCATGGTGCGTGTGCGAGAGTGGATGTGGGTTGGGAAGAGTCGCAGGAGAAGGGCGATGATGCGTGTGAGAGTGTCGGATGGTGCGACTTGAGTAACGTCAGTCGCCTTGTCGTGCAACCACCAGTGAACAGGTCGTACAAGCCAAAGCCAAAACCACACTATCGTGACCAGCACGCGAATGTGACTATGTTTTGGTTTGGAGAGGGATGCTGCAGGCAAGAGGACGGGTTTCGAGTTTGCCTCAGTGTGTGTCGCAGCGACGCCAAGGGTGGAATGGTGTTTTGGTCAATACACGGTTGAGGAATGTGCAGTCCAGGGATTAGTGTGTCACTCGGGCGAAGTCGAAGAATCAAGGAGGGTCGGACAGAAAATAAGAGATAGCGAATGTCGTCTACCAGGTGAACAGGCAGTGTCGGACGGGGTCTAGCTAATGCGGTCGATGATGAATTGATGGAAAGAGCGAAGACGGAGAAACAATCAAAGAAGAGAAAGAGGCAGAGACGTCCGTGTGCGCGACCAGGCACAACTCGTTGCTCTCTCCCGTCCACCACACCAAGACCTGTCCACTGATCAACCCAGCCCCGTTGCGCCCTGCCCGCTGCGCTAACGCAGGAACCGCCTAGTCGTCCTGATGACCCCTGGTCCGTATTGAAACACTGAGCGACGTGTCAACAACCTTGCTGCCCTCCAACAGAGAAAAGAAACAATTCCATTGTTCACGCGAATATCCTCTATCTGCTCGACTATAAACCTCGTCACTCATTCCACGCTCACTCCCCTCTCACATCTGCATGGCTGTTCTGCCCTTTGATTGCGCTCAACAGCACACCCGTTCTAGAACCCCCTTGTGCCAAACGCGTACCCTCGCGCATCCTGATTCCAATCTCATGGCCAGTGCACAGGCCCTTTTTGCTCCCGCCAATTCTTTGGCTGCCTCTTTTGCCCGGCCATCATGATGCGCCAAGCTCTACCTCTTTAATTCCCTCTTTCCTCCATGAGACACCGTTCACAACGTCTCTTCAGGTGACAGGATCAGAGACACAACAGCATTCAGGGAACATCAATCGCCATGGGGAAGGAGGGGAATAGTAAAGAAAAAGAAAAGAGAAATCGTCGTCGCTTGCAATTCTCTGTCCCATCCCCGCGCCTCTTCGTGTTTCTCGTCTTCCGCTTGTCGTCGATCTCACTTTGTACGAAGCAGTCGCGTCCTGTTGATCTTCTGTCTTTTGACTTCTCGTCAGCAGCCTTTTTACCTTTCTGGCTGCCCGCATGTTTGCCATGTGTGCTGACTTTTCTCTCGCTGACAACCTTTGGTTTCGAATTCTTCTCTTCTCAGTCCTTGATCATTCTTCATCAGATGCTTCGTTATTCGCTCATATCAGTGCCGTACGAAGCCGCCGGATTGAACTCGGTCATTGAGCAGCGTCGCCGTCACGACGCCGGGCTTTCCAGCATGACAGCCCAGCGCCGAGGTTTCAGACTGCGCTGGCCTTCCGTATAACGTTCCTTGGCTGTTTTGTATCCTCTGTCTGCTACAAAATTGACAAAAGACTCAGCAGAGGCATATGTAATGCTTCAATCGACCTGTCAATCGTTCACGCATGCGATAGAATGTCATGGCACAACTGATCAAATGATTCGGACAGTAAAGGTCTCAAACCTTCAACTTGCGTGGTCTTCCGGGGATATTAGATTCCAAACGGTAGTGCCACCACAATCGTTCTCACGATAGGCAGCCACCAACCGGAACATGAAGGAAGTTCAGGCCTACGAAGCAAAAGCTTTCAAGAAACTCCACCTTCTGGACCCCATTAACCTTTCACTTGTCTATGGTCTCTGCACTGCGATGAGCTGTGTAGGTTGTTTCATCAAAGTCCTCAAGCTTTGTACAATACCCGTGAGGCTGAACTTGCCTAAACCGCCATGAACCGCATCTGTCAGGCATCCCACTCCTTCGAGTGAATCGACGATACCTGAACTCCAGGTTCTTGGAATGGTGGAAATGGCGTAAACGGATTCTATTTCTTTCGTCTATCGTTTGCCAGGGTAGGTCGCGCAATATTGGCCGCCTAGGCAGCCTGACTATTGGAGGGCTCTACCTTGAAGAGCTAGGCTTGATGCCCAATCCTGGTGTGACAAGCACGACATGTACTGATACAGGACTCGTCAGCTGTGAGATGTTAGTCCATGGTGTGCATACTTCCAGATCTCGGGATTTTGACAACGAAGTGAATCCCCAGAGGTGGTCAATGTAACGATCAACCCACCGCTTGGGTTTTGGAAAAGACGCGACGTCTTTGTAGATGGCAGGTAAGACACAACTATCTCGACTACAATGACAACTTCGCGTCCATGATGAAAATCACACAATATGTATATAACACTGGTTTGTACACGACTATCATTGACAGGACTACTCCTACTTGACCATCAAGCTGAGGAAGCTCTTTGTCGAAGAGACAGTATGAAGACTACTAGACACCGCAGGCTTGATAGCTGATCACAAGCAACATCAACATCTAATCACACACGTATCCATGGTTCAGATTATGCACCGAATATGCTGTGCTCCCAAAACGACAACGTGGATGCATACTACATTATCTTCTGAATCTATATCGGGCCATACAAAGGAGGTCATGTGCCATATTGTGTATCGTTCCATACAACACACTATCAATAAGAGCTCTAATAATAGACCTCTGATAATAGACCTCTGATATACATATTTCTTCTATTCCAAGGAACATCGTAATTTGTATTAGCTATACGTCGTTCCTCGTTCCTCCACGATCCAATCTCAATGATGCACATCCTCTGCAACTGCGCCTACATGGCCACCACAGATCGTCTCTGCTGTCACACGCAAGATCAAAAACAATAAAGATTCAACAGCATACACGTCTTTCCGAGCCGTCCTCATCAATTCAACCACCACACCAATGACACCAAAAGCACAGCAATGACAACATCACACCTCGGATATCTTTCCACCTGCACGCCGAGTACGGAACAAACACTGCCGGCCATCACCCGCAGCCACCGAACGCAACACTCTCGGATCATGAAGACTCCGTTCGCGAGTTGATGCTGTCTCGTCTGTGCCTTTCCAATTTCGGCACGCGACTTCCGTTTTGAGGCGTCACCAAGAAAGAAAAAATATTCTTGGATGCTTCTTGCTTGCTAACCGAAGCAACAGGAAGAGAAACAAAAGAAAATTCCGACACGGGGAATTGAACCCCGGCCTCCTCGGACCTAGTTGTTGTGTGAGACAACGGTTTGAGAGCGAGAAATCCTAGCCACTAGACCATATCGGATTAGATGTAAGCATGTTCATTTTTCTCGAATATATCGCTATACACGACTATCTGATGGGTCATCCGCCGATGGTGATACCCTGGCCGCTACCTACATCGAGCACCATGACATGAGAAGTTGCTTAACTGGATCCTTGACCGTTGTTCCATAGTACTGATATTCTTCGCTGTGTGCCAACGCTTCTCGAACCCAATGAAACTGGTCGTTGACGATTTGAGGCTGATACTCTTTCTCACACAGAGGTCGTGTGACACACGTACATTCTTGAGCCAGCACTCAAGGCGTGGGATACGACCAATATCACAAGATCAACCAAAGGAAAGAAATCGTTACACAAAGATCTTGAAACACCACCTGGGTGTCCAAATGCTTCACGAAAATCAACTAAAATAATGCTGCCTGCCACTCGAGCACGATGAAAAAAAAAAGACAAGCAAAGCCAGGCTTCACCACCCAAAGTTTCCCCCACACCACAACGGGCAAAAGCATATATCTTATGGCTCCATCAAGCTCTCGACTACCAGAAAGAAACCGAGTGTGATGCTGGTAGAAAAATAGCGGCTGTCAAAACAATTGCTGCCGCTTCTGTGGATCGAACACAGTGCCTCCAGAATACTCTTGCTCGTAAGAACAAGAAGGACAGAAGTGGGCTTCAGTCTGGCGCTCTCCCAGATGAGCTAAAGCGGCTTATGCCAAGAAATGTCGGTTATTGCATATATCAATGGCATGCAAACACCTGGGTGAAGCCATGCTGTTGATTTAAGATGGAAAGGCGAGAGAGGTAAGGTGAGTGGTAGGCCATGTCGAGCGAGGCTCGAGGGCAGAAAGGCAGGAGCGATGTCGATGTGTTCAAAACCCAATGTCTGCCTTTACGTCCATCGCTCAAGGCTGAATGGTACATTACAGTTCAGCACGAAGACGGAAAGTACGAAGGACTCACGAGCCAGGAACGACAAGATAAACAGGAAGGAGCAACCAAAAGTCATTCATGAAGAGAAGGAGTGACCGAGTAGCATTGTACCTTCCTCTTCTAGATGTACAGAGCTCTCTTCCCACTCGGCTTTCATGTGTTAAAGGACCCTCTTTTGTTGTCTGAATCACTTTTCTTTCTTCAGCTGTTGCACTGGTCTGTACTTGTCGGTAAGAAACTTCTGGTTCGCGCCGCCTCCATGACACTTCTTCTACCATTGCTTCAACATCTCATGTCTGATCAATTCCAACACAATGATAGTTAGAGACAGGGTGACCAGCCTTGGCACGCCAAGATTTCGCGCCGTGCCCTGAGAATTCTCTCACCAAAGCACCAAAATTCGATAAAATCACAACCATACCTTCAACCACGATTCCGGCCCTGTATACACATGTTCCAAACCAAAATGATTATTCCAGGTGATCAACGAGGGCAAAGGAAAGCCCACGTGGGGCTCGAACCCACAGCCTCAAGATCTCAGTTCATCAAAGTGATGATTAGAAGTCTTGCGCGCTACCATTGCGCCAGCAGGGCCGCTTTATTGAAGGTAAGTCGCCTTAGAGAATCTATATACACCAGATACCCCTGTACGCCAAGACCACATCGTCATCTCTTCCATCCGAAGCCTCCATGCCCGAAAATGGCGCCTATCTTCATCAGACCACTAAAAACAAAACCCGAGCCGACCAATCAGAGTACTCTGCACCCGACAGCACATCAAGTTGTATTTCATATGGAGAAGATCCCCTACATGTCCTGCCAGTGTCTAGAGCACTCGGGTCTTTTCTTTCCTCAACATTCGAGAATCGCAAACCAGGAAAAATCTATCCAAGCGAGAAGGATTCCAGGGCTAGAAATGCACGGTAAGCCATCCAACACTGAGGCTGCCTGGACGTTCATGCATGGCTTTGCTTAACCGCCCGAGGTGCAATATGTCTTGAATCCTTCCATGCGGTTTTTCCCATCGAGGTATATATACTGTATGCAAGAGGTGAAGCCTCAAAGCGAGATCTGGACAGAGTTAATACGGTAAGGTGATGTGTGCCGCCTCAACATGGTCAGTCTGGCAGAGTCACGAGAGTTCTTCATTGGACCCTCTTTTAGTATCGTGCATGATGAGCGTTCCTCGGGCTTGAACTGCAGGTACGTTGTTGTTGGTGGTGGGGTATTGACAAAGCAGTCGAATGTATGGGTTATTACACTATTGAACTTCTGCAGCAAATATCCTCGTGGAAGAGGTGTGTTAGTTGTCTCAGCATTTTGATCCTTCGAGTCTGGGCTTCTCTCATTATCTCATATATCGACACCTGCATCTCTTTCTCTTTCTTCGCCGTGGCATTCGGATCTTCTCAGACAACCATCCCAAACACCAGCAAGATGATGTTCAAACACCTCCTTACCCTAGCTTGTCTCTCGACTCCCATCCTCGCAGCTTCTGCATTACCGACCTACTCCAACACCTCCTCCCACCAAACCCCCAACTACACCTTCAACGAACTCTACAACCTTACGAACCGCTTCCTCCAAAACCACATGTACCCTCTCAACATCGCGCAATCTCTATCCATAAACTCTTCTCTACTGTCTGAAGACATTCTAGGTCGCGTAGACGCCACCCGCGACTATGCAGGCCGCGAACTCAACACTGAATACCTATTCGGCCTTTTCGCCAATATTGCATTAAACCCTGATGCTTTTACTCTGCTCGGGTATCCTGTAAACTATACGTTTACGCGGTTTTTGGGCAGTGGCAATGTGGTTAGTTTTGCGGCTGTGGTGGAGTATATGTTGCCAGTCACCAAGACTACGATACCACAAGAGTTGGATTTCTGGGTCACGTTTAATGATAAAGGGGAGATTTCGCAATATGATGGGTATGCTTCCTCCCAACCCCTTGTCACCTCTTTCATCTTCAAGCAAAAGATACTAATGCACAAGACAGCANATTTCCGCTACCTCCAATGGCAACTCACCAGTACAATCTCCACTATCGCTACTTCATTGAACCTATCCTCAGCAGCAGACCTCACACCAGTCCTGCACTCCAAACTCGCCCAAAGCATCTGCGAAACAGCAACAACCTTTTGCAACGGCACAAACCTGCAATACGATTCCCAACAAGCTTGCGAAAATCACCTCTTCAACGAGACAAGATTTGGAGAAGGTTGGGAGTGGGGTATGAATACCGTGAGCTGTAGAATGGTAAGCGTTTCTTCCCTTTTCCCTATCCCTCTCCTTCCTTATCACTTCTTTCCCAATTGAGAGGAAGATTGCTGATGCAGAGACTCCTCAAACACAGNNATCCACCAAAACATGGTTCCCCTACGTCCAGACGTGCATTGCCCGCACATTGGTCCCTCAGGCGGAGGCATGTGTGTAGACGACCGCACCTACGTCGGAAACCTCGAGGAAAACTACTTTGTCAATACGCCTTTCCTGGATCCTAGTCTTGCGGTTGGAAACTTTCCTTGAAGTCCTCCTCGTCAAGAAGAGGGGTGGACGACGTATCGTTGTTATGTGGCTATGATTTGCTGATTCTGTCGTGTTGGAGTATGAAGATCGATAAGCTGGAAAATGACATGCGTGGATGGAGAGAAGGAAACGATGACTATGTGGTTGTGTTTCTGGATGAGTATCATTGCATAACACATATTGATCAATCTTTACAGCCCGTGCCAACAATAAAGCTTCGTAGGTAGCTTCAAGTTTCTCGTCGACGGAAGGGAAAATGAATGTGTTGTGCCCAACGTATCCATGGAAGGATGGCTCATGAACAAGACACGAAGTGACAGACACACGAAAAAGTACTTCTACAGATGCTACAATGCGAATCTATACTTTTGATCTCAAACTCCATGCTTTGGCTATACATGAGATGCTCAAGCATAATATCTGGGTTCATCAAAGACGTGGTACCTGTGTCCTCTGACACCCTCGCCTCTGAACATGGCAGGGAAACGCAGACCCTCAGGAACCTGGTCCTCAGAAATCTGCTCATTGCCACCTTCAGGCTGACCAACGACAAACTTGCCGACCTAAGAAGAACACGTTAGCATGAGTAAAGATAGAAGTGAGCGAATAGTTGGGAGAAATCTTACCTGAAGTTCAGTGTCGGTAATGGTGCCTCTGGAAACTCTGGCATATCCTGATCGTCTCAAGCCCTTGTACAAGATGTACTCGCACCATCTGTCCCAATCGTCGCTGGGATCAATGTCTCTCATACCACTACGCTCGGAAACGTAGGTGTTGTAGTTGCCCTGACCAGTCTTGGTCACGAGGTAGGAGAGCAAGATAGAAGGACGAGGTGTGGAGCCCATCAGATCAGCCAGATACTCGGATTGCAGGCGTCTATCTTCAGGATCTTCTTCTTGACCCGAGTGGAAGACGAAGACGTCGATCATCTCGCCATAGGCGTCGAGAGTTGCGTGGATGGCAGGAGCAAGCTCACCAACAGGTGAAGGAAGCAAGTGGTGAGTAGAGTTTACAATAGGGAATTTTGAGAGCAAAGCGCATCCCCAGGTGTGCTTGTTGGGACCCGGGCCATAGTCGACGTACATGCCGAGCTCTTCGGCGAGATACTGAGTCGAGTCGCGGTTACCCATGATGATACGCTGAGTGTCTGACTCAAGCAAGCCCAAGACGTCGAGCTCCATCTCCTTGACGAGAGCACCGATACGACGCTCTGATGTCCACATGGGATTGTCGAGACCGAAGTGGGTCGTCCAGATACCTGCTGTGACACTCTTCTCTGGTGCATGGTAGGGAGTGTAATCGTACGTAGGGAAGCGAAGGTACGAGATGGAGGCACCGAGAAGTTGGAGACCAATCAAGATGTAGATGTAGTGAGAACGTTGCTTGCGAGCGTATGGGTTGGCAGGAGCAGACTTGAAGCGCTTGGTCTCGGAAGCAGTAGCAGAGAAGATGCCACAACCGATGAAGAGCATCATGGCAGTCATGACCCAGTCGGTGTGCTCACGCATAAGGGGGCCACCAGGCACAAAGGCGTATGCAACGACCCAGACGTGAGCAAGGACCAAGATGTTGTAGAACATGAAGCCAAGGAAGAAGGTACGACCAGGTGGGTAGCGAGCCGCATTGCCGATCAGGACAGGAGCAGCAGCCATCAGGTAGGTAGCAAGCGCGAGACCACCATAGAAGCCCGACCAGTGTGAAAAGGCGGTGAGGAAAGCAGCACCAAGAGCACCGACACCGTANAAGGTCCAGCTTCGAGCGAAGACAGGGTAGTAGAGTCCAA
This sequence comes from Aureobasidium vineae, assembly GCA_903819635.1. Classification (NCBI taxonomy): domain Eukaryota; kingdom Fungi; phylum Ascomycota; class Dothideomycetes; order Dothideales; family Saccotheciaceae; genus Aureobasidium; species Aureobasidium vineae. Next base: position 3,371,264 of record CAIJEN010000001.1, on the reverse strand, counting down.
TGAGCAGACCAAGACCCATAGCAAGGAAGGTGTAGTTACCATGAGGCACAGCGATGGGACCGCGGATAGGGAAACCTTCCCAAACCCACGAGATCATGGTACTCGAGTCGGAAAGGAGAGAGTGCATTCCGAACATGAGACCAGCAAAACCAAGAGCAGCAGGGAAGCAAGAGCCGCTTACAGCCTTGTAGCCAGGCACATCAGCACGAGGGTCAAGCGGCTTACGAGTGACTCTCAGGATGGCAACAACAGCAAGGACGAGACCAGTGTAGTTCCAGCCGCCATTCTCTGCGTGGACAGCAGGCCAGATTGGGTTGTTGGTCTGGCAAGCATACTTTGCGACACTTGAGGTGAGCAGACCAAGAGAGAAGGCCGAGATGCGAGCTTCGAGTCTAGCAGGCTGAGCACGCTCCGACCACCAAGTAGCAGACCATGCGAGAGCTGACATGAAGATGGAGAAGCCAACGGCGAACAAGCGGTACTCGGGCTTGGGGATCAGGAACGCGACAAGACCCGAGAGCGAGAGGAAGTGGATGATGCGGATGTTGTGGACAACGGTTCGGCGAATGGAAGATATGCCGAGCAAGAAGGGAGAAATGGGAGCCATGACAAAGGCTTCATAGCCAGAGATACCCATGTGCCAGAGAGGGAAGTACCAGATCAACAAGCCCAAGCCGGTAAGAACAGACCAGAAGGTGAAGCCAAGGTAGACATCAGCGATGGCGTCGAGCATGTCGCTCTTGGAGTAGGGAGTGGCAAACATCTGGCCAACGGGCTTGTCCTTGTCAGTCTCGGCAAGCTTGTCGGCGACTCTTTGGTTGCTGCTGCTCGACGAACGGGTTAGCTTGTTGGTCACGGGCCAGCATTGTGGTCTTCGCATACCACTATTTGGGAAGCCAGTTGACATACCCTTTNNGCTGGTTCCCTTGGTATCCTTGACGACCAGCTCGAGGCTGTCGAAGTCGAGAGCGGTGACAGCGTCGAAGGCGACATCCAAGAGGACGAGAGCCCACTCGAAGAAGGCGTAGATGGTGTATGCGCCGGGCACCTTGTGGACCTTGTGCTGGATGAAGAAGTAGACCAGAGGCACAAGGGTGGCGAAGAAGGCGCCACCGAAGACTTTGCGGTAGTAGATGGCCTTGGGGTTGTTGGGGCTCAGGGCGATGCAGCCAAGCGTCCAGGGCAGAGTAGCGACCAGGTAGGAAATCATGAAGATGTCGTGCCAGTTATGGTCGTCGGTAGATGTGACGTAGGTCCAGCCTCCGCAGGTAAAGGTTCTGAAGATGCCAACACCCAGGATGAACTTGGGAAGTGTTTGGTTGGGTCTTGCTGTCAAGATGTACCACAATGCGACGAGCAGGAAACGAGGACCTGGATATTGTGAACACAAGGCTCTTTCCGCCAATCCATGGCTTTACTGACCAGACGTAACTGCAATGAAGAGCTGGAAGACGGAGCGTTCGGGGTAGCGGTCGCCAATCGTGGCAGAGACGGATGGGAACCATTCGATAGGGTAGCCCTGGGTACGTGTCAGATTGGTTATACGGATGACTTGTTGTCAAGACGTACAAAANTGCTCGTTCTGCACAATCTTCTCGTAGTGGAGAGCNACTACACTTGTCATTATTCTCATAAGAACACACAGTATGCACGTTACTCACATTCCAACTACCAGAGCTCCCAGGAAAGCAGCATAGGCCACTATGGTATGTAACCACGAGATGTATTGTCCAGGAATCNNTGCACAGAGTCAGGAAATGCCAATGGTATTGCAGCTGTCATGTCATCTTACCACTGCGACAACGTCGCCATCCTTGTGTTTCGGAGCCATATCTCCAGCCACTGTACCTGTCGTTTGTGACTTTCAATCTTCAAGAGCTCCGTCCCCTGAGTCCTCGAGTCGGACGCGCCGGCACTGGCAGAATTCATCTTGGCAGGGCGGTGAGCTGCAAAGCTACGAAACCTCGGCTCAAAACCTTCTCTTTTTCTTCCACCAACGCGCGACCCTCGCAAACATGTCGCCGCCTTCAACAGCACGCCTGCAAACATCTTGGAGGAAGCTGTAAAGCAAGGTGCTTCTTAGTTGACGCCGACCCATCACGACCCCTCAGAGCATGAGACAGCTCCTTGGTATGCATACTCTTTCTTCTTCCACATCTCCAGCACAGATTTCTATGATGAAACCCATACCACATTCGCAGTTTTCACGCTAGCCGTCGCCTAGAACCTATCTTAGACGGTCGTTGAGCGCAACATCTTCCTTGGATGTCTGATTGAAATCCCTACACATACACTCTGCAGCTTTACATACCGCTACTCTGCGAACACTTGCTGACATGTCATGTATAGGTCTAACGCTAATGTACCACTGTACTTTGTGACAGATCTCGGGCTGCCATAATATAGATGATGAGATACGACTCGGATGATATACATGATAATGGTACAATAATACTTGTTCAATAATCTGATTTTCCACCACCTCTTCGTGCACTCTTCTTATCGCTGTGCTTCTTCTTCATCTTGAGTCTGCCCTCGTTTTCTGCTTTTTGTNNCTGCAACACCTGTAAGCAGAAGCTAGCGTTGGTCACGCAAAACATGTACACCTACAATTTCTTGACGCGCTCCATCTGCTCAGCACTAGTCTCGCCGGGCACTACCTCACGGCCCGCCTGTACAATCATCTCGTGCAGCTTGATGAAGCACCGATGTACATTTTCATTCTGTTTCCTGCTGTCGTCTGCCTGTATCACCAAGTCGTCTTTGGCACTATACCGAGACTTGGATATTGCAGGTCGAAGCACAGCAGGAAGCATGGGCAACAGTGCCGATAATGGCAGCCGCAAGGTAGCCTTTGAATTCACTNNCTACACAGAAAACATCTCAGCTTTTGCTCTATATAACAAGATTCCAACCTTTTATGTTGGTGGCTGATGAGGGTGTAATTACTTGTTCACATTCTGACCGCCAGGGCCGGACGATCTACTGAACGAGACGTCGCAGATGCTGCGTGGTATGGTTTCGGCATCGAAGTTTGCCAACCAGCGCCTCGCCGCGTCTAGCTCGTCGTCGCCGCCGCCATTCTCACCGCCGTCTGTTGGCGTTTTCGGCCTTTGAGCCAATAGACGCGTCGACGTGCAGAACGATGCCGGGATCCGCGTGATGAGAATTCTGGAACGTGGGCGCAAAATGGCGAAGGACCGGATAACTATCATGGCGCGGAAAAGTCTGGTAATTCGTGAAAAAGGGGTTGGGCCGAGTCTTGTTAGTGGGTGTATTGACTAAGCTCACTCTCTGTTGCGCAAGATGTTTATCAAGTATTTTTGATGCGCTGTTCGAAAGTAGTGATGAACGAGGAACGAGGAACTGCCTCCAGGGATGCTTTCGGTCACACTTGCTTGTTCGAGATTAGGTCGGGAAATACAGGGATGGGTTTATGCTTGCGGATGCAGGTTCTCAACGCCAATATTGGTGTGTATTCATGCGGCTCAATCTTGCCGTGACTTCTAGAAAGATGGAAATACATGAAAGCCACAGCTCACGCCCTTGGCCAAAGTATAATGAGAAGCCAGATGTGTAGGCTGGTGTCGCTGCTGAGCTGTGCTGAGGAGTTGCAAACAGGTATCTCACATCTCATCACGTCTAACAGGAGACAACAAAAGGATGCATACGATGAGCAGTGGTCGTCGTGTTTAGCATCATTAGGCTCGAGCAGTCCACGATCTCAACATGTTTTCGATGATCTGGTGACGTTCATATGGCTCGTGCTCATGCATACAATTCCGCGTCTTTGGAGGGGAAGGACTTTGAGTCTTTCCCTCACGCTCGCGCCCTGTTCTTGCCGGTGCAAAACATTCGTTTTCCGGCGTATTTTCTGAACAGCTCATCAACAGCTCCTAGCTAGACGCAATAGCACGTTCTTTACTTTCTCCGTGCACGGCGACGGGTTTGCGGGGAAAGCACAAGCTAGCGGCTACTGCAGCTGAAGTGAATTTCACGCCTCGACTTTCACGTTTTCTTTCTGTTGGTCATACAGCCATCATCTCGACGTTCTCTCCTCATCGCCGCCTCGTCCTTCTCGTCCTTCTCGTCCTTCCCCATCACTTCCATCTCGCTCCTGCCACTTGCCGACGCTGTTATCCGGTCCTAGCATGGTTGGCGCATAGCGCACTTCGCCTACATGACATCTGAAGAAGCACCCGAGTATACGAGCGAGCTCAACATCCTGAGCCCAGTGTCTCCCAAGCCTGTCCATTACCCAGTGCCCTCTAACATCCCCGTTCTTGAGAACCAAATCGACCCCGTCTTTAACCAGACCGGGACACACATGGTTGAAGCCCTCCCTCAACAGCTCCCGCCTCCCATGTATCTCGACCAGCAAGCTGGCGCGTACACCCAGAACCCCTATCATCAGCAGCAACACGCCCAACATGAACAGTCTCATTCTAACCATCCTGAAGCCTACATGACTCAACAGGCAGGTCAACTAGGACTGGGTCAAAGCCAGCCTCCTTCTCAGGCGCAGCATCAGGGCCATCAAGCTTATCATCAGGCACAAGAGCAAGCATCGATTGGAACGGATAGTCAGACCAATCAAGTTCCTCCTGTCGTTCATTATGACGAGAAGTACTCTTACCAGCCTGCTGCCCCTGGCGCCGTGGCCTCGAATGACGCCTCTGCCTCTGCCAGTGCATCTGTTCCATCTGATCTTCCTTATCCTTCTACTGCTGCCCATCATCTCCCTGCCTTGTCCAACCCGTCCAACAACGAAGCCTCATTCCAGAGCAATTCCTTCCAACCTCAGAGCCAAGCCAACTCGTCGTCTGCCAACATCGGCGCGCCCGAGCACCCTCCAGGTGTCGAAGCCAATAGTTTGCAGAGTCTGCTCAACAACTTGTCACACCCCAGCCATAGTCAGGCCCATTCCACTTCTCCCTCCTCCCAGGTTGCGCAAGCCCCATCCAGTGCTGCAAACCAAACACACGCTCAACATGAGCAAGCATACTCGACCTACACGAACGACTCTCAAGCTCAGCAACCGCAGCAGCAACAGGCAAACGGAGGGCACGCAAACAGCAATGTAAGAGTAGGAGCCAACGGTTTACCGCCGCCGCCTGTGGCCTCGTTCCAGCAAGGCATCAAGCTCGAGAGTCAGCGCGAGAGAAAGCAAGCAGCAGGAGAAGTCTTAGACGAGGACGACCAGCCATGGACACCCGAAACCCAGCACCGCTACGATAATTTCCTGACCGAGGAAAGAAAGTATGTGACCGAGGGCAACTGGGAACAGTTTCCTTATGGATCGAGGCTGTTCGTGGGCAACCTTTCCAGCGAGCGCGTGACAAAGCGCGACATCTTCCACGTCTTCCACAAGTATGGTGATCTGGCCCAAATCTCCATCAAGCAGGCATATGGCTTTGTGCAATTCCTGGAATCTGCCGGCTGCTCCAAAGCGATCAGCGTCGAGCAAGGAAAGACGATACGCGGCAAGAAGATTCGTGAGTTTTAGCGTGACAAATGTGAGCAGCTCATACTGACAATTTACAGACNNCTCGAGGTCAGCAAGCCTCAAAAGAACCGCAATCCCGATCCGCGCGCCCCTCGTCGTTCGCGTTCGCCCGACACTGGCCGAGCTGGCAGTTCCTCGGTAATCCCGGATCGCTACTTACCAGGCGACAGAAGAGCAGAAAGAGACAGAGACAGGGACAGGAACAGAGACAGAAGGTCCCGCGATTACCGTCCTGGAAGATCTCCTTCGCCGCGCTCTCCTAGATCACCCAGATCGTACCGCGGTCGCGATCGAAGCAGGGACAGATACGACGCTCGGTACAGGAGCAGATCAAGAACACCGCCCTATGGCAGTCGTGGAGGTCGCTTCCGCAGCCCTAGTCCTCCAAGACTCTCAAGGCGCAACAGCGACGACGATCTGCCACTGCCGCGAAGAGCTCCACGCGATGTCCCAGACGTGCAGATTATCGTTCTCGACGACCTTGATCGCAACTTCATTGCCTGGCTGGAACACTCTTTCACCCTCCAGGGCATCCGTGTCGACGTTCTGCTCCTGTCTCCTCGTCTGTCAGAAGCTGCAGTCGTCCGTCGTCAAATCCTTGAGGGTGTTCTTGCCGTCTCGCGCATCACTCGCATCAACCAACAGACAGCCAAGATCCCCTTGCAGATCTTCGATCGCCGCGCTGGTATTGAGAATGTTCGTTTCGATGAGTATGACAATCTCGATCCGACCATTGCTGCACAACTAGTCTTGCGCGCAAAGGCTGCTCCTGCCTATGCTCCACCACAGCCTGTACCCGCTCCTGTGCAGTATGGTTATGGAGCAGGTGTTACTGCTGCCGCCCCCAACCTATCCAACCTGATTACCTCTCTTGATCCCACTGGTTTGCAAAAGCTTCTTGGTGTCATGCAGCCACCTAGCATTCCAACTGGCCCGCACCCTGGTCTTCCTGCCACAGCCTTGACCCCAGATCTGGCCAAACTCCTAGGTAATGCCGCTGCAGTACGCCCACCACCACCTCCGTTGCCTTCACCAGGCATCCCGACACCTGGCCTGCAATCCCCACCTTCCTACGCTCAACTGCCTCACCCTCACCAGGATCCACTTGCCGCTCTGAGGAACAATCCTGCCTTGGCCAATCTTTTAGCCGCCCAGCAGCAGCAACAATCGCCTCAGAACATTTCCGTCCCTCATCTGGGTGTTCAAACGCCTGATCTGCGCTCGCCCATCCAACCCCAACGACACAACGCTCTACCTAGCCCTGGACAGCCCGACATGGCAGATATTCTTGCCAAGTTAGGGTCCTACAGGCGATAGTTTCAGTCTTGAGGATTGCGAGACCGAGACCACTGATGACCCTTCGCCTGTCTCTCCTATCTTCACTTTTATTATGTTTGTTCTTCTCGTTTCCCAGGCGATATAGCGAAAATTATTCTTTTTTTAACTGTTTGAGTTTCATCTCTGCGGGTTCTGGGAGGCAAGGAAAGTTTGCATCATCCGAATCTGTCTTTATTGGCTCCTGGGGGTCTTTTTCGGTCTTTTTCGAGGTTGCATCTCTGGGTCTCTCCTTTCATTACAGCATGGCGTATGGGATGTATTTTGTTTATGGGCAGGCGCTTTTTCTTTTCTTTTCCAGGGGGTGTTCAAGGTGTTCTTTGGCGATGGGGTTTTGCTTTCACTTCTGCTTTTTCTCCAGACTTTGAGTGAAGGAGCACAAAAGATCTTGATAGGTATAGATATGGCAATACAAGGGTGTGATGAGAAGATGCATTCTGTACGATTCTTATTCTTTTGCCGTGTCTGCGAACAGCTGGAATGTGAAAAGGATCAACTACATGAGGGACGGTCAGTCAGTGTGGTCTGACGAGTACACGGCACCGCGAGAAATAGGCGAGCTTTAGATGCCGTATTTGTTTCACATGGTTCTGTTCTGAGTTTCAGAAGAATATAGATTCAAGAAATCGTCATCGTGTTGATTGGCAGAAAGAGACACTAAATACTATCATTGGATATCTGGAAAAGGCAGAAAACAAAGAACAGAGCTGAGCATCCTCTCTCTCCCTTTACATCTTGGTGTATCCATTCGCGCCAGTAATAACCACATTAAACGAACTCCTCCAGCTGCCCACATTAACAGCATTGGCCTCCGACACCGCTGTGCTGTAAAAAGCACACTTGACATCCACCTGGGGAGCAGGGTTCGTGCATCCATCTCCAGGTGTCAATTTCGGCACTCGTTCAAAGTAAATGTTGAAGCCCTTGCATGCAGTGTTTGCATCGCAAATAGCTGCACATTGGGTAGGCGAGTAAGAAGACAACTCGGTATAAAACATATATCCTGCTTGAGAGACCGAAGCGTAGAAACCGGCAAAGCGCCAGACGTAGTTGGAGGGCACGGTGGCAGACATGTATTGCGAGCGTAGAGTGGAGTCCTTGAGGAAAGCAGAGGGTGCGGCATTGGAGGGTGTGTATGTGTAGCCAAAGTTTGGCATGGACGAGCAAGCTGCCGCACTCGTTGTGGCAGCAGCAACAGAGGACGAAGTAGTAGCTGCACGGCGTTGACGCTTCTTACTGCTGGTGCTAGTCTTGGCCTTCGAGGTCGTTGACGCAGCAGTAGGCTTTGCAGAGGTAGGAGCTGTAGTGCTCATTTTAGCGACTGCGGTGGCAGCGACAGGAGAGCCGGTGATTGAGGTGGTGGTCAAGACGGCTTTGGGGCTTTGAGCAGCCATTTGAGAGAGGATTGATGCAATGGCGGAGTCTGTGTTTTGGATGGTGACGGGGCAGGTTGTGCAAACACTGCTGGGCTTGCTGGAGATGGCAGCGGCCTCTGCGATAGCAGCCAGCACCGGAAGAGCGAAGAGTTCGAAACGCATTGTGGATGTGTTGTAATGAGTGTAGGTTATATAGAAGTCGTTGGAGAGGGTGTAGTAGTGATTGTTATAGAGAGTGACTGAAGCTTGAGCTTGGAAGAGAGTGTACTGGTATAGTGAATGAGTGTAGAGTTGCTTGATAACAAACGAAAGAACAGGGAAATGAACGAAACATATATACTGAAACCACTACAGAAGGCTTTTGGTATACAAGACCTTTCGAGGATCTCGGCCCTCGTGGTAGATGGATCGGGTCTCACATCTTCAACGTTTGGGTTCTGTTAACGGCCGAAAGATCGGCTAGGGTGGCTGTCAAAGGTTTTTCTAGAATACTTGCCGTCTCGACTCATACAAGACTTTATGTTGATGGTTTTCTGTGTAGGTTTTGTTGTGGTTGCTAGATGTCATCAGAATCGTTCGTCATAAGCATGCAGTTCAACGACAACACTACCCAGCAAAGCATTGCCTACGACATCTCACACTGATTGTGACACAGAATCAGTAGCAGGACCCTTGATGAGAAGCGCGAGGGTTTGCCAGAATCGTGAGGCTCAAACATACTCTCGACATTTGTCAAACCAACCAAGTCCACACATCGACGCTNNATAGTATAAGACCCATACCAAGCATACCAGGCCTTCCCTTATNCTCGCACTGTCAAGCGCAATCAGGATTAAGTATGTGATCAAACCGTTTTCCAAANNAGGACGAGCGAGGACGAGACCGTTGTGTGGCTTGACTCCAAGCGCTATTAATTGTCTTAGATGCTTACTCGAGNNCATCCGAATGGAGCCGGATGCACTGTTTTCTCTCGAAAACTCTGGTAGAAAAGGGTTGCTAGGGCTTGGTGGTTGATCGAGACCGAGTATATGGCTTTTGGTATATGAATCAGGGGAGTTTGCTAAATGTGGTGGAGGCTTGTTCGGGATATTGGCCGACGTGACTCGATCGACAAATGAGAGGCTGTAGAAGGACGTGCTATTCTTGCCTATGTTCGATAGAGTTCTGCGATTTGTTCCACTGCGCCTCAGTATGTGTGTTACTCGAAGTAGAGCCTCCTGCCGAGAGATGTGTGAAGAAGATGGTGTTAAGAGGAGAGTCCAGGTGGCTGGGTAATGTCACGGAGTGTTTTGCCCGAGCTCCGGTTGGTTGGCAGCATTCTTTGCGGCCAAGGTTTCTTGGTTGTAAAGTGTCACCCTGCTCCTACGCTCCTCGCACCATATCACGGCCAAATATACCTCTACTGATAAATTTGCCATGTCTTAAGAAACATTGAACTGCCTATCGTATAGATTCATAATTGGTCTGCTATAAAAATACTGCATTCGAGCTTTGATGTTGCTGTGACTCTTTTGTCTAGGATCAACATCATCTTGCGTGGGTTGTAGTGGCTTTTCTGGCGAACTAATGCTCAAAATCGTAGATCTCGACTAATTCCACACTGCGACATCTGAACATTATATAGCTGCCAAAGATGTATCTTCATACCACTTCTCTTCGATACGTATGGATACGAGATTATAAAACATCAAGCGTGGCCCGTAATACCGTGTTGAAGCCATTGAAGTTGTGAAAATATATGCGTGAGGTACGACCCTGTCAATTGTCGATCCGCTTCGGATCCAACGCCGAAGGATTTGTTGACATTCCACAACCAACAACAAAGTCAGCGACACACGATATAAGGATAAACGATGATTTCATTTCAATTTGACGAGATACATGACTAATACTTATGGCAGCGGAGTGACAATGAACCCGAAGAAAAGAAAAAAGGAAAAAAGAAGCAAAAGAGCAAGAAGATTTGGCTATGCCCAATCCATCACTGCTTCCCCCATGCAAGACTATCCACCAAAGTTTCCTTTTCCAACATTGTCATGTTTTGATCAGACTACTAATCTAACAGGAGAGCACGCAGCTAGCAGGAGAGGCGGCAGTGTTGCAAGTCAAGATCGAGCCCACCACAACGGCACCAGCCCTCTGGTTAGAGAAGTTGACGGCAATCTGTGTGCTACCATCGTTCGATCCTTGGATACCGATGTTTGCGCTGGCGGACCCTTGGTCCTGGCCAACTTCGTAGTATCTGTAGACAAAAACGCCAGGGTTGGTGCTGTCATAACTGACAGTGAAGTGGTAAGTCTCATATGTGCCGCCACGACCGAGGCGATACTCGTACGTCACAGCGGTGGCTGAGACGTTATAGAAGATACCCATGTCGAGGTCATCTCCGTTCTTGATCAGGTCATCGAAGAAGGGTGCTGCGGCGTACAAGGGGATGTAAGGGTTAGGGAGGCCGCGTCCGTTGTCATAGCTAGCGGTGCTCTCGATCAAAGTCAGGAGCNNTAGAGTCAAATGGTCAGTAAGTTTGTAAACAAAATAGATCAGGCAACAACATACGCCATTAGTGGTGGCCCAAGTTACGTTCGAGGAGCCTCCATAGATCTTCATTGCGAAGGGAAGGTCGATTTCACAGTACGAATCGTCTTCTTCGGTGTCAATCGGGTCACCAAAGTCACAACGTGTTGGGCTGGCAAGCAGACCGTTGTAAGTCGATGTTGAGCCATCAGGGTTGACGACTGTAGGACTGCCGCTACCAGAGGGAAGAGGAGGGGCAGAACATGCAGGCGAAGACGAAGCAGCAGCGGCACTACTGCTACTTCCGGCTCCCGCTCCAGAGCCAGAGCCAGTTCCACTTGAGGCAGCAGCTACAGGACTCGTAGCCGCGGCCGTGGTAGCACTACTGGTAGATGCAGAGCCAGAAGGACTAGCTAGTCCGTATCTGATACCACCCACATAATCTGCAGGACCTGGAGCGAACGCAAGGCCTCCAGAGCCAGGTTCCTTGAGATAACAATTTTGAAGATATCCAATATAGGTGAAACCACCACAGCCAGAAGTAGCGTCGCATTTCAGCATACAACCATTGAAATCGTTCACAGAACCAGCCAATGTACCGCCAAGTGTGGTGTCTGAGCCACACATGATGAGGTAGCTGGCGCCGTTGGGATCAATGACTGTTTCGTTGTTGTTTGCCGGGCAGGAATAGCTAGCCTGCGATACAGTAGCCCCCGGAGGGCTCCCGCACTGATAGTTGTAGAGACGNGTGGATGAGGCACTGCCAGCCACACCACTCCTGATACCAGCAATATGGTCCGAAGTACTTGATACGAACTGGAGCCGTCCATTGCCAGGCGACTTGAGATAGCAGTTTCCGTTTGTAGCACCAACGTAAACGAAACCACCACAGCCGGCAGTACTGTCACACCTCGTCATACAGCCATTGAAATCTGGTGTAGAGCCAGAGTTGACCCCACCNAGCGTTGTGTCCGCACTGCACCTGATCTGGTAGGTTGCACCGGTGGCATCGACGACTGTCTGGTTGTCGACTGATGGACAGGAGTAACTGGTCTGCGATATGACAGCAGATGGTGCAGAGGAAATCGAGCTAGCTGATGTGGCGACCGGAGCAGATTGGGAAGAAGAGGTGACTTCAGCAGAAGATGCAACAGAAGAGCTGCTCGGGGCTGAAACACTTGGAGAAGTACTCGAGGCAGCACGTGAAGATGAGCCTTGTCCTCCTATTCCTATGGACACGATTGGAGCAATTGAAGCCGAACGGGAAGAGGAAGAGAGAGAGGAAGACATGGCAACCGATGATGATCCTGCGCTCAAAACCGAGGAGAGGGATTGAGTAGCAGAGGAAATAGAGCTGAACAGCAGACGAAGCAGGTTGGCTAACAGAGGCAGACGAAGCAGGTCCGCTACCAGAAGAGACTGCCAGAGCACTGGAAGATGATGACAAGACTGCAGAAGAACCCATTGAGGTNNGCTTGAAGAGGTACTTCCAATACTGCCAGGACGAGCTGGTACATTTCTGATACCAGATACTGTGCCTTGTGTGGCAGAAGGCTGGAACGTGGTGCCAGCAGAAGAGGTACCGGTTTGTACGTAACAGCTGTCAACACCGTCGAACGTCCATGCCGTACAGCCATCAGTCTGATCGCAGAGAGTAATGCAGCCGTTGAAGTCCGTAGCGGAACCAGCACGTTGGGTGGCACCTCCACCAGACAAAGCGTCGTTGCAACCGAGTTGATACATGCCTCCCATGTTGGATTGAACCATCTCTCCGTTGTTGACCGGGCACGAATACGTGGTTTGAGGAAGCATACTACTTGTGGATGTGGCAGAGCTGGCAGTGCTAGAACTTGGGACAACAACAGGGCCGATTTCGCTGATGGAAGCCGAACTACTGAGGGAAGCAGAGTCGCCACCACCAGCAGCGGAACTAGCTCCTCCGAGAGGAAGGGAAGATACGCCTGCGGCCATCGATGAGGATGATGCCATTGATCCCATCATAGAAGGAGCAGACATAACATCCGAAGACGTGCCGGGGCCCATTGCGGAAGACATCGAGCCCATCGAGGACACAGAAGAGGCTGCGGATGCCATGGAAGAGAGCTGTGATGACAACTTCGATGCAATCGAGGATCCGACGGGCGCTGCAGACGAGCCAGAGGCCGAAGCAACTTGAGAGCTTCCACCGTTGGGCAAGAGGCCTGACACAGTACTCAGAGGAGCACCCGAAGCGCCAGAGGAAGCTGAAGACGAGACTACTCCAGAGCCATTGTTCACCAAGGGCTCGACGTAGNNAAGTATAACTGGACTCCAGCTTCTCTGTGCCTCCATAGGGCCAAGGAATTTGGCAAGGATCAAAGCATTTTCGAGCAGACCTGGAGGCAGCTTGTAAAACTGTGCTGTGCCATTGGTGAACAGGGGGTTGGTCCAGTTCAGCATTCTGTTGTTCACAGAGAAGGTGGTATTGATAGGCAGTTCGTAGTCAGTAACGCCGAATGCTTGATCGACGACGTTGAAGTTAGTCGCGACATGACTGCCGTTCAGAGTGGCAAGTCGGCCTTGGTTGATGATGTAAACTGCTGCCAGTGACGAATTGGTAGTGGTATTTCCATTAGCAGTAAGCCAGTACGGAGCGGTATCCTGGTCTGGGTAACCAGAGATATCAACCTGCTGCAATCTAACCACAAACGGTGCACCGCCATTGGCCGCGGCATCAGTCCATGGTGTAGGCTGAACAGTCACAGTTGACTGAATAACTGTGGTGGACGTGCCAGATGTGTAGGTTGCGCTGCAGGCACTGACATGAGTTGTGAGAGTGATCGTCTGAGCGCTACATGTCTGCGAGAAGAAGGAGAACGCAGAAGCAATCGAGAGAAATCGACGAGGTATCATCTTTGTGTCTGCCTCTGGAGGCCGGATAGCGAGATGGGAGTGTGTATCAGCAAGAAAAACGAATGTGGTATCTCATCCAGCTCACGAGTTGAAAGGAACGACTGAGATAAAGGAGGAGAGCGATCCGCGCGGAAGACATGGTGCACGCGATTGATCAACTAGGGTTGAGGAATGAAAAACATACCTATAGTTTGATGGGCCAAGATGGGGAGGAATGCGCAACCATCCCTCCCTGCATAGCAATTTGACTCGACCGAAGATCGCGTCACTCACATGCCACAAAGCATGCTTGATTGAGATTATACCAGCACAATGGCTAGGAAAATATCTAGAATGGGACATTTGCTCATAGATGAGTGGTCAGTTGTGAGGCGTACAAAGACCAGACATGACTCATATATTGAACAGCAAGAGTGGACAAGACCTCCTAGTAACTGACATCTTTGGTGTATTTGCGCATAGCGAGAAGTAACACAGGGCTGCAAGATGGGGTCGCATCGTCTCAATAAGGAAATGAAGCCATGTTGTTCGAAGGCCTACTCAATGTAAGACAGACTGAAATATGAAATAGAACACAGACGCGTACGTCCTAATACTAGAAACAATTAAAAGCCGATCCAAGATGTCCGCCAACGTGCTGCAGCGGAACCTTTATTCTGAACCATCAAAATCACAGACCAGCAATGCATGATGAAATCGCTTTTGAGCATTTACAGAAGAAGGGCAGCAGCGCCAGAGAAGACGGCAATGAAGGCAGAGACTCCAAGGGTGTAAGGACCGACTTGGACGGACTGAACAGAAAGAGCAGCGCCTGCACCCTTGGAGCCAGAGCTGGAGCCAGAAGACTTTGAGCCAGAGCCACCGGTGGCAGCGGCGCCAGAACCAGTAGTAGGAGAAGCTGTAACGCTACCAGTTCCTGCGGTTCCTGCCTGGGCCATGAGCGATGAGCAAGCTCCAGTAGGCTTGGCTCCAGACTTGAGGGTGGCAGATCCGCTGAAGCCGCAAGCGCTGGCACGCTGAGCGGAAGGCTGGGCAGAGTAGTACTGGTCGAGGACGAAACCAAGCTGTTCAGTGGAGTTGCACATGCTGTAAGCACCGTAGGAACCAGAGGTGGCATTCNNTGCGATCATGTTAGTGATATTCTTGTGGAAGGAGATCTTGGAACAACTTACGTGTTGAATACCGGCGCAGGCACTGGCGTCAGCACCGCAGACATAGCCAAACATATCGCCATAGGCCTCTTCGCTGACCGAAGACTTGACAGAGCAGCTCAGAGAGTTGAACATGCACTGGCACAGCTCACGGTTGGGTGAAGGAGGAAGGGGANNGCTGGCGACGGCGGCCCAGGCGGTACCAAGAGCTGGGCAAGAGGCAACAGTGTTGCTGGGAGAGTACGAAGCGCTGTTGACACCAGTGGGAGACACGGTTGCCATGGCCTTGGACAGGTTTGAGTAATCTCCCAGGGTGCTGACCTTGTTGTTGGTGACGGAAACGAGACCGTACTCGTTCTCGGTCTCGAAGTACATGTAGACGATACCACCAGACCAGACCTCAGTCATGTTATCGCCGTAGAGAGCGCTCACTTCGCCCCAGGTTCTAGGACGGTGGGTGTTGCAACCGTATTCAGCANNCTGAAAAGGTTAGTAATGGTCCTTCAAGCGATGGGAGGGAGAAACTCACAAGAAGACGGGGACGTTGTAGGTTGAGAACTCCTCAGTGCGGGCGGCATAACCAGATGTTTGGTAGGTCGAAGGGTCACACCAAGAGTAGACGTTGTAGCCCCAGAAGTCAATGTTGAGAGAGGTGTCGGAGCTGCAGTCGAAGTAGTCGGCCATGTTGACACGAATATCAGAGTCGTCAGAAGTGGCGTAACCGACACCGAGTGATCTGTAGCCCTTGGACGAGATGTATCTCTTGGTGTCACGAACGGCGGCCTTGACGAAAGCGCTGGCCTGGGTGGTGTTCTTAGAGTTGGAGACCTCGTTACCGGCAAAGAAACCGAGGGTGTTGGAGTAGCCAGCAAGAGCGTCAACAACCGAGGTGTAGCGCTGGTACAGGTCGTCATTCCAGGCAGGATCATTGCGGTTGATGGACTCGTCGGGGGCGGAAAGGTCAGACACGACGTAGATGCCAGCATCTGCGAGCATGTTCATGCAGTCGTCGTGGTTCTTGGTGGGGTCAATAGCGTAAACACGGATGGTGTTGGTGCGCAGAGCAGTGAGGTAGGGAATATCACGCGAGCAGACGGATGCATCGGCCAAAGGGTCGGTGTAGGAAGAGTCGGTGCTGTTCTGGACGTCCTCCTGGTATGCGACACCGCGCATGAAGAATTGGGTGCCGTTGGTCTTGTAGAAGAACTTGGAGCCCTTGATGACAATGGGGTCGACATCAGCAGCGACCTTGGAGACGAGCATGCTCGCAGCCGCGATGGCTGTAGCAACACCGAAGCCCTTCATGATGGTGATGTGGATGCTTGTTTAGTTGTGAATCGAGTGAAATGCCTCCTGTGATAGGTGATCAGGGGCTTAGGAAGGCGCGAGACGCAGGAATGAAAAAAGCTTCGAACGAGCGGTTTAAGGAGATTGAAAAGATGAGCAATGAGTGAACGAAGGTCGATAAAAGGTAAGTCGTCACAAGAGTGGAAATACCCAAGATGCACAAGGAAAAAGGTGGGCAAACAAGAAGGGTTGCTGTCCGGGAGAGTTGCGCACCGTGGCGACAGACAAGCGCCTTACATAAGGCAAGAACGTGTTTGGCACTGGCCGCGCAAGCCCACCTCCTGGCCCATCTGATCTTCATCTCCCCGAGGAGCTACTTCGCCACAACGATACGAGCCCGCACGAATGTCTGAAATATTGAATGCCCTATTGTTCTATTTCCTAGTCCCCTGCCCAGCGCTTGGCCATCTCTGCGCAAGAGCTTTCCATTGCTTCTGCTGCTTCGTCTGGAGCTCTCGTCTCTATTGTATGTGCTGTCGCTCAAGCCCGCAATTTCGAACCGTGCCTGCAATGTCCACTCCCGTCGACCACGGGGAGTCGTCAAACGAATGCATGCATAGGTGGCGCAACAGCACTCTCGACTCGACAGCAGCCTTCCTCCTTGTTCCCGCCGCAACATCCTCTGCAAAACTCCATTCCGAGCAGCCGGGCCAAGCTTCGTGTGCCTCAACGGCTGCTGCGTATCACCTCTTAGCACGGTCAACAAGATGCCGAAACTGTAAACAGTCGCCTTTGCCCTGCTGACTTTTCATGATGAAGATGCTGTCTTTTGTGACTGAACCTGTGTTCCTCCGAGGACATCAACCTTCATCTTCTCGAACAGCTTCTCAACGTTTGTGTCATTGTACCCGTAGGACATTCCATGTCGTCACGATCAATGGGGATTCACAGATAATTTGTAGACGTTGGAGGAGACATGCTCAGAAGTAACAACTCCGTAGCTGGACCTGTACAGCAGCCGGACTTCCAGGAACACCCATGTCTGCTCGCGCATGCATCTTGTCTTATCTCAGAGACATCCATATCACGTCCATCCAGTCTTTGCTACGTCAGTCTTTGTGCGCCTAGCTGGGCCCTACCAATGCAATTCTACTCATGACTTATGTCATGTTTTGGAATGCGTTTCATGATTTAGGATGACGATGGAGGAAATTGCGAATAATCAATCAATACATAGGTCACGGCACCGAGCATTTTCTATCCGAGACTCTGACCCTAAACAGCACTGCCATTGATATCGCAGACTCCTTCTGGAATGATTTCGATAAGGCATCAAATTATTGTATGCTCAGAGTCGTGGTATGTATCCGAAAATAGCACACAAAGGTACAAACACTGCCGTACCCGTGTATGTAAATTCGTTACGAGGTGCGAACACGCGGCGAGAGCACAGCTCGTGGCCAATCGATTGTGTGGTAGACGCGGAACATTTGTTCGATCTGCTTGGAGCAGAGTCCTCAGCTTTAAGCACTTTTGATGTAGGATGGAGCCTCTCAACATGATACGAAAATTGAATGACGAGGTCGAGTGCAAGCCACCGGTGCCACAGTCAAAGTACCATCCAAGCATGTCACAACGAGCAGCGAACCGTTCTACAAAGCAGAGGTATGAGGTGTGAGGCGCATCTCATGACAAAGCCGAAAATAGCACTGGCAAGTTAGCAAGCATCCAGAAATTCGTCTCCTCGAGTAGTGCTGGCGATCGCGTTAAAATGTCTGTTATCTTGCTGACAGCCGCCAATAAATCAACCATCCAGTCGGTCGGGGCGGCACAAAACAAGAAGAGCAAGCAGCACAGGGCTGTGCAAGAGATGCGGTTCGGTGCTTTGAGAGTGATCGTCAGGCTTGATTTGTCTTGATGTCAAGTCGTGGCCTGCTCAAGACGGTGAGATGGAAGTGCCCATGGACCATGGTTCTCTAGCGATAATCGACGATGGACGGTCCGCAGCGGAAATGATTTCAGAGGGCCAGTCTGGCAGAGTCTCAGGAATGGCAGGACGCATGTTTGAAGTGAGGCGCTAGAGGGCGAAGCGATGAGCGAATGGGAGGCCGGTGTGCGGGACTGAGGCGCGAGATGAAAGTTGGCTGGGGCGTGATAGCGCGACTCGTCCTGCCGCGAATGCTGGAGCTAGAGTTGAGAAGTGGTCTGAGCGCTGTTTTGGATCAAGGAGAGACGTGTGTTCCTGCTGGGTGCTCGCTGCCCGGGATCCGGCCGGGAGGTGCATTCTGCTGGGGCTTTCTTGAATCTTGGTGCTCTGTTGGTGCTCTGTCGAATCGCGTTGGTGCGGCCTTTCGCCTCCAAGCCGTTGAAACAGCAGACTGCGATCAACCGAAAGCACCCCCTTTCCCGCCCCTGCCTCGTGCGCGCGCCTTCTGTTCCAGCGTCTTTTTGCTTCCGTGCAAACACACATTCGTTCTCTTTTGTGTTCCTCTCCCGGCTGCACATCTGTCTCCCTTTCCTCCTCCACCGCCGTCGCCTCATCCAAGGTGTCGGATTGAATAAGGGTTGCTTGACAGCTGCAATCCCGGACTGACTGAGAAGTCTATTTCCTGCATCTCCACACACGCTGCCGAGTCTGCGGCCGCGCGTTCTCACGGCAACAACTGCATCTACTTTTCGACCTACACCACCTCCGGTCCGAAAAACATCAACATCGCCTTCAGCACCAAGGCATAGCTGTTGCTGCATCCGCACCAGTCCTCCTACCGGACTACTACACTCGCTGTATTTCAAAACAATCGACGCTCAGGCTTTTGGCCACATTCTCGCAATCAGCCCATCCCTTGTTTCACGGCGAATGTCATTGCTTTGAGGTGAGTTACACTGCAGCCAAACTCACCAACCTGAATGTATTTCTAACTCGCCACAGTAATTTTCTGTAATTGACTCCAGCATGGCGCACCCTCAACAGGGCGGTGGCCATTATGCCGACGATGGCTATGGCCACGGCAACGATGGTTATTACCAGGACGACCAGAACCAGGCCTATTACGACCACAATCAAGGCTACGGCAATGGCCAGGACAGCTACTACGATGAAGGGTACGTTTNNGTGTTGCAAGCAGCAACTTGGAAACCATTGCTAACCTGCTTGTTTAGTACCGGTCACTACGCGCAGGGCGAACACGCTGGCGCTCCTTACCAAGGCCAAGGTCAGGACGGCTACTACGCCGATGGCCAGAACGGCTACCAGGACGAGTACTACAACGACCAATACTACGACCAAGGTCACGCTGCTGGCCAGCAAGGAGTCCGTCAACCCAGAGGCCACTCCGAGGAAGACTCAGAAACTTTCAGCGACTTCACCATGAGATCCGACATGGCTCGCGCTGCCGAGATGGACTACTATGGTCGTGGTGATGAGCGCTACAACAGCTACAACGGCGAGCAAGGTGGCCGCGGTGGCTTCCGCCCTCCATCCTCTCAGGTTTCGTACGGTGGCAACCGCTCATCGGGTGCCTCGACTCCTGTTTACGGTATGGACTACACCAACGCTCTTCCTGCTGGACAGCGCTCGAGAGAGCCTTACCCTGCATGGACCTCTGATGCTCAGATTCCTCTCTCCAAGGAGGAGATCGAGGACATTTTCCTTGACCTGACAGCCAAGTTTGGTTTCCAGCGTGACAGCATGAGAAACATGTTCGACCACTTCATGACATTGCTCGACTCGCGTGCTTCCCGTATGTCGCCCAACCAAGCCCTCCTCTCGCTGCACGCCGACTACATCGGTGGTGACAACGCCAACTACCGTCGCTGGTACTTTGCTGCTCACCTTGATCTTGACGATGCCGTTGGTTTTGCCAACATGAACCTTGGAAAAGCCAGCCGTCGTACCCGCAAGGCCCGCAAGGCCGCCAAGAAGAAGGCACAGGAAGCCGATAACGAGGAGGCCACTCTGTCAAGTCTTGAAGGCGACAACAGTCTCGAGGCAGCCGAGTATCGTTGGAAGTCGCGTATGAACAAGATGTCTCAGCACGACCGTGTCAGACAGATTGCCCTCTACCTTCTTTGCTGGGGTGAAGCCAACCAGGTCCGTTTCATGCCCGAGTTGATGTGTTTCATCTTCAAGTGCGCAGACGATTACTTCCACTCTCCCGCTTGCCAGAACAAGGTTGAGCCTGTCGAGGAATTTACTTACCTCAACAACGTAATTACTCCTCTGTACAACTACTGCAGAGACCAGGGTTACGAGATCTTTGATGGCAAGTACGTTCGCAGAGAGCGTGACCACAACAAGATCATTGGTTACGATGACATGAACCAGCTCTTCTGGTACCCTGAGGGTATTGAGCGTATTGTTTTCGAGGACAAGTCCCGTCTGGTCGACTTGCCTCCTGCTGAGCGCTACGAGAGACTTCAGGACGTCATCTGGAAGAAGTGCTTCTTCAAGACTTTCAAGGAGACCAGATCGTGGTTCCACAACTTGGTCAACTTCAACCGTATCTGGGTTATCCACGTCACTGCTTACTGGTTCTACACCTCTTACAATTCGCCTACACTCTACACGAAGAACTACGAGCAGCAACGCAACAACNCCCCTACCACTCCTGCTCACTTTTCCGCTGTCGGTCTCGGTGGTACTGTCGCATCCCTTATTATGGTTTTCGCCACGCTCGCCGAGTGGTCATACGTCCCCAGAAAGTGGGCAGGTGCTCAGCACTTGACCAAGCGTCTCCTCTTCCTCCTCCTCGTCCTCGTCATCAACGTTGCTCCCGCCGTATACATTTTCGGTGTGAAGAGCGAGGGCAAGATCGCGCTGATTCTCGGTATCGTGCAATTCTTGATTGCCTTGGTCACCTTCTTCTTCTTCTCGATCATGCCTCTGGGCGGTCTCTTTGGCAGCTACCTCACTGGAAAGTCTCGTCGCTACGTCGCTAGTCAGACGTTCACTGCCAGCTGGCCTCACCTTAAGGGCAATGCTATGTGGATGTCCTACGGTCTTTGGATCATGGTCTTCGGTGCCAAGCTCGCAGAGTCTTACTTCTACCTCACTCTGTCGTTGCGCGACCCCATCCGTATCTTGTCGACCCTTAAGATCAAGTCGTGCATTGGTGTTGTCTACCTTGGCGATGTTCTGTGCTACCACCAAGCCACAGTCACTCTCGTTTTGATGTACATCACTGATCTGATTTTGTTCTTCTTGGACACCTATCTCTGGTACATCATTTTGAACACTGTGTACTCGGTTGCTCGCTCTTTCTACCTTGGTGTTTCCATCTGGACTCCTTGGAGAAACATCTTCTCCCGTTTGCCCAAGCGTATCTACTCCAAGGTTCTTGCAACCACTGACATGGAGATCAAGTACAAGCCCAAGGTCCTGATCTCGCAGATCTGGAACGCCATCATCATCTCGATGTACCGTGAGCATTTGCTTGCTATCGACCACGTCCAGAAGCTTCTTTACCACCAGGTTCCCTCAGAGCAAGAGGGCAAGCGCACTCTCAGAGCACCCACTTTCTTCGTTTCCCAGGAAGATCACTCATTTAAGACCGAGTTCTTCCCTAGCCAGAGTGAAGCCGAGCGCCGTATCTCTTTCTTCGCTCAGTCGCTGTCCACCCCCATCCCCGAGCCTGTCCCTGTCGACAACATGCCTACTTTCTCCGTCATGATTCCCCACTACGGTGAGAAGATCCTTCTCTCCCTTCGTGAGATCATCCGTGAGGACGACCCTTACTCTCGTGTTACCATGCTGGAGTACCTCAAGCAGCTTCACCCTCATGAGTGGGACTGCTTCGTTAAGGACACCAAGATTCTGGCTGATGAGACCTCGCAATTTAACGGCGAGTACGAGAAGAACGAGAAGGACACTGCTAAGGCCAAGATCGACGATCTTCCCTTCTACTGCATTGGTTTCAAGTCTGCTGCTCCCGAGTACACCCTCCGCACTCGTATCTGGGCATCGCTCCGTTCTCAGACCCTTTACCGTACCATCTCTGGTTTCATGAACTACAGCCGTGCCATCAAGCTGCTGTATCGTGTTGAGAACCCCGAGGTCGTCCAAATGTTCGGTGGCAACTCTGATAAGCTCGAGAGAGAGTTGGAGCGCATGGCTCGTCGCAAGTTCAAGATCTGCGTTTCCATGCAGCGTTACGCCAAATTCACCAAGGAAGAGCGTGAGAACGCTGAGTTCCTGCTCCGTGCCTACCCCGACCTCCAGATTGCGTACCTTGATGAAGAACCTCCGGCCAACGAAGGTGAAGACCCTCGCCTTTACTCTGCTCTGATCGATGGTCACTCCGAAATCATGGAGAACGGCCTTCGTAAGCCCAAGTTCCGCATCATGCTTTCTGGTAACCCTATTCTTGGTGACGGCAAGTCTGACAACCAGAACCACTCTATCATCTTCTACCGTGGTGAGTATATCCAACTCATCGACGCTAACCAGGACAACTACCTGGAGGAATGTTTGAAGATTCGTTCTGTCCTTGCCGAGTTCGAAGAAATGACCACTGACAACGTCTCTCCTTACACTCCTGGTCTCGCCACTCCCAAGTTTGACCCTGTTGCCATTCTCGGTGCTCGCGAGTACATTTTCTCAGAGAACATCGGTATTCTCGGTGACGTTGCTGCCGGAAAGGAACAGACATTCGGTACTCTCTTCGCTCGTACTCTCGCCGAGATTGGCGGTAAGCTCCATTATGGTCACCCCGATTTCCTCAACGGTATCTTCATGACTACCCGTGGTGGTGTATCCAAGGCTCAGAAGGGTCTGCATCTGAACGAGGATATTTACGCCGGTATGACTGCTCAGCTCCGTGGTGGCAGAATCAAGCACTGCGAATACTACCAGTGTGGTAAGGGCCGTGATTTGGGTTTCGGATCCATTCTCAACTTCACCACCAAGATTGGTACTGGTATGGGTGAGCAGATGCTTTCTCGTGAATACTACTACCTCGGCACTCAACTCCCTCTGGACCGCTTCTTGTCTTTCTACTACGCTCACGCTGGTTTCCACGTAAACAACACTTTCATCATGTTGTCGGTGCAGCTCTTCATGTTCTGTATCCTCAACCTTGGTGCCCTCAGACACGAAACCATCATCTGCCGTTACAACAGGAACACTCCTATCACTGATGAGCAGTGGCCCACAGGCTGTGCTAACTTGCGCCCTTGTCTTGACTGGATCGAGCGTTGCTGTGTCTCCATTTTTATCGTCTTCTTTATCTCCTTCGTTCCTCTTACGGTCCAGGAATTGACTGAGCGTGGGTTCTGGCGTGCAGCTACTCGTCTCGCCAAGCACTTCTCCTCTTTCTCTCCCCTCTTCGAAGTCTTCGTCTGTCAGATTTACACCAACGCTCTCCAACAGAACTTGTCATATGGTGGTGCTCGTTACATTGGTACCGGTCGTGGTTTCGCCACTGCCCGTATGCCTTTCGGTATCCTCTACTCGCGTTTCGCTGCTCCTTCAATCTACCTGGGTATCCGTCTGCTTCTTATGCTTCTGTTCGGTACTCTGACCATTTGGGGATACTGGCTTCTTTACTTCTGGGTTTCGCTTCTCGCTCTCTGTATTGCTCCCTTCCTCTTCAACCCTCACCAGTTCGCATGGGGCGATTTCTTCATCGACTACCGTGAGTTCCTCAGATGGTTGTCTCGTGGAAACACCAAGGGCCACTCGGCGTCTTGGATCGGATTCGTTCGTCTTTCGCGTACCCGCATCACCGGTTTTAAGAAGAAGGTGCTCGGTGAGCCGTCGGCCAAGTTGTCTGGAGATACTTCGCGTGCCCGTTTCGGTAATGTCTTCTTTGCTGAGGTTATTGGCCCGCTTTTCCTCGTTGCTGTAACTTTCATTCCCTACCTCTACATCAACTCTGGAACTGGAGCTACTCGTAAGAACAACCCTGACGCAAGCAATGCCGCACTCCAGCCTCGCAACGCCATCATTCGTATTGCTATTGTGGCATTTGCTCCCATCGGTATCAACGCTGGTGTCGCGGCCATGTTTTTCATGATGGCTTGTTGTATGGGACCTCTCTTCAGCATGTGCTGCAAGAAGTTCGGTGCTGTCTTGGCCGCCATTGCTCACGCCATCGCCGTCATCGTGCTCATCGTCATGTGGGAAGTCATGTTCTTCCTTGAGGGATGGAGCTTCNCCAAGATGCTCATCGGCATGATCGCATCGCTCGCCATTCAGCGCTTCATCTACAAGCTCATCATTGCTCTGACGCTCACTCGTGAGTTCAGAACCGACTCTTCCAACATTGCTTGGTGGACTGGTAAATGGTACGGCATGGGCTGGATGGGCTTCTCTCAGCCTGGTCGTGAGTTCTTGTGTAAGATTACCGAGTTGGGATACTTCTCGTCGGACTTCTGCTTGGGTCACCTGCTGTTGTTCTTCATGCTGCCTCCCCTCTTGATTCCTTACATTGATACATTCCACTCGGTCATGCTCTTCTGGCTTCGTCCTAGGTATGTTTTCCCCTTTCCATCGACATGAGTATTTACTAACAAAATCGTCACANGTCGCCAGATTCGTCCTCCGATTTACTCGCTCAAGCAGTCGAAGCTTCGCAGACGTCGTACAATCCGTTACGCCATCCTGTACTTCACTCTGTTCATCCTCTTCATTGTGCTCATTGTTGCACCTATGGTTGCTGGAAAGTTCTTGAACCTGGAGATCGATACATTGCCTATGCAATTGATGCAGCCTACCAACCTCAAGAACAACGACACTACCAGCCAGACGACTGGTACCATCTTGGGAGATTCAACCGCTGCTGCCACATCGGGCGGCAGCTCGTCAGAGTCATCTGCAGCAGCGCGTCGCTTTGCCCACTTCATGTACTAGATGGGAATTGTGGACAAAGTCACATAATAGAATTGGGGGAAGTTTTGGCGTCAAAATCATGGAATTCACCACGTCTTGTTGGCGTGTCTGTATAAAACAGTTGCCAAGTTCAGTGTCTGCTGTCAGGCAGAATTGCTCATGTTTATGGGCAAGACGATGATGTTTATTTGTTTGCTGTTTATTCTTTTCAGTTTCGGCGAGATGACATTTTGGGAACTGGTTATTGTCATTGTTAGAATTAAACGCTCAAAATGCAACCACCAGTACATATGCATGAGAGTTTCCTGTTAGTGTTTGAGATGTTGATGAGGCAGAAGCAAGTGATGGTGTTGTGAGTCAGTAGTGAGAGAGACAGGTCACGTGCATGTCGTCGCAAGGGCGCGGGCTCAGTGTAGATGTGGGACCAGCGACGGTCTCCAGCATACTCGAGTNACATCGGACCTATTATCCACNATCGTGAGTCGCTCGCTCCTTCCTCTTGTATCCAAAGATGCACGAGTACCGTAGTTGCACGCTCGACATGGCTGACACGCAGGAACTTGTAGAAAGACGCGACGATGCCTGCAATGCTGGATGACCCCACGGCGCCCGCCATCTACCGCACATCTGGCGATGCGCCTTATCCCACACCATATGCCCCGCTGCCCGCCAACATTGTCCCTCGCCAGGTCACTCTGCGCGATCGCTCAACCACTGCCACCCTCGTGCCTTTCTCCTCTCCGGACCAGGTGCCCAAGACGCTGCTCCACTACCTATGTGCTCTCCTCAATCGCGAAATTGAGGGCGGCGACACGTACCCTATGATCAATGAGCTGCCCCTCGAGTCATTCGGTCCCTACTGGTTTGCCAACTTTGGCGCTGTCATGCTGTTGGGCGATGTGAGCAATGTCGACCATGTGTGGCAGATGGAGAAAGAGGGCGTCGATTGGTCCAAGCAGTGTCTGGGCAGTTTCTACATCAAGCCCAACTACCCTGGCCGTTCTAGCCATGTATGCAACGGCGGCTTCCTGGTCAGCGATGTCGCGAGAAATAGAGGTGTGGGCCGCTTGATGGGCGAAGGGTACCTTGAGTGGGCTCCTCAACTCGGCTACTCGTACTCGGTCTTCAATCTCGTCTACGAGACCAACATTGCCTCGGTCAGGATTTGGGATGCTTTGGGCTTTAAGCGCATTGGTCGTGTGCCTGGCTGTGGCAACCTCAAGTCTGCTGATCATCTTGTTGACGCCATCATCTTTGGCCGCGATCTCAATGGCGAAGCTGAGGATTATCTCTCTGAAGAGCGCTTCGACAAGATCCGCTACTATCTCAAGACAGGTAACTACCCCAACGGCGCCGACCGCGCCGAANAAAGCAGACTCCGCAGTGCGGGCGCCCACTATCGACTCGTCCCCGACCCCAGCGGCGGCGAAGAAAAACTCATGCTCAAAGACAAGGAAGTCATCAGCGATCCCCAGAAGCAATACGAGATTGCGCTAAAGACACATGCTTTAACTCATGCAGGAATCAACAAGACCACTGCGTCGATTGCTGAGCGCTACCATTGGATTCGCATCAAAGAAACTGTGTCGCAAGCTATCCGCAACTGCACAAATTGCAAGGAAGCTGCCAAACCTGCTAAATCAAGTACACCTTCCAAAGCCTCTGAACACTCGCAAGCAAGCCCTGGCGCTGTGGAACAAGCACCGCCTCTCCTCTCCCCCGCTACCGTCGAAAACGCAAATCTCCAGAATGCCATGCAAGAGCAGCACTCCTCAAACGACCAAATGGACATCTCACACTTTGATTATTCGAGTATCCCTGTTGACCCGGCTATCATGACGGATATGTATTCTTCTGCCAATGCGGGTGTGGGTGCATCGAATTCTGCGTTTGGAAATGAGGCTACACAGCAAGAGGTACAGAGTCATGGGGGCATGTATGGCGCACAGATCTACGGAGATGATGCGGATGCACAGTTACAGGCTGAGTTGGCTAGTGAGATGATTACTAGAGCTGCTGGGGGTGATGAGTAGAGAAGTCTCGGATGCTCTTTTGCTGTTTTGCTCAAAAAGATGGTGAAATCCAATAAGCATGTCAGTCGTCAAAAACAGAAAGGAATTTGAAATTGATATTCTTCCCTCACCTCTCGCCTCTCACACTTAAAACCCAAACCCCTTCTTAATCAACCCAGTCATCGCCCCNCTCTTCTGCTTGTTAACAAACTTACTCACATCATCCGCCCACCCTTGACTATTATTCTCAAGATTCTCCATTGAGTCTCCCATGATATTGAGTTTCTCAGTGCGCTCTTGAAGTTGTCGTTGCATATAGGCACCCCATCCTTCATTGGCACCTTGAGCTGCTGAGGAAGAGGCAGAGGTAGCTTGGCGGGAGGCAGCGAGACGGGATGCTTCGTCCGCGCGAGATTGGGCGAGCATGCGTTTGGAGGGTGGGCGGTCAGGGCCGCCGACTGAGGGAAGTGTTAGTGGGGTTTATGGTAGAGGAGAAGGAGGAGGGAAAGGTTACTCAAGNATGTCCATGTCTGCGGGTGTTACGTATTGGGTTCCTGCTACCCATTGGAAGTTTGAGATTGTAGGGCGAGGAGGGATGAGAGCTTCGGGGTTGAAGAGTTTGTCTAGTGATTTNTGGCCTACCGAGGATCAGATCAGTATTCCAAGCACTGTTGCCAAAGATTTTGGCTCGAGAACTTACAGTAGTTGGCCTGTTCCCCACATATTGATTAGAGCCATCTCAGAGGGACCGGTCCAGCCAAAAATGTCGCCATTGGGAATGATGATGGAATCAGCAAAGCGTCTGGTGTCCAGGATATGCGATATGTTGATCGAATTCAGCTCTCTCAGCGCAGGCAGTGTATAAGCGCGCACGGTGCCATCACCGAACAACCCAGCAAGTACGTAACCCTGATCTTGGAATCTTACTACAGCTGCTGACTCGCAGGAGTGGCTGTCGAAAGTCTTGTGAGCGCCCTTTGAGGTGGCCGGGCGGAAGATACGTGCCTCGGCTGTGGTTACGGCGACGAGAACACCGTCAGTCTTTACGCCGTTGCGGAGATTGGCTACAGCGTCAGGGGTTGCGGATGCTGGTCTGCCCGTGTGGGTGTCGACGGGTGACAAGTGGATGATGCGACCATCGAAGGAGGTTACGCCCTTAAAATCGACGCAGTAACGTCCACTGCTGTCAGGAATGAGCTTGAATGTTGCTAGTCGACCTAAATTAGTACCAGCATGTAAGTTCACACTGGAGTAGTTCTCGTCCTCGAGAGTCATGACNCTAAAGATGTGTAAGTGTTGAACGAGCTGCCAGTGTACATCGACACTTACACTGAACTCCAGTTTCGTTACCCACTCTGGCTTGTCTGCCGGATGACTGCTCTTACGACGTAGTGTGCCGAGTTTGTCGCCTTTGCCAAACTCAGCAGTTGTGCCAAGGTGGATGATGGCAGGACCACGCATATCAATGACAGCAAGTTTGCCTCCTTCCGAAGCAGCAGCAACGAAGCCGACCTCGCTGACCTTGACTGCAGTGATAGGTCCACTTTGTAAGTCAAGCAATGTGAATGGACACAGTCCCTCCTTCAGACCTGGATCGGCTCTGTCGACAATGTTGGTGAGAGCATTAGGACGGTTTCCACCAGCAGATGGGGGCAGATCACGGCCAAAGTTTCTGTTGTGGCCCCAGCGGAAAACAGCAACTTCACCGCTCCTCGTGCCTGCCGCAAACTCGCCGCTCGCACTTGCCAGAGAGGTATTGGTAATGTCGACACCTTCGATTCGTCCCACAGCTCGACCGACACCTGCTTCGAGGACCTTGTCATTCTCCAGCTCATCACCGTGACCTGCGTCCCATAGTCTGACCGTGCCGTCTGCATGCATTGTTTGAATGATGTTTCGGTTTTCGTATCGCTTCAGAGGATGTGTTTGCTCGACGCCACCCTTGAGGATCTGAGGGCCCTGGTTGCGGGTCTCGGTCATACCAAGCCACCTGACTCTGTCGACTGTAGTGACATTTGCACGTCTAATAAACGGATGAACAAAACTCATAGACACGTGCAGCTGATTGGTGGGAGTAATGGGTATTCCGCTGGGGAAGCTGAGCGTGATAACCTCTCCAGATGACAGGAGCGCTAAGATGGCGACAGGATCTTGAGCGCCAGCAAAGTGTGGCGATTCTCGAGGGATGAGGCAGAAATCAACTACTTCAGCATTAGGTGGTGTTGGAAGCACTCTTTGTCGACGTGGTGACTCCAAGTGGTCAGCAAGGACATCCCAACTTGAAGTGGCGTAGTTTGGTGTTCGGCCCAGCTCAAAGAATGTCATGCCTTTTGTTGGCATAGTCGTGTCCGCACCACCGGCGATGAGAAGCGCAGTATCGTCAGGGTCCTTGTTTGCGCACCAAGCAACCTTGAAGATGGGCTCTTTTACTGATACTGTCGACCCAAGAGTTGTGGCACCCTTGCCTGGAACATTGATGTGTGTTTCACTAGTCGTTCTGGCCAAGACGATTCTGCCATCTTTGGGATCCCAAAATACCATCGAGCTGTCTTCGTGTCCAGTCAGAATGAAAGTACCAGTAGGATGCCAGACTGCTTGGGTCAGTTTCGGCCAGCGCGGGGTTCTCGACGAAGAAGGGTCTGCATGACCACCTGGTGCTCCAGCAGGGACCTCATATTGGAAGAACTTTTGAGCTTGGTTTAGTTTGAAGGAAAAGGTGACAGCACCATGAACGTAGCCGATCAACAGTTTTCCGATATCTCTAGGATGGAACTGGATACTGACGACCGGGGACACTCGTACTCTCGAATCACGCTCGGCCCACAGATTTGGGATTCGGAAAGGAGCGGCTCCCTCCCTGTCCATGTCATACGCAAGAACATCTCCAGACTGCATACCAATCAAGGCATAGTCCAGTGCGGGATCTGTCGCGATGCACGTAGCGACACCAGGTGGTGAATGAGATCCGATGAGTTTCTTGGCCTCCAGCGAATAGAATGACAAGTCGTTTTTCGAGTCTAGACAGACCAGCTTGTCGGCACAGAATTGTATCTGCTTGGCCGATGCTCGCTGAGGTAGATCTAGTGTGACAGCCACTCTGCCTCTACCGAAGATGTAGATCTGTCCAGGTCCGAATTTGCTGTCCTTCGTGCCCACTGCCAGCAGTGATTGCACGGGGTCGTAGGCGATGGCTCCTATCTGACTGTTGATTCCATAGCGCTCGATGTCATCGATAGCGACATGCTCGGGCGTTAGTCCGGCGGAAAGGTCATTCTGAATACCGGCCTGTTTGCCTCGAATGAAGCTGGCCATTTTCTCTTGTTGGTATGAGAAGTTGTGATTATTTAGGAGTTGCTCTCATGTTCTCAAAAGAAGTGGCCTGCCTAGACATTCGTTGTCGCCAAGGTCGGATGGAAGCTTGGGGCATCCACTTGTTTCAGGAATTTTGGTGGATTGCGGCCTCCTCGCTTTCTTGCACGCGCGTTAGTATAAGGACGATCGACGTGCGACTTCGAGAAGATATCGCCTAGGATCACATAACGAGAAAACATTAAACTCACAAACCGAAGGGCCTCCCACATCAAGTGACTATCATCTGCGGAACGTCGCTATCATACTTGGGCATTATCGAGCAGCAGTAGAGGCGGGAACATATACTCTACTTCTCAGTGAGAGATAGGTACTCTAGATGCGATCCCAACTTGCAATCATACGATACTCAATTGTCTGCAAGTAACTAAAGGAAACAGGAATATAGAATGATGTGATCAGTGTCAATGTATTCTTAAAGTGGTATCGAATCGAAAAGTAAACTCTTCCGTTGAGTTAAAACAGAAAAACACCCAGAAATGCGTACTCCCAAACCATTATCGTGAAGCTTTTGATCCCTTTCCCAACAGCGCCGTGCATGAATCATAGAGAGATGAGAAGTCGGTGCATCTTCTAGTGGACCATAACATCGCTCTGCTGCTGAGGAGGCTGGGACTTCTCAGTAGCGCCAGTGGGGGCAGCGGTGTCAGTGTCCATCTCGTCGGCAGCCTCTCCCTCGGCTTCGCCTTCACCTTCCTCCTCCTCTTCGTCCTCATCTTCGCTGGCGCTGCTCTCGGCTTCAATGTCCTCGCTGCCAGCATCCGAGACTTCGTCCTCCTCCTTAGGTTGTTCGACGGGGTTGGCCTCGGCCATCTCAGCGTCCTCTCCTTCCTTGACTTCAGGCTCGCCTTCAACCTCGACCTCGTCCTCTTCAAGCTCCTCAGCACCGTATGCGGCCTCATCGTCTTCCTGGTTGTCGGCGTCAGGCTGCTCAGGGGGAATTCGGCAGGAGCGCTGGCCTCGCTGTCCCACTTGATGGCGAAGCGGGTGACACGGGGCTTCTCGGCCAGAATGCTGCGGCGGACCTTTTCAACAACGGCCTTGGCGGGAGGTTCGGCGATGAGTGCCTCGTCGGTGTACTCGTTGTTAACGTAGTAGCCGACACGCACGAACTCGCGACCGTCATAGCTGCAGGTCAAGAGGATGACAGTGACGCCGAGGATGTCGCTGTTGGGGATGCGGTTGAGGTCTGGGGGTCTGCCTCAAAGACGAACTTGTTGACGCCGACGGGGATGGGGCCGACAAGGAGAGAGTCAAGCTCTTGGTCATACTCGGAGCTGGAAAGGCAGGTCAATAGGAGGGTCAGAAGGTGGGAACGTCTGGGAGTCTCACGAGGTGGCAGAGCCGACGTAGGTGAGCTTCCACTCCAGATCCTTGTCCAACTTCTCAAGACATTCAAAGGTGATCTCGAACTCGTAGGGCGAGGTGAAGGGGGCAGGGTTGTTGCGCACAGCAACGTTGAGCAGCGACACGGCGGCCATGTTGATGGATGTGATGTGATGAGATGATGATGGGAGAAATGCAGCGGTTTTGATGATCGAGAAAGGATGCAATCGATGTGGATGTGATGGAAGAAAGGAGATGCATCTAAGCGTGGAGGTGAATGCAGAAAGGCAAAAAGTGACCAAGTCGTAAGAGCAACCAATGTTTTGTTCGACGGTCACAAGTGAAGGTTGGCCTCGCGTCTCGCGATTTCATGTTCGCGCTTTCCAATTTCTTCCCGATTTGGCATGTGACGTCTAGCTACTTCTTGACCCTGGCACCTTTGTCTTTCTTCCACCTCGCTCGAACCACTTCTTCCTGACTCTAATGCCTTGTCAGCCACTCCGTCCTCTGTTATATTCCTTTCTGCTTCGCACCTCATGATGACGAGATCTGGTATTCACTATGCTAGACTATATGCTTGGGCCCTCCAGAGCTCGCTACCATCGGCGTCGGCGCTTTTGTAAAGCCACCAATTTTCAACCATCCAACAACAAGCCGCTTTAGCTCATCTGGGAGAGCGCCAGACTGAAGTCCACTTCATGTCTTCCTGATCACAGGAGTATTCTGGAGGCACTGTGTTCGATCCACAGAAGCGGCAGCGATACATGTTTTGTTCAATTGCCCATTGTCTATATATTCTACCATAGACAGTGGGCATAGCTTTGCCTAGGCCAGACTCATGTGAGATAGCAAGCTAAGTATCTCGTAGTCACCCAATGATGACAGGCTCTTGACAGACTGCGGTCTATAGCCTAGGATCATATTCTCCCGAGGACATATCGAGTATCATTGAACAAGCATTGAGGTAGGCAGCCATATCCCTGAAGAT
Source organism: Aureobasidium vineae (assembly GCA_903819635.1). NCBI lineage: Eukaryota > Fungi > Ascomycota > Dothideomycetes > Dothideales > Saccotheciaceae > Aureobasidium > Aureobasidium vineae. The sequence goes on along the minus strand of CAIJEN010000001.1, from coordinate 3,338,681 downwards.
ATGCTGTTGATTCCTCAACAGACAAGCGTTGCCTATCTTTCTCAAGCCTGCACACTACCAACCTGGGTATACAGTTGTCGGATAGCTTCCGCGTCACCAATTAATTCAGCACTGTCATAAGTTCAAAGCTCGACGATTTTATAGTATGCCGTTTCTAGCCGAGCAGCTGTATGTTTCTGATTGTATGAAAAGATACCATCAAGGGTCTCACTCAAGGTCTGCTCCAAGGCTGTACAGGCTATCGGAGGTAAGTAGAGTTGAGGTTTCGAAGGCTTGCTTCAACCTAGCAAAAATCATGTTTGCTATGAGATGGCCGAGTAAATTGTACAAGACAGGTTGCAGTGACCTCTGTCTCGACTCTAGTTGGAGTGGCCAACTTGCACACCCGTCAAGTCTCGAGTGGCTCGAATTGGGTGGTAAAGGTTGAGGGAAGGAGAGTCAGGATCGGAGTCAGTGCGTTTGTGCGGACCGATAGCCACCGATTGCGGCAGCGGGTGCTCCGTAAAGCTCCTTGAGAATGAAAGTCGGCTTCAAACCACGCCAACGATGCAAGCTCTTGCCTCATGAGAAGCAAAAGTCCGGCCAAACGAACTGCCGTGAATCGCTGTAGAATAACCAAGCACCCTCTCGCAATCATGGGTCCATGTGTGGAAGGAGGAAGGACAATGTGGTTTTATTCGTGGTTGCCAAGTAGGGTTATGTTTCCAGACTGGGACTCCGCGTCCGGAGCAGGTCAGAAAGCCAAAAGACGCCCGCATGGGCAAAAATCCTGCCCCACGGTGCTACTTATTGCTCATAGCTGTCGCCTCCCTTCTTTGTTCCTCTCAACTTCTTCTCGTCGTTACACACACATATACACATCATGTCGACTTACGCCCTTTCCGAGAAGCACCGCGATGTCAGTATTCACCGTGACACTTGCCATTGAGCTCGAGTACTGACTATGCGTAGCNTCATGGAGAAGTCTCTCGTCGAGACCGACCCTGAGATCGCCGAGATCATGAAGAAGGAGATTCAGCGCCAGCGCGAGTCTATCCTCCTGATTGCCTCGGAGAACGTCACTTCGCGCGCTGTCTTCGATGCCCTGGGTTCGCCCATGAGCAACAAGTACTCCGAGGGCTACCCCGGTGCCCGCTACTACGGCGGCAACGAGCACATTGACGCCATTGAGCTCACTTGCCAGGCTCGCGCCCTCGAGACCTTCGGCCTTGACTCTGAGAAGTGGGGTGTCAACGTCCAGTGCTTGTCCGGCTCTCCCGCCAACCTCCAGGTCTACCAGGCCATCATGCGTCCTCACGACCGTCTGATGGGTCTCGACCTGCCTCACGGTGGTCACTTGTCCCACGGTTACCAGACTCCCCAGAGANAAGTAAGTGATTGGTTCCCCTCAAATCATTCAAGAAGCCTTCCTCTAATACTCTACAGGATCTCTGCTGTTTCCACCTACTTCGAGACCTTCCCTTACCGCTGCAACCTCGAGACTGGCCTCATCGACTACGAGCAGCTCGAGCAGAACGCTCTCATGTACAGACCCAAGGTCATCGTTGCCGGTACCTCTGCCTACTGCCGTACCATCGACTACAAGCGCTTCCGCGAGATTTGCGACAAGGTCGGCTGCTACCTCATGGTCGACATGGCCCACATCTCCGGTCTGATCGCTGGTCGCGTCAACGACTCTCCCTTCCCCTACGCCGACATCGTCACCACCACCACCCACAAGTCGCTCCGTGGCCCCCGTGGTGCCATGATCTTCTTCCGCAAGGGTGTCCGCAAGACCGAGATGAAGGCCGGCAAGGAGATCCAGACCCTCTACGACCTCGAGGGTCCCATCAACTTCTCCGTCTTCCCTGGTCACCAGGGTGGTCCTCACAACCACACCATCACTGCTCTCGCTGTTGCCCTCAAGCAGGCTCAGTCCGACGAGTTCAGACAATACCAGCAGCAGGTCATCAAGAACGCCAAGGCCCTGGAGGTTGAGTTCAAGGAGCTCGGCTTCACCCTTGTCACTGGTGGTACCGACAACCACATGGTCCTCATTGACTTGAAGCCTTTCTCCCTTGACGGTGCCCGTGTTGAGGCTGTCCTCGAGCAGATCAACATTGCCTGCAACAAGAACACTACCCCTAGCGACAAGTCTGCCCTGACTCCTTACGGTATCAGAATTGGTGCCCCCGCCATGACCTCTCGTGGTATGGGCGAGGACGACTTCAAGCGCATTGCTGGCTACATTGACCAGGCCATCAAGGTCTGCAAGTCTGTCCAGGCCGACCTGCCCAAGGACAACAACAAGCTCAAGGACTTCAAGGCCAAGGTCGCCTCTGGCGAGGTTGAGGAGATCAAGAAGCTCAAGTCTGAGATCGCTCAGTGGGCCACCACCTTCCCCCTGCCCATCTAAGCACCTCAAGCTTGCATACTAGAGTTTTGATTGCATTTAATGGCGTCTTGGGATGACACGATTCAACATGGGATAAAAATGGAAGGAGGGGTGTTGGGTTACGAAAAGCAGAGACAGCTTCAACCTGTGCTCTTGCTATGATACCAGGAAACTAGAGTTTCCAGTGCTAGAAAAGCGACATGACAATCTATAACAGATCTGAACCATTTTCACATCAACCGTTCTCACATCACTGTTCCTGCTGTCTGTGGTTTCGACCTGTGAAAGCTTCATGCTGCCTTTCACTGGTTCCCATCATCCAAGATATCGATGAAGTTCTGACCTCGTTGAGCAAAAAGACGCCGATTGGCTTGTGCGCACGTCAGAGCCCGACGGGAAGCGGGTGCGGGCAGTTCCCTGATTTTAGCGCAGTCGGCCGTGGTTCCCCACGCAACCACGTATTTACAAACGATCATCACGGTGCCTGGTCAGAAGGAGGCTGGGGTGGCAGGAAATTCATTTAGCACTTTACCAACCTCGCGATTTTGTGCGTGCAGCAAAAGAGACAAGGGATACACGCGCCGCGCTTCTATCACTTCTTCTCAACCTTTGACTTCCTCCCTACGAACCTGCGTTACATACGTTTTTCTGGACGATACAGCATCACTTAGCGGCTTTTCGCAACGGCTATCCACTCTCCACGTTCAGGCAACTCAAACCTCCACATTCCACGAGTCAAGACAGGCAACAGAGCGCGACAAGGTCCAAGGACCATTGCGTGTAGACACATCTGCATTTTTCCAACCTCTTCGTCGGCCACCGGCAGGACGCAGAACTTTGTCTGAGACATTCCAGAGCAAGCCATGGCTCCTGGTATTGGCTTTGCCGTCGGTATCCAACGTCTGATACCGTTTATCGGATACCACCACATTCTTATGATCTTGATCGCCGTTGCCATCATTCTTCTTTGTGAGTAGAATTGAACTCCATCAATGTCATTCATCGCTAACAAGNCATGCCTCACAGCACTACTACTGGCAGGATGCTCATCAAGTTCACCACTCATACCGGGCATCTTCCTCATCGACTTTTACTATCAAACATACACGCCGACATATGACCCGGCTCAAGTAGATCCTGGCGTCACTGCCGCCATCGCCAACATCGTTGGACAGACTCAGCTCGAAGTCAGAGTCGGATACTTTGGCCTATGCATTGCTTCTGATGCAGGCAACTACCTCTGTTCCAACAATGCAACCTTGCTGGCGGAACAGATTAGCATCGACAAAGATCCCATGAATCTGATCTGGGTCGCCAATACCTTCAAGAACTCTGTCGTCTTTCCTTGGCTGATGTAAGTGAACACATACCTGATCGTGATATATTCTTTCGCTGACTCAGTATTAACAGTANTCATTGCCATCATCTTCGCATTCCTCTGCTTCCTCCTCCTCGCCTCCTTCCCCGGTTGGCATGAAGAGCGTGACCGCGCCACCGGCTCCGAAGTCGACGTGAAACCCTTCCCTTCACGCCCAGTCTCTCAATCAGCCCTCGCGCTCGTCTTCATCGCTTCTGTCTTTGTCTTGGTGTCTGTGCTATGGCAACATACAGCATCAGTTGCCGCAGCACAAGTCGCCCAAGATATGGGCAACGGCAGCATAAAATCCGGAGTTGGCACTTCGGCAATGGTGCTAGGTTGGTTCAGCTTTGCATTACTGCTCATCGTCACCATTGGTTTGTTGGTTATGATTTTGAGTATCCATCTGTTGGACAGATTGACGGATGAATGAGCGTGGAAAAGATGATACGACAATTACAAACACACCACAAAAGCATGATACAAGACTACAGGAAGTCTTTTCGATATATGCATCATGATCACGACGACAGGGTACTTGACCCTCTTCTGCCGGAACACAGCAGCGCTCTATACCCAACACTGTTTCTGCGCGCAACTACTTTTTTTCTTGTTTTCCTCTTCCGCATCCTGTCTGGGTCGACGACCTGGTCTGGTTTTCTTTTGCATTGCCAGCGTGCAAGCCATTTTCTTTTCAGCATTCTTGGGGTCTTCCTTGTAATTTGCATCTACGGAGCATTTTGGGGCCGAATGTTTTCTTTTTCTTCTCTGCAACAACTTGAATGAGAAAAAGGGATGGATGAATGATAGGTCTGGAACACCCTTTTCTTGTACATGACAGACTTTGAGAAGAATGAGAAACAGACGATTATATAGATGAATTGACAATGAGATTGAGGAGATTGGTTATCTGGACCCATACTTGTACTTGATGCTTCTTTGGCCACGTGATTGTAGATTACAGATACTAGGGTTTGTTAGCGAGGGTTCTCCATCACTCGACTGCCAAATCTCATAACAGTAAAAGTACAGAGCATGCAATACTCTCACTAACAATACAGTTCGCAGACATAAACCATCATTCATCAATCATTACATCACTCGCCTTACACATCATTCTCGTCTTGGAAAGTATCACTCTCCTTCTCCAGCACACCATATATCTGCCTCTCTCATGTTCATCAAAACAACACCATAACCACCACACCACCCCTCACCACCCCAGCAACCAACAGCCCCACATAAGCCATCCCTACACTCACACACCCCGCACCCACAAATNGCACCCCCCAATACCGCTACAAANAACATGACCCTTCTATTTCTCCCAGCGTTGCTCTTGCTAAACACTGTTTCATCAGTAGCGATCTGCACAATTGCTCCTGTCACCATTGTAGTATTGATATCAGGGACTTTGAGCGTGATGGCGAGAGTCGCTTGTGCTGCTGTGGACATGCCAAGTAATGCGATGATGGCAAGACGGATCGCATTGTTGCTGTGCTGGTGACTGTGGTATTGAAGGAAAGCGGCGGCGAAGACTAGGCTTGTGGATATAGTATTGGAGATGAATATCCAGAGGCGAGTCGAGTTGCCGACAAGTCTGCCCATGTGTCCGAACAAGATGGCAGAAACGAAAAATAGGGATATGGAGATGGCAATGTTGGGTTCTGTCGATGTGACTGAGGTGTGCTGTAATGCTGCCAGAGCAAGCAAGATTGTGTTTCCGGTTTGCTTGCTTGCGAACACCGAATACAGGGAAAATGTGGTGGCATCTAGTATCCCAGTCGCGAACGAAAGCAACAAAAACTGCGCTTGCACATATTTCGAGGAAGGGGAGAGTTGGTGAGAAAGATATGTGGCNAAAGGTTTTGGGGGAAGGCAGAGCGTGGAGGTTGAGGAAGCAGTAGCGGAACTATCAGTGCTGTCGTGTCGTTGTTTGAGGCGCAAGAGTTGGGCTTCGAGGTCTGTTGGGTTGTTGATGTCGAGAGTGTGGGTGGGTGTGGGGGATAGAGCCGGTGTTGTGGTGGCAGTGGTGGGGGTTGTTGGTGAGTGATCTGGTTCTCGTCTAGACTCTGCCATGGTCGATATAATGTTTGAGATGCCTGTAATCGATGAGAAGTAATAAGAAGAGTGTCACTTGTAATCTTGTGGACATCCCTTGAGTTTCCATCGTAAGTGATATATATCACCGTCTGTTTCTTTTTGCGTTGTGTGATGTGACGCTTACCACACTAACTGCCCCCGTTTCACCAGTTGCAACTTACATGTGTTGAACAGATCATCTGCCAGCCAAGGCTCGGAGACTGGAGTTGGAAGAAGCTACAGACTCCACACCTCTGAACGGACCGATTGTATATCTGGAGATGCTTAAGTTAATCAATGATCTTGCGGAGTCGTGGAGATATAGATAAGACGAGGAGTATCGGCCGAAGATAGTAATACCAAGATGAGATGGAGACTGGAGTGACCAAAGCTAGACCTTCAAATGCTAGGAAAGTGGATGTGATGAGATGAGAGCATCTTGTACGCAATATAGTGGATACAGAGTGTTGGATATCTTGTATTGCTTGTTGGTTGAAAAATAGCAGCTTACCTAATTCTGTCTACATTGTTATCGTGGCTCATGCCACGTAGAAAGAGCAGCGGCATTCTGATCGAGAAGTTCCAGCGACTATCGATCCAGAACTGTATAATCAAACTGACGAAGTTGCACACCGATGATGCCATCAGATACGTGCTCGAGCGACCAAGAATCTGCAAGTCAGTGCAGCCAAGAAACTCTGTCTTCATCTTCACAACTTACCGAGTCTGTGGCCGAGAACAGAGTACGGGGAGGCAGTGTTATACGGCCGCAAAGACGATCATACAAAAGTCCGTCTCTCAACAAAGATTGGGAGTTGAGGTTTACGAGTCGCAGTCGTTGCAGCGATGGAAGATCGGGGTCAGTGCTTGTTCTTGGCCAAGAACCGGCGCCTCTCCCCGTTGCATGTGAATTGTTTATTGATCCTCTTGGCCAGGCCTCTTGTGACGAACCTTTGTGAATTCGAGTCTCTCGCACTCTGGCATTGTTGAGATATATCAAGGATACTGTGCGGGACATGGCACAAGTGCTTTGACGGAGACTTCATCGCGCACACGTTGTGCGTTCAAGGAGATGCTGAGCTCTGTAGCTCTCAGATCTTCCACTTTGTCAAATCCTTGGGACTGATGATGTTCTGCTTCTATCAGGCTTATGTGCTTCTATACGGCTATTTGTACACCTCTCTAATGAGTTGCGTGTTTTAGGATAGCTCAATTATCAGTCAATTTAGGAGCATCGACTTGGGACTGACCCCAGACATTCGGTCTGTGATAGCAAAGGTTAGCATCTGTTGAGATATCATGAAAGGAAAAGAGGTGAACATACCTTGTAAACAGCATCTTCAAAATCTCGCTATAGCTACCATCATCTCTCTTTCTGCCTTCAAGCCACTTGCTCAGGTCTTCTTTGAGGTCGTTTTCTTCCCTACCCACGACATCGATACCGCGTTCCTCGCATGCTATGCGAGTTTCCTCTGTGCTGAGTGTCAAATGACTAAGCACCCAGTCCTGGAGTAACAGCTCATCGTCAATGTGCAGATAACCGAGATGCCTCATCAACTTGACAGGAAACAGAGGATGTTGGACACCCATAGAGTCGAATAGTCTGCCGCCGATGCCCAGAGCACGGGAAACGTGCAAGGATTGCGGTTTTCCGAGTTTGACGATGTGTTGAGCCGTTCGCATGGAGGTGTATAATCTGGGGAGAGCCTTTTTGCCTCCGGCCAGCGATGTAGGCATGGCGGTTTCGTCGTCTTCTGCAGGTTTTGGTGTTGCTAGACCCTCGCGGAAGGACTTTTTCCGTCGCTCTTCGACACCTTTGCGCATGTCTTCAATCTGCTTTGGGATCCTGCAGGTGCGAGGCACTGCGGAAGGCACAAATGGCACAATCAACGGTAACCACTCTCCAAACAGGGCGACCATCAATGCAAATGGAGGCAGTTTCCTGCTGTCATATTGCTCTCTCATCAACAGTTGGAAGTCTGTTCTCGTCATCTTTTGCTTTCCGGCATTCTCGTAGTAAAACTCCAAGTGTGCGAGCAGCGGCCTGGGCATGTTTGGAAGGCCAGAAGCGCGGTTTGCAGCGATGATTTGTGTCTTGAGAGCTTTTGCGCGCTTTCGGTTTGCCCATGTTGCTTTTACACCGTTCCAGTAGAACTTTCCGTAGGTGCGGCCGATTTGGAAGAGGTGGGCGGGTGTTGAGCGGTTGCCTTTTTCTGGGAGGTTGAGAGGAGGAGGTAGGGTGGAGAGGGGGCCGTTGATGCCATCTTCGTCTGGTTGGGAGGGTTCTTTGGGAGGCAGGTCTTTGGTCTTTTCGTCTACGTTTGAGGAGGGTGGTTGGGTCGAGTATGGCTTGAAGTTGGTGGCGCTGAGGATGTGGCTGCGCTGGGAGAGCGGACGAAAGGATTGTTGTTGGACTGAAAAGAACAGAGAGGTCGCCCTTCGTGGGGCTAAGGTTGTGGTCGTCATTGCATTGGTGGTTGGACAATTGCTGGTTCAAGGCCGAGGGCAGCGCAGCTGGACTAAGTCGTGTCGAGAGTGACCCGCGACGCAACAATTTGGTGCAATCAATACGTCACTAACAAAATAATGGATCAAAAAGAAGATTAAATATGCTTTTTCGTATTCGCATGCGGTCAACATGCTATGATTATTTGGGCAGCATCATGACATATTCTCTCTCGCTTTCGCCAAAGCCCACGACATCACCGTCCCGTAGCTCAATGTATCTGCTGCCTCCAACCTTCTCCCCGTTCAGCCGTGTTCCATTTGCGCTGTCCAGGTCGATGAGATATGGCTTGACCTTGCTCAGCTTGTCCCCGTACTCGTTTGTCTTTGTGATGTGTCTGAATTGGACAACAGCGTGCTGCTTGCTGATGCTCGGGTGCTCCAACTGGAAATCGACAATTGCTTGATCGCGTCCCATGAGCCAGCAGCTGCGCGAGTAGAGGTGAATCGTGTCGATCATATCCTTGCCCTTGAAGACGAACATGCGCCATTGCTCCTTGCTCGATGGCTTGCGCGCCTCGGGCGGTTCGTGGTATTTGAGGACTGTATTTGTGCCGGCCACCGTATTTGCTTCTTTTGCAAGTAGTCCTGTCGCATTGAAGTTGGGCTTCTGCTTTTCTACCACTGGCTCTGCTGGCGCAGCATCGTCTCCCCTGGCGGAACTGATCTTGTTGTGAGGGTAGAGGGCCACGAGGGCGGCGCGGTGGGGGTGACTCTGATTGCGAGTATGAGCGTCTTCTGCGTTTTGGTGGTGGTGAGGGTGGTGCGTCGTCTTTTCGCGAGCTTCGTTCTCTGTCGTGTCTTGGTTTGGGGCTTCTTGAGCGACTGTGGTGTCTTCTCCTCCTGTCCTTGCCTTCATCGTCATGTCGCCGGCTCCGTCTGTCTCTTTCTCTTCTGTCGTCGTCCCCGCTCACAGATCTCCTCCTACGATCGTGTGGTCTGTCAGAGCGCCTGTCTCTACTGTTACGACGCCTCCTGCGGTCTCCATCCTCTGAACCCATTGTGAAGTGGTTGTGGAAGTTGTCTTGTGAAAGTGAAGGAGCATCCAGTCGCTAAATTAAACACCTTCGGCTGGGGGATGACGCGAAGTCTTGGCGCCGACCTCGAGGGTCCAAAACTTCTTTTCGCTAGCGTTCACCTTCCTTCCTTGTTCAAGCATCATCCTCACCAAAGCTGCGTTTCTTTGCTTCCACACAGACATGGCGATGCTTTACCGCTCGCCGTGTCCTTTCCACTCTGCAAATGAGAAATTCGGAGTAATCTTCACAAACCAAACACTCACCTTGCAACGCTTTCACGAGTTGCGCAAGCTCTGAGTCACTGCCTGCGAGGGCCTGACGTGACACGTCTGCATCTGGCATCAGAAATTTCAGAACGTCTTGACCTCTTGGACTTGTTTCAACAGGGAGAGCTCGCGTTCTATGGGAGCCGGTGCGAAGATTGTGTGCGAGTCCATGACTTGCGATACTTGAGTGCAATACGCAGCGTTTCTTTCTTTACCGAAAGGAATAATTCGATTCCGATTACTCGGGTGAGGATGGTGTTTCAAACTTTTTTTCGGTTAGCAATGGAGAGACCACCTGTCCGTGGTGCTGACTACGAACCTCATGTCTTTGTTGCATGGGAGCCGAGAGTCTCTCACTACTTCTTTGATTGCGCTTGTTGCGTTGGTCATTGGAGCATATCTGAACTAGGAGCTATCCAACATGCGAGCTACAGCCTTACGCATACAAAAAGATATATCCGTATTTCAATTTTTACACCTACTCGACTTCGAATCACTATACTTCACGCTCGACTGCTTTGACCGGCTTATAATGGTCGCATGCCTTTCCCTCCAGCACCAGCTGTATCGCTCTTTCTCCTAAGCGTCCTTCCCATAGTGCATTGTTGCCGCCAAAAGAGGAAACATACATCGATGGTCTCTCATTGTTCCTTCGAACCCCAAATCGTTTTTCTTTCATGCCTCCTTTGATTCCTTTCAAGCTTCTCCATCGTCCTTTGTCATCTCTTCAATGGCTTTGTCTGCATCCTCGACATCCATTGTTCGTTGTTCCAATCACTAACCACCACGAGCGTAGCGCTCTACTACAAAATGCCGTATTTGTGCTCCCAAGTGGTGTTCTACAACTTCTCCAACTTTCACAAATATTAACACATACTCAAACCCGATACGATGTCTTCTTTCACCAGTCTAGATGCTGCCGGTCAGCCTTCGATTCTTAATGACATGACATTTGGGATTGAGCTTGAGTTCTTGTCTTATACACCACGCAAGGTCAGAGATGGTCCCAGAGGTCATCTCACGAGGGCCCTCCAGACACCCGTCACTCTCCTCTGTAAAAACTGTAACAAGGAACACGCGTGGAAGTTGCCACTTGAGAGAATTGTTTCTGGCAATCCTCCTCCCTTTTCTGCTTGGAAAATGATGCGTGACGGTACAGTCAACCCCAGCGCCGACGAAAAAGTCAACGAGCCCAGAAAGTCGCATTTCTACCAGATGGAGCTTATATCTCGAATCATGAACTTTTCCAAGCCCACGCCTTCTNTTCCCCCTCAATCATACCCCTGCACCGGTGAGCCATTCGAGTGGGACGCTTATACTGAGATCAGCGTTTTCATGCAGAGAGTCCACGAAGCCTTTCCCGGGCATGGTTATTGTATCGCTAACAACAAAAACACTGGGCTCCACATTCACTTCAGCAATGATAAGAATCAGCCACCTGTAAAGACCTCATTGGGTATGTTTGCTGTCTTTACTGCTCTCGAGCGTCACTTTGATCAGCTTTTGCCGGCTTCCAGAAACTGCATTATGCCCTTTGAGGGTGTCACGCCTGGCATAATTAGATCAAACCCTGTATACAAATACGTTCAAGGCGACAGCGATTGGGTCGGCAGCGGTTCTAGGGCATTCCTTGAAAGCATTCGTTCTACTGTCAAGAAAGCTATCAAAGACGATCCTAAATTCAACCGTTTCACTATCACCGATGAGCTGCAGAGTTGCAATCCTCCATCTTGGCTTGATACCATCTCGAAATATGATGACGTCGAAGCATTCTTGGATTCCTGGCCTGCCAAAGATAGCATGGGTCAGACTCTAGCGTACAGAACTATGGCCGTCAATCTTCAGAACCTGAAGTCGAGTATTGGAAAGACTACAATCGAGATCAGAGCAGCTCCGGGTTCTCTTGATTTCTCCGAAGTTTGGCAATGGTCTCAATTCATGGGTAAGCTTATGTTATGGCTCTCGACTCCTGGCATTGATCACAACAAAATCATTCTCGACATTTGGGCCAACGGTACTATCATTGACCTACTCAAGCAAATTGCCGTTTCACAGGATACCATCGACTACTACACCGAACGTCTCACTCCTGACTGGGCTATTAGTCGTCACGCTCGTCTGACTTCAACCATCGGAGAGACCGACCCTTTCAGAAGCTTCCTCATCTCTGTCGAGAATAATCGTCTGGCAGACTATCGTACCGAAGCCGTCGAGTCAAAGATATTGCAGAAACTTGGGAGCGGTTACTATGGTCAAATCCCTGATGCCCTATACAAAACTTTGCCGGCCGAAGTCCAAAACCACCCTCACAACTTCTTGAACATGGACACCTGCGACTACGGACTTTTCACTGACAGCGTTATAGCCGATGCAGCACCTGTTGTCATCTCACATCCTTCACCCGCTTACTCATGGGCCAATGACCCTTGTAACAGCTCCAACACCAACTTTGGTCAGACTGCTGGTATGTTCTTCTCACCTGATAGCTTCAACGTACCTCCCCCGCCCGGTCTTGATGACCCTTTTACAACTTCTTCCGATCCTGCTCCATCAGGAACTTCTAGATACCCGACAACTGTTGATGGATCCAATGCACGTTCACCTGTCTCTGACGGTTCTGAAGAATTCCCTTTTCGTAGTACTGATGGGCAGAGTCAGACTTTTGCTACTGCTGCTCCTGAAGGTGGGTTTCCTGATACGCGTCCTGAGTCGCCTGATAATATCGATGATGATGATATGTAAGTGCTGGCCACAACAGGTAAGTGATTGTATGGCATTACAGGTAAGTCTTGCTTTTCCGTCAGACATGCTGTGGAAATGCACAGTGGCTTTCCAGATAGAGCCATGGCCACAGAAACGCCCAAAGATAACTTATTCCCATCAATCTCATTCTGTTATGGAAAGCCATTGTGTGTTTCTACAACTCTACACTACGGACTATGTTTGACTTGAGATCCTCACCTACAATTTTATCAATTTACTTCCACACTCCCACTCCCACACTACCATATAATATCATGGTATACTATAAAACTGCACAATCACTTTTCATATAGAAGTGCGTACCATAGAGATACCCAAGGCCTTCAACCTCTCTCCATGAATCTCACTCTGCTACAGAAAGCTATCGTGCATTGCTATAACTTACTGTATTCAGCACACTGAAATCTTCGCTTTCACTTCTCTTCTTTCCTCTCGCACTGATGTCCTGATCATGATATACCATAAAAATGCACAGTTCTTTTACAAACAGAGATACCTGCCATGGAGATACCAAAGTCAACTATATCTCCATGGACATCACTCTCCTGTGGATAGCTGTTGTGTATTTCTATAGCTTGCAATGTAACCGTCATTATTGATAGGGACAAACAAAAGAACTTCAATGTCCTAAGGCGAATAATGCCTGCAATTCTTCACCTGAACCTCTCCTCTTCACCTAAGCCTCTCGCCTTCACTGTCAGTGAATTTCACCCCTCTTCTTCACCTCACTCTCACTCACTTCCTCGATTATCTAAGCGCCACCATGTATATATACATCCCTGAACTATCCCACGTGACTCCTCGAACAACGCAATCACTATATCACTATCAAGTCTTTGTGAGTGGCTACATCTACAAACATCTTTATATCGTTGTGTGAAGGAAATGCTGACGTAAATAAACTATAGGTCCCTCCACCCAAAAGTCACCGGGTCCTTGAACAATGTTGAGCGTTATCAAGAAGTTGTTTTGCTGCTTTGGCGGCAGTGAGGTTGGAGGAGAGCAGGAAAGTGCTTTGAGCACTGGAGAGATGCCTGCTGCGCCTGTGCCTGCTCGCCCTGCTCCTGCTCCTGCTCCTGCTCCTGCTCCTGCTCCTGCTCGTCCTGTTCGCGTAAGTTACTTTCTCATCTTGACTCATATTTGAATTGACACTGACGAAACACAGAACCGTGGAGGCATAAACGTAGTCTACGGAGTAGACGGACCCTTCACCCTCGTTGAAGTCCACGTCACAGAACCCGCTCATTAGGTTTCGTGGATGCGTGCAGTTCAAATTACCATGTAGCGACGCACGAAAAGTCATTTATACGACACGGAGGAAGAGGAGAAACGAATCACAGAATCTAATATTATAACCTTGCTCTGCCTTGTTCTCTAGCATTGCCTAGCCGCTTGCTTAATCAACACTACCATCCCTCTCCCTATCTCTCCTCCCACTAACCCCCGATACCTTACTCAACCTACTACTCCTCCCCTCCTCACCGCCTTCCTCCCATTGTGAACTACCAAAACTACCTCTTCTATCTTTTTCCCTCTCCAGCATCCCCCGCAAATCTTCCAATTGCAAGTCTCTTTCCTCTAACCTTTGTCTCGCACCTTTGCGATCCAAAAGCCTGCCTTCTCGCTCGGCTTTGAGTCTTCGTTCCAATTCCTTGAGACGATGGATCCAGCGTTGTTCAGAGGGCTGCAAAGGCGGTGTCGCAATAACAATACTAGGATTTCTTGCCGCGGCACCTGCTGCAGGGGCTGCATTTGCCGCTTGCAGCACTTCTATTGCCGACGAAGAATGATGTCTAAGCAATGAATTTGCCATGCTGGCTCTAGGCGTCAGTTGATTACTTGTGTCCTTTTTTGCCTCTGCTTCTTTGCCTTTGTTTTCACTGGATTTGTGGAAACGAATCTCAGCTTTGAGAATCTTAATCTCTTGCTTTAGTTTCGCGGCTTCTTCGGTGCTGTATTTGGAGGTGCGGTTCATGTTTTGTTGGGAGCGGAGGGCTGCTGACTCTTGCGCTTGTGCTTCGATGGCTGATTGGGCGTCTTTGACTGCTCGTTCCAGGAACTCCATTTTCTTGACGCGGACGTCGAGGTTTTGCTCTAGGACTTGATAGTCTTTGCGGAGGTTCTTTTCAACGCTGCGGATCTGGGCTTTGCAGTTGGACATCAAGGTCTCGATGGCTTTGATTGCGGAGAGGATGTTGTTGGTGAAGGGTTGCAGGTTGCGGGATATGGTGTCGATGGAGGTGGGTTCGCCATTGATGCTGCCGTGGTGGGAAGACCATTCGTTGCCGCAGAGGGTTGAGAGTTTTGTCCAGAGCGTGAAGAGCAGCTGGTTGCGTTCAACAAGCTGGTCTCGGTATTGTTGTTCGAGCTGCATCATCTTGCGACGATCTTGGCTACGAGCAGTCTCCAGATCCAGAGCACGAGATTCATGTTGAGCCATCATGCGTGCATTGGTCGAGCTACCGCGTTGAGACAGCTCGAACTGGTGAAGTTCTTTTCGGCGGAGAGAGCGTTCCTTCTCCAGCATGTCAGATAGTTTCTTGCTTTCCAAGCCACTGCTTTCAAGTAATTGGTCTCTGTTGCGTAGCAGACGGTCTTTCTCTGCCAGTTGTGTCTTGGCTTCGTTGAGATCGTGCATGGTGTTCTCCAAGTCGTCCTGCATTCTTTGAATCTCTTGAAGCCAGCCAGAGCGTCTGTCACCAAGCACTCGCCTAAGACTAGTCTCGAGCTCATCCAGTCTGGTCTTATACTTTGTGGTTTCGGTCTCAGTTTGACGTAGAGTCTGCTTGATGCTTCTGACTTCATCCCTCGACTTTGTGTTTTCGTCATTGAGATCGTCAATCATCTTCTGCACCTCCTGCTTGGACTGGTTGTCGACTATTTCACGCTGGCGGCGTTCCTCTACAAGACTTTCCTCAAGCTCTTGCATTTTCTCCTTCTCGTCTTGAATCATCTCCTGAGCGGCGTTAAGGCTGTTTTCCAAATCACCAATCTTGATCTTGTCGCCTTCTTGCTCTTCACGGAGGAAGGAAATCTCGTTGTGTAAGGATTCTGCCTGAACATCAAGCCGGTTGTTCTTCAAGGCAGTCTCGCGCCAGTTCTTCTCCATCTCGTCCAGTTCTGTGTTTGCGTCTTCAAGCTCCTGCTCAAGCATCTCGATACGCTTCAAAGCCGATGTCCTATCATCTTCCAGCTGGACAAGACTGTCATTGAGGTTGTGTAATTCATGCTGGAGAGCCTTGAAGTCATCTTCGCGATCTTTCAAGTCCGAAGCGATGCGCTCACGTCCTTGTTCCGTCTTGTCAAGACTGTCTTCCAGATCTTCGATGGCACTAACAGCTTCGATTCTAAGTCTTTCATGTTCGGCTTTGGCATGCTCAAGTTCCAGCTCTGTCGCTTCGAGCTGTTGGATGGCCTCGTTGCGTTGATTCTGTACCATCCTCAGGTCTTCGACCGCAGCGTCCAGCTCATTTTCAGAGATCTGAACAGCTTCTTCAAGCTCTGCAATGAGCTCGGTTTGCTCGTTGAATTGTCGTTGCATGTCTTGGATGTCCAATCTGAGTGCGGCATTCTGGTCACGCAGGATACCTTCTCGTTGTTCATAACCGTCTCTTTCAGCATCGCTCATAGTAGCTTGAGTCTGCCCACTAGTCCGAGATGTAGATCGCTGGTATTGATTTTGTCGAGATACGGAACGGTCGAAGATGCTGTCGCCTGTCATGGAGCGACCACCATCTACCCTGCGATGCAGCAGTTTCAAGTCCTCAATCTCTTGCTGAAGACGTTCTCTCTCACGGTTCCGAGACGTAAGCATGGATGTTTGGGCACCAAGATCACGGCGTAATTCGGCGTTCTCGTGCTGGAGCTGGTCGACGAGGGTAGAACTGGAGGCTGAGACGGCACCGCTGCGACTGTCGATATGCTCTGACCCCGTAGATTGGGAGCGAAGTTGGCTCATTCTGTTGGTGTTGAGTCCTCTACTCGCCTCTGAAGCCTTCTCGCTCCTCAGCATGATGACCTCTTCACGGAGTTTGCGAATATCTTCTTCAGCCTGTTCTCTGCGAGCAGTTTCTGTCGTGAGTAGGTCCTTCCACATTTCCTAGACACGTGTATCAGTCTTGTTGTCTCACGTGTCTAAGACAATACTCACGGATTCTTCTTCGACAACATCATGCTCTGAGCCCCGTCTCTCATTCATGGCAGTCATGTATTCTTTCATTTTGCGCTTCTCCACCTCCTTGGCCATGTTCTCGGCAGTCAGGTGCGCAATCTGAATCGTTTTTCTATCGAGCTCTTCGCTCAGGGTCAGGATTTCATACTCGAGCTCTTCATGACCGTTGCCAGCCGCTTCTTGAGCAGCTTTGCGTGCTTCTGCCAGATCCAACTCTGACTGCTTAAGCCTCTTCTCAAGATCCCGGATTTTGCGCCGCAGAGATTGGTTTTCCTTTCGCTCGTTGGCCAGATCGGTCTGGAACTGGACATTCTTGTTAATCATGTCCTTAACACCTTCTTCGGAACGATTTTGCAAGGCCTGGTCGAGGAAATGGATCTTGAGTTTGAGGTCGAAATTCTCCTTGGTGAGCTTGTCAATCTTGCTGTTTTGCTCTTTGAGGGTAAGATTACCACCCGGGCGATTACCGAAGGTCAGGGCATTTGATGAGGAGGCTGGACGCTTGTCTGGAGAGATAGGACGGTTCTGCTGTCGATACTCCTTTGCGATAGTATCGGGGACTTGAATGTTCTGCACGTGTCTAGTGATGATGGTATCGGTAGGGGCATGGAATTCAAACATGTCTGGTGGACGGGGCGTGACGGGATCAGAGGCGTTTGATATTTTGTCCTCCTCCTCCAAGCTACCTAGAGCACGTTCTGCGCGAATGCTTGCCAGAACCGAGTTGCCGCGATTCAATGAGGGAGGAACAGGTTCACTGTCTCTTGACATTGCCGAAACGACGCTACCGAGACTGGGTAGGCGTGAGAGTGGGCGGCCGTGGCCAAAGGAGTGATCTTCGGGAATGGCGCCGCCAGTCTGCAAGGCGTAATCACCGGTCGAGTATTCAGTGTCGGCGTTCGAGATGGCCGACAGGTGGCTGGGGTTTCTCTGAGAGGCGTAGCTTGGCCTTATCTGTAGACGCGACGAGGCTGAGTGAAGGCTTCCCAAGTCGAGCAGGCTTTTGTCTGAGATGGGCAAGGGGACGTCTTCTGGCTTTGTCGAGGCGGATGTGGTGGATAAGAAGGAATGTTCGAGCTCTTGCGACGGAGCCCCTTGCGCGGCTTCTTTGGATGGTTGGGCGGCTTCTCTCGAAGAGGAGGAAAAGATGCGACAGTCGGAGGAAGATGAGGGTTGTGCCATGTTCCAGGACAGTGTTCGTTGGTCAGCATCCTTGGAGGCGCTGGAGCGTAAGGTGAGTCTGGTAAAGGCAGTCGACAGGTCGTGGTCGTTTTCTGACGGGCGTCGCACGGGATCGGCGCGCATTGAGGAACGTTCGGCAGCGGCAGCGGCAGGGGACGAAGGCTGTATGACAGGAGCAGATGTGACGGATGCGACGTCCTCTTCGTCCTCTTCCTCATCTTCATCCTCAGGGTTGTCTTCAGCGATGTCATCTTCTGTTTGCTCTTGAATGGGCGGAATGTCACTGTCTTGTTGATGTTTGATGTTGAGGTAGGTATCGTCGGCGCCAGTTCTTTCATGTGGAACGCGGGTGGACAGCAGGTCGGGCATGAAGCTGGACTCGACGTCCATGAGTTTCCTCCTCATCTCACGCTCATCGTAGGCATCGCTGTGGGGGTTGGTGAGGTGGAGTAGGCTGTCGTTGGACATGGGTAACGGCGGGAGGTCGGAGTCGTCCTGATCGTACAGGTCGTCATGCTCGGGGAGGGTGCATCGTGGTCGTCTTCGTAGTCGTTGTCCGAGTAGNTCATCGTCTTCGGCAAGGTATGTGGGGAGTTGGTCGGTGGATTGTTTACCTGTTTGTTGATGGACTCGGCTGTTGGTGTCTATGTCGGAAAGGTCTGAATTGTCTGCAGCGTGGTTGGCGCGTGAGGCCAGCGCAGCGGGCGAACTCATCTCCTAGTCAATCCGGTTGGCGAAAGAGAGGAAGGCGTCGCTGCCAGATCGCAGATAGCTCAGACTTGCCCATGGATGGAGCATCAACTTGGGTGAAACGTCCGTCAACCAACAACCAAGAGGCTGGGGGCTAGCTTGGAACCTTGCCGATGCTGCGCTTGCTGCAAACAATCCTCTTGTCGTGATTAATTCCACCACGCTTCTTCTTTAGGATGTTGATATGATCACAGGTAGACTCAGGAAGTTTCGGCTTAGGTATACGTCTTTATTGTGCTGATACACGCGAGTTGATGGTTGATGATCAGAAAAATTGTCTTGTTTACACCCGCCTCTTGCGACGCATGCACTTGCCGAATCCGGATCGTCCAAGTCCAAACCAACAGCTCCACAAACTCTGCATCACAGATCTGCAGGGTCAACCCTCTGACGACCACCTGCAGAATACACAATGCTTTCAAGAGACGGCTATCATCAAGACATGTCATGGCGCTCCGTGTCGCTCCGAAGAGCCTCTGCGTCTGAGTGATTTGATATAGAGGCAGAACATTGACATACGCCCAACATCTCAAGAGCTCAAGTCTGTCACGCTCACAACTGGGCATCTACACGACACTTTCCAAAACAGAATGCTATCTATTGAGGAATGTCTGAAGCTTTCAAGTACGTTGTATTAACTGACGCTGAAGCTATAAGAAGATGCCACCAGGTCCCTCCGCCTAAACCTTTTGCAGCAGATTGTGCATGCTGAAGAGGCTTCTCTCGAACATCTGACGCTCAGCATCCTTCTGCTTTCTCAACTCCTGCTCCCTCTCCTTCAACTCGTCAATCTCGTACTTGGCTTCCTTGAGCCGCTTACGAAGCTCGTTGTCTTCTTGTTTGGCCTCGCCCGACTTGGCCAACACGTCGCGAATCTTGTTCTCCAACTCGTGACGTTCTTCCTTCGCTTTGATCATCTCCCTCTGCCTCTCCTGCTCCCTTTCCTGCTCTCTTTCCTTCAGCTCCTCAATCTCGTATTTGGCCTCCCAAAATCGGTTACGAAGCTCGTTTTGCTCTTGCTTGGCCTCGCTCGACTTGGCCAGCACATCGCGAATCTTGCTCTCTAGCTCGCGACGCTCTTCCTTCGCTTTGCTCATCTCCTGCTCGCGGCTAGTTGCGCAATCCTGCAGGCGCTGTTCGAGGCGCTCGATCCTCGCCTTTGCTTTGCAGTTCTCGATCAAGAGTTCATCCCTTTCCTCGATCAACTCCTCCATTGCTTCGTGCGCCTCGTCGATCTCAGTTTGACTGTCACACAAGCACCCGGCAAGCCGCGAGTCGTGGGTTTTGAGATCTTCTAGTTCTTCTAACGTGGTGCGAAGACTCTGTTCGAGACGCTGGACCTGCTTCATTGCCTCATCCATCTGTTGATCGTGGTCCATGCTGAGTCCTTGCTTCTCCTGGCACATACCGTTGATTTCATCGTACAGCCGCTCAATCTCGGCTTTGGCTTTATACACCTGGCAGGCAAGCTGGGACTTCTCATGCTCGACGTTTGCCAACTCGGCTGACGCGGTGTTAAGACTCTGTTCGAAGCGCTTGGTGTCCTCCTTTGCTTTGCTTCTCTCAATCAAGAATTTTTCTCTTTCCTCGATCAAATCCTCCATTGCCTCGTATTGCTCGTCGAGTTCAGATTCGAGTTCGGACAGATAGTCGGCACCCTGGCAGCGTTTCTGTTCGCTTGCTTTCAAGATTCTGACGAGCTTACTGCATTCTTGGGAGTGCTTGTTCTTGGCCTCGTTGAGGGTTTCAAGGTGCTTGCGCTGCAACTCGTCCAGCTCCTCGCGGTGTGCTTGGTCGGCGGCGCATTCGAGACTCCAGGCTTCCTTTTTGCAAGCTTTCAGTTGCTTTTCGGCTTTCAGGACATCTTGCTCGGCTTTGTTGGCACGTTTGTAGTTTTTGATGCTACGAAGTTGAAGCTCATTGCGCTCGAACAAGTGTACCTGGATGGAGGCGTCCATGTGGCCTTTGGCTTTTTGTCTGCAGGTCTCGAGCAGCTGTTGATTTGCTTTGACGATGCGCTCGCGTTCTTGTTGGTGTTGGCGCTTGATCCCTCCCAGTTCCTCGGTATGCCATTTTTCGAGATCGCACTCGGCTTCCCAGGCTTGTTGTTGGGAGGCTTTGAGTTGCTCTTTGATTGCTGCAATGCGGATGCCTTCTTCGGTCCAGTCATCTTCTTCGTCGGTATCGTCGTCAACGGATTGTTTCCCAGGAGTGCTGTTGCAGGGTGCCTCTTCATCGTTGTCGACATCGCCAGCGTCCTCGTTGTCGGTACAGCCGTAGAAGTCTTCTTCCTCGCTGTCGACGATATTGTTGGCGTTTTCATCGTGGTCGTCGACATCGGTCTTCTCGGCGATATCATCGACATTGGTATCATCAGTATCGTCGGTTTCACCATCATCCTCGGCCTTGCTGAAAAGACGTTGGTTCTCGTAGACCTCGACAGTCTGGCTATCGCCGACAACAGACCAAGTGTCGTCTTTGACGGAACTGGTGTCACTGGTCTGCGAATCATCTCCATTATTGTTGGTTGTGCAGTCCTCGCACTCGCACAGATCGGGCATCTCATCGTCAGAAGCCTCGTCTCCGCTGGTAGACATGGTGTCTTCGCCAGTGTGCTTTTCGTGTTCTTCGCGAGCAGGCTCGTAGGTCTGAGTACCCTCGGCTTGACCTTCGGCGTAGGACTGAACAGCAGCCATGTAGTTCTTGTAAGTGGGTTCGGCAGCCAAAGTGTTTTCGATAACGTTGATGGAGGCCATGATTTGTTGTTGATTAAAAGGTAAAGTAAAAGTAGAAAGTAGAAAGTAGAAAGTAGAAAGTAGAAAGTAGAAAGTAGAAAGTAGAAAGTAGAAAGTAGAAAGTAGAAAGTAGAAAGTAGAAAGTAGAAAGTAGAAAGTAGAAAGTGTTTGTATCAGAACAAAGTAACGTAGAAGCAGTTTTGAGTTGTTTACGATAGCTTTTTCTCGGTGGTAAAAAAAGTTGGTAAGAAGATGAAAAGAAAAGAAACAGAAAACTCATCTGTGGAATCTATATATTCTTTGGGGGAAGAGTCGTTTCTGGGCGTTTGGAAATTAACTCATTCTTGCTGAGGCTGAGTAGTTGCGAAGCAGAGGGAAAGAGAGGGACTAGAGAGGAATAGAGTAGAGTAGAGGTCCATGTGGTAGCCACGTGGGATCTAAATTTGTGGATGTAGGAGGGGTAAAACATGATACTTCCAAGATAGAGGATTAGATGTTGAATGAAGGGCTATTCTCAAGAACATTTCATCTGGATGTATCTCTGCCCTGGGTATTACCGTCTCCTTCAAAAGCCGGCGATGGTCAATGAACTTACAGTCACATAACCAAGGCAAAAAAATGCATACGACAACACTCCCTATTTCCTACTCCCCTCGTCTTTCTTGTACGACATCTCCAGCTATACTTCCATACGTAGAAACCCAGTCTTTTCCAATCTCTCAACTCATCATCATGAAAAGATGTTCGAAATCCTGTTTGGGAGGAGCAAAATCGAAACCTCTTTCTCACGAAACTGATATAGCAAAGAACACGAGAAGAAATGTCTGCCTATAAGCTGCTGAGATAGTTTGAGGTGCCAAAACTCTGCAAGATGTCGAGAACAATGGGATTGCTGATTGCTGCCTACCAAAGCTATCACATCAAGGTATTCAATACATTTAATTCTTTTTGCTTCGAGCAAGATACTGAGTGAGCAGTACAGTCATGAGACAGCACCAAGACGAGTTTCGTAGATAAGGAAGGCAACTTCAAACAAGCACATATCACAAGGTCGTAACAATTTCTTTTTGCTCTTTTGGGGCAAAAAGCTGTTGGGCAACAAAGGGTATTTCGTTTCGACAAAGTCCACTTCTATCATCACCAGAAGCCATGCGTGATCAATGTAAAGAAGTCATCCAAGAGACATAAGAAAAAATATGTTTTATTGATCAAAGAAAAACAAGGCCGTCAAGATTGTTTCACGGGACATGTAAAATTTTTCATTGGAATCAATATGCTGGTTATGATGAAATGACCGTGTTGGTTGGAGGAACTCCCGCTGCTTGATAAGAAAAGGAAAGAGAAAAAGCATTGCCACCATCTGAGATGTTGCCCAAGACTTCTGCGTCGGATAACACATTGCAAGATGATCTGTCTTGAGCAAAGCCAGGCATGCAAGTCGATGACATTTGTTACATCCCTGTGGTTGGAATGTCTGTCATGAGTCGTGAAGAGGAAGGTAAGTGGTGATTGTGCTGAATCACCAGTCGGACGAGTTGGCGAGGCCTTAGCATGATCAGGGTTGAGCATCTACAAATCTCTTGAGCCTTTCAACATCCTTCTCAATGTTTGTTTCACGCGCACTATTGATATTCGCTTGAGTGTTCAGAGGACGGATTGCCTGGGGTTCTAGGTGTTGGCGAGCCAGCGACGAAATGGTCAGAAGAGTAGGGTGGACGATCTTCTGGTCGTGAAGATGTCATTCGGTTTCTTGTTCTGTGCTCCAAGACCTCCATCCAGCTTCTGCGTAGTGCCAGATTGTTGCTGCTTCGGAGGAATTGTTAAGTAGACCCGATGGGACATCGCGAGACTTTTGGTAGAGATCGTTGGTAGTTTGCTTCTCTCGAGCTTCGGACTTTTTGGCTCCGTGTGTGAGTGGCCTGCGGACATTGAGAAGATGATGCGCAGTACAAGACTGTCTGCGAGATGGAGTTGGTCTTTAGTCGACTGATGCTTCGGGTGGGTCTCGTGCAGCGTCTGTCTCATTGTCTGTCTCGTTTTCTGCCGCATTGTCTTCCACATCGTCTTTCGCATCATCTGAAAAGTTGCCCTGGTGACTCGAGTCAGAATCAGTGGAACATTGTCTCCATACTGAGTGGGCAGTGCCGTGGGCGATCTGGCTGGTATGACATGCTTGATAGGGTTGCGATCCACTAGTTTGCCCTGGTTGTCACTGATCGCGCTGTAAGCGACAGAAAGATCGACATCTGCATCAAAGTGCTACAGTAGAATAGGTGCAAGAGTACTATCGAAGTACGCTTGCGAGATGATGCGATTGCTGACGTCGCCAATATTAGATTTCCTAGCTAAGCGAGGGAACAGCTTGAGGTCCTGTCCGATGACCTGTTGCAGGAGATGGGAGTGAGCATCCTCAAAATTCTCAAATGGTGGATCAGTCGAAGCTCGATGATGATTGGCCCGAACAAGTAGTTCCTCTTGATCTTTGGTACCAGAGGGCCAGATCTTACGCACAGTATGTTGATGATCCAGGCATGTTTTGATAGAGTGTATCGAGAATCCTGGTTCGAACTTCCTTGATGGGTTCCATACTCCAAAAACTTTCATGGCTCGAGCGGTTTGAATACCTGCCTCAGGACCGCCCATCCAGAGTGCAGCTGACCATTTTTCCTTGCCACTGCCATGGATTGAGATAGAACCAGTCACTGTCCAATTGCGGCGTGTGATTCCACCATGGTTGGCAGCATCAGCAATTTTGCCGAAGTTTCCAGCAATTGTTGAATCGCCTGACAAGGTGTTTTGAAGGAAGACGAGCACGGAATCTTGGTCAGGCTCATACACAATTGTTTGGACCAGTGATACCCACATAGCTTTGTGGTCGTCGTGGATAGCGTCAGAAGCCATGAATTGCTTGAGAGTCTTGAGATCACATATCTCCTCAATGACACTCTGTGACCTAGCAGGCCAGTCGGTTAGCGATGTACCTACGGCTCTTTCTCTGCCAAGGGCGGGAGCTTTGTCCATCGAAGCATCTTCCTGACCGAAGTCGGATTGTTTCTCGACTAGAGCCAAGTCTTGGGATAGCTGTGGGTGAGCTTTCTGCATCATGTTAGGACTGATCGTGGTGATCAGAGTCTTCTTCCATTCGATCAGAGTGTGCAGCCGAAGGCGGGCTGAGATGAGATTCGGGTTCGTTGTCCGATACATTCTCAGGTGAAGGCTCGCCATCAACATGTGCATCGTATCCGTAGAGCGAAGGATGAGGAAGTGTCGTAACCTGAGGCGAGCCGTCAGAACGCCTACGTTTGCCAGACTTCTCCGGTGTTGCCTGAGGTGATCGATATGAACGCTTACCATTCATCCTGTTCTCTCAAGATCAGTATCGAGCGAACAAACCCCAGCATGATCAGGGGTCCAACTTACTTAACTCTGCACAGTCTTTGAACTGGATTTGAGGATAAGAAGTTCTGTCGACAGCTGGCGGACTGTATTAAACCAATCTGCTCTAGATGCTAGAATCCTCTCGATCATCGTGGTAGCAAGCAAAATCGATAGAAGCTCCAAGCAATTCGAAAGATAGTTGACTAGTCGATGATGATCACTGTCCGACTTTTGCAGAATTTCTCGAACTTCGATAGATCCTCAACAGCATTTCGGAAAAGTGTATTGTACAATGGACAATGGAGCGCCCCACGCCAGCTACCTGGATGCGCGGACGGTATGGAATGATCGGAAGGTTCGCCAGGAAAGGCGGATGTTCGCTCAATCCAAAAAGCTCCATTTTGCATTATACTCTGTAGATGAATATCTCCTTCCACTCGCGAGGCAGTATTGGCCTACCAGTATCGATGTGTTTCGCAATCGCTTCCGATTTGAAGCGGCATGTCTGCTCATAGAGCAGGTTGAGAACTTGCTTGTTCAGTTCCTGAGGCACCATGTGCGTAGGGATGCTCGATCTGTGGACTTTCACTACTGCATTGTTGGTAGTCGCACCTGTAGGCGATGGGTCGCTGACTCTTGTTTAGTTGGTGTAAGTAGCAGTGGACTTTCGACGGTCGGGTGGCCCAGCCTCCCAAGTAACGCGAGAATTTGTGACCGATCTTGAGGGCACGTTGTGAGCAGCGATACTGTTAGGCGTCTCGCAACCAACAATGATGTGTGAATTCTTCAGATCAGGAAGCTCTGGAAGAGGGGGACCAGGCTGTTCACGAGAAGAGTCAAAATAACTGTTCCTGTCCGACGACCCAGGTTCTTTCTTGAATGCGACTGAAGTGGTGGATTTCGGATAAGATGGCTCTTCATCATCGTCTCGGTTATCGTCTGTGTGAGGCAAGTTGATCTCTTTGTTGGTCGCTCGAGATGACGCACAAGGGCCACCTGCTTTAGCTCTCGGACCCTTGCCGGGGTTAATAGTGCCTGCATAGACATCGGTGTTGTCTTCGTCGAATGATCTACTAACGATCTCTTTGGAAAGTAACCTGAGGTTCACTCCGACATGAAAATACTTGCGCGGAACAGGTGCCAAGGTTTCATACCACTATTCTTGAGTAACCAGACTTTCCCATCTCTGAGGAGCGCCTTTACCGAAATCCAACTTTGGTCTCACCACTGCGGGAAATCTTGTGAGATCCGGTCCGATACATTCACGAAGCAGATGTTGATGAGCTGCCTCGAAGTCGCGGAGTGGGATTCCAGGATGTGATCTTTGCGCCCGGCGAAGCAACACCGTCTGTTGAGCGGGCGTCACAGGCCAGAGCTTGTCCAGTATATAGTCTCTGTTCGATGTGTCGTTCATAGATGGTAGTCCGTCATGTTCGTCGTGACTCCATATTCCGAATATGCGGATCGCTTTGGCGGCCTGAATGCCTGCCTTGATACCGCTATACCACGTTGCGATTGCTACGAAATGGGCAGGAGTCCACCTGGTTAATATGTTTCCGTGATCTGTGAGGCATTTGGTCACAGCCCAGGAGTGCTTTGAGACCTCTGGAGACTCGTCCCACATATCTTGGATATCTTCAGTGTCTTCTGTAGACGTGAGGCTCGCAATGGTAGAAGCTCCACCATCGGGCCTGTCGATACGCGAGCGCTTGCCAGAGCTTGCCGAAAGTGGTCGTGATGGGGACGTCGACTCTCGCTTCGTCATTCTGTTCAGCAGATATTTAGTATCTTGACTTGGACAGCACGACTTGTTGCACCAGCTAATATTACCTCGTTGATTGTAAGACGAATACCTTGGAGCCACAAAGTGGAGAATATAGACACGGCGATGGCAGTCAGAGACAGTCCACGACGGGGCATATGTATGACTTTCAGGAAATGCCATTTCAGTGGAAGCTTCCATGACATTCAAGATCAGGTGCATTCTCGAGATAGCCATCGAGGTCTGTAAACATTGCATTCTGGTTGCCGACGTGCAACCTACAAAGGCAAGTGAAGTTGCTTTCGGCAAAAGCCGACCTGAGACCAAATAGGCTGCCGAAGGGAGTCAAAGCG
Source organism: Aureobasidium vineae (assembly GCA_903819635.1). Lineage (NCBI taxonomy): Eukaryota > Fungi > Ascomycota > Dothideomycetes > Dothideales > Saccotheciaceae > Aureobasidium > Aureobasidium vineae. The sequence goes on along the minus strand of CAIJEN010000001.1, from coordinate 3,311,984 downwards.
ACAACAGAAGAATGTGCAAGGCTGCTTCAAAAAGCTCCCAGATCACAAAGGCAGTTCTGAACCGACTTTGGTGGAGAGCAATTGAAGTTTGTGGTCGAAGTTGACACGATGCTGGGCGATGCAAAGCATTGTCGAGCAGTCGAATGTTGAAGACCACGAACGGAAGGTGCAATGCTCGAACCTGCGAGTTGAATAGACTTGTCACGCGTACTCGTAGGAGCACCTCCCCAGGGAGTTTTTGCGAAGTTGGCACTGAGTGGGATGAGCACATGGGAGCGATTCTGTAGAGACCCAGTATCATTATAGTCATTACTTCGTAGTCCATAAAAATCATTGGCGCCTGCTTGCTGTCCGTCCTTGAAGAGCAACTCAATCATCAGGATACTCGTCCTTGATGTTGCTGATGAAAACCTTGTTTTCTTGGTCCCAGCGTTTGAAGTAGCGACCAGCGAGTTTTAGTAAGTTGGCAGACGGCTCTTCTGCGAGTACCATGATATTCTCCTCGGCGACGTAGCGTAGAGATTCATCCTCGCATNNCTGTGATTGTATATCAGCATTTGTCTTAGTGGTTTGGCTTCTTCGAGTAACTCACATTATGTGGTAGAAGCTTTGTTCGCGACCTCGAGGAAGATCTTCCACTCGCATGCTCTGAATCCAGAATTCACCAGCCTGGCAGCTAGGATCCCATCCAATAATCGCACCCACGTAGCCGTAACGGACGTGTCTGAAGATTTGCCCAACCTTGTACTTGACCAAATGTGTACGCTCGTCACGAGGAGTGATGGGATTCGCGTTGGAGTCTGCAATCCGAATCTGTTGCAAGATTTGTGACAGTCTGGCCTTTGCTTCCTCTCCATCTATTAGAGGCAGAACATAACGCTCGAAGAGTACAGCATCGTCGAGCCAGAGTCCATCCTGAACATAGCCCTCAAACCAATTTACTATCTGCTTGAGCCAATGTTGGTGGCGTACGAACAGCTCTGCACTCTTTGTAGCGTCGACCTGGCTCATGGAGATAAGACTCCACAGCGCGCAGAACGCGATATTGGGAGTCTCCCAACCTGGTGATGGTCTGTGGAATTGCATGGATCCGATAATGTTAACACCAGTTCTGAGCACCAAAGCTCGAGTGTGAGCTCGTGTCAAGCATGAATATTGGCTCTCCGGTGTGTTGTAGTGTGGCATTTGATCGAGCATGTCTCGCATTGCTTGCTCTGTGATGATCTCGTCGTGGTCAGATGGATTCATCCAGACAACACCCTCGGGGAGATTGTGTGAGGCACGTGTATCCTTGATTGATGGACCGTGTGGCGATTCAATAACGGCATGGATCTTTCCTGGAAAATTGCAAGGCCAGGCTTTGAGTCCAAGTCGCATAGCCACGCAGCAGAATATTACGACAGACTGCATAGGAATAGAAGACTTATCGGTAGGATGTGTCAAAACGTGGGTGAGAAAACGATACCGCATCAGGCTGAAAGTGTCCGGTGAGCAGCCCACGAGATTATGCTCTCTCAGGTACTTGGAGATGGCAACTGCCTTCTCGGTGTAGTTCTTATCACGCCATTCTGGGTCCGAGGACTCAATAGCATGAGCAATGTCATCCAACTCTTTCTTCAAAATGGACAGCTCAAAGTCGCTGCTGCTGCCTTGGATGAACAGATCGAACGCGCCCAAAGCTTCTTCAAGTGGTGGGTAGTCCTGCCACTGCATCTTGTCCCATATCTGCACGGCTTTGAAGCGATGAAGCAGCTCAAGAACAACACCACTCCAGTATCTGCGGGCGAGGACATCTTCGGCGTCGTCAGGCGTGCCAAGCTGCCTCACCAGCATGTCTTTGGCATTGTATGAATAGTGTTCGACAATCTCGTGCATGCGCGCCATACGATTCTGCTGAGTGCTCAGAAGGTCGTTGAAGATAGCGAGGACCTCCTTGTCTTGGGTGACCTTGTCGGCGTATGCGCGCTTCCACTCGGTTTGCGAATGAGGGTTGTAATCCGGGACAGGTCTGCCATCTTGCTCCTCCCAGTAGGCCCAGCCTTCGCGGCACCAGTGTCGCCATAGTGAGGTAGTGTTCGAGATCTTGTATAGGCGTTTCGAGCTTTGTCCAAAGTGGGTGGCTGAGGATGCGTTCAGGTGGACAAAGATGTTGTGGATGAGTTCGTCCGGCAGATCAAGTAACGATGTGGTGGCCATATTGAAGAGCCGTGTGGAATAGCTCGGTGAGTATGGACGGCGATAGCATCGAGGAGATGAGGAGAGCCTTTGTGTGTTGGACGGCAACTCGCCTTCTTGCTCAGTCGTGACGCGATAAACTTACCATTAGCCTTTCTGCCAGAACCATGACCGATGACGACCCTTGCGGAGCGGTACATCCTCGGTTTGTGATGAAACCTGATTGCAACACATTCGCATCATTTTGGCACCCTTACAAGATATTCCCAACCTAGATCACATCAAATCCGGCAGTTCGCTTGAGCACCCGCTGAGCTGAACAATCTCCCAGCACTACGGCAAGGGCACGATATCCGTCCAGTCTTTTGATCAACGCATCTAAGATTTGTATACGGAAATGCTGCCAGGTCAAGCACGTACGGCCACAGTCAGCTGAAAACTGGGCATCCCGTCCGCTCTGCCATACATAAGCAGTTGAACGGCAGATTAGTACTACGGTCGGTGACGACGTGGGAATCCCTGCTGCTGTACGTTTTGCTATCTCCCCAACAATGTTTTGCATCCCTATTGTTGTGTGTTGTAGAATATATATTTTTCGCTGCTCGGGGCAAGTATATTCCGAGGTTCCCTGCGGCTCACAAGACTTCAACCGTATCCGGCCGTTCGCCTCGCCAGGTTTGGCTCTTGGCTTGCAGGATCATGGAGAAGTAGCCAGTCGGTGGGCACCAATCTGAAACCCTAAGCGCTTCTGATGACTTGATAGGACAGGGATATACACCAGCCGAAATCTATTGTTGCCACATGCCGTGTACAAGCATCTCATAATATCGTCTCCCCCTCGTGAGCATGGAGAAGTGTCATGAGGAGTGTTCTGAAGAGAGATTCTCCTTTTGCACTCTCCGCTACTCGCTGCACGATCCCGTGCCTCACGGCTGGCCAGGAGTGCAGGAACTCGACGTCAGTCTGGTCTTCTTGCCGCGCTGAAGAAGAAACTGTCTGTGTTTAGCGTCGCATCTGGATCAACGAATTCTAGGCCCAACGAACCTATCTTTCTCCCTATTTGTGTACAAGCTACTTCCTTCTCAAAACACATGAGGCCGACGTCTTTTTCACATCACGGTCCTCCAGTTCTATCTCCACAACATCTCTGCCCCGGATGGATATCCTTGGTTACGACCACGGTCTCCCTGACCTCGATCTTCCCAAAAACAACGACAAGGATGCACTTGGACAACATAATGACGTTCAAATCGACTCGCCGCAACAATGTTCGAGCGACTTTTACTACTCGGCGCCTGTGCCAGTCACGATACCAGCCTCTTTGATGCCCGTTCCTAGTGTTTTGCTGGAGAACCCGATGAACTTGATCTACATTCACTATTTCGTTAATTACACAGCCAACGTGCTGGTAACTCACCAATGTCCATCAAATCCTTTTTCGACAATTTTGCCGCAGCTCGCCATGCAGGATGATAATCTGTTGCGGCTCTTGTTAGCCTACGCCGCTTGTCACAGGGCTCGACTTTTGCGACATGCCGAGCCCAAGAACCGCATCGCGACATGGGTCACGCCTGTGTTTCCTTCTTTGCGCGTAGCGCTTTCAGGTAACGAGCCTATTACCGACTCAGCATTCGGATCTTGTGTCATGCTGGCCTCTCTCACTCAATCATATCCTTTGGCATTCGACTTGCCGATCTCCTGGCAGGAGCATCTTAGCTTGGCGCGGCGTTTGTACAGTCTCCGACTTGGTCAGGAAGGTCTCCAACGAACCAATGCAACCATCTTCTTCGGCAGGTGGTTTGCTTATTTAGACACTTTCGGAAGCGCGAGCAGTGATACTTATCAAGGCGCCTACTATGAGTGGTCACGCGAGCTCAAATTGGCAGAGCAAAGACCCGAACTCCAATGTCTGGCCGGCTTCACCAACAAATCACTAGCCCTATTATCGAGGACTGCAGAATTGGCCAAACGTTGCGACTACGAGCGGCGCTTGCTTGGACAACCTGCAATCCAGACAATAACCATGTCCCAGCAATTGAGGCTGAATCTGGAACTCTTTACCCTGGAGATCAAGCACACCCGTTACGACTGCGCCTGCTCACAGTCATCGACATCTTCTACGGAAGTCTATCGTGCTGTCAACGCTGCAATCAGTCATGCCGCGTTGATCTACCTTCACCGCCGCGTCTACATGCTTCCGTCCGAGTCCCGTCTGGTGCAGTTCTCAGTCAATGCCATTCTGGAAGCCTTCAATGAACTTAAAGGATACAACGCATTCGACACTCCGGATATCATCTTACCTCTGTTCCTTGCTGGCTGTGAAGCAAGAGATCCTGGTAAAGCTGTTGATGTGCTGCAACGCCTGCAGAGCATTGAGAACGCCGGTATGGGACAGGTTGTCCGTGTCAAGGCTTTGCTACAGGAATGCTGGGACACCAAAAGAGACTGGACTGAACTCAAGCACAATGTGCTTCTTGGCTGAACGGACTACTGATATCTAATGAAGAAACACACGATTGCTGGGATCTTAACAAGCACATACTCTCTTGGGTCCCCTGACAATCCAGGACCACATCTGGGCAGACAGAGCGAGCAACCCCAGCGCGCCGCCACGAGGTCGAGTCCAGCGCTATCTGCATTCACACCACCGACTCTCTGGACAGGTGCAGACCATTAACCGCGAAGACATGCGGCCCGCATGAGCCGTCGAAGGCGATGCCCAATCGCATTCTAATGCACACATTCCGCTCAGAAACGATCAGAGACAAGCGCGACCGGCCTCCCCTGCAGCAACACATTGCAGCCAACCTTTCGATACAGGAATAACACCGCGGATCGAATGTTCCCGCCACAACTGGCCATGACGGTCTCGACACACGCTCGCCGACCACGCAGCAGCTCCTACACGCACAAATAGTGACCGGAGCATCCGATTGCGAACATCACGATCAGTTGTCCCCCACACAGGTACTGCGATACTATCAAGAACAGCATATCAGCAAGCGTGGACCACGAAACAAGAAATCGGAATGAAGCAACGAAAGACAGTTCAGACTAGAAACCATGCATAGATGTCACATGAATAATTGCATATGCTCAAGTTTTTGCCTGCATTTGTCTCGAACACACCATCTCTCAAGCACTTCCCGCGGCATTATATCGTTTTTTTATCTCATCTGCAAGTCTGCGCATCTTTGCAACAATCATGATCACAGAGTAGTTATTATATCAGAGACGACTACCTTATTTCGTATATTTCAAACAATACCTTACTCCTAATTTTGACTTTCCTCTTCTTTCGTCACCGTCATTCGCTAAACCCACTTGCCATCGAGCGTGAAAGTAGAGAGGTAGAAATCACAAATAACCTCTCTCATCCGTAACCGACGTCGAAAAGATGCAAAATGCATATCCTAGTATATAGCCAGCCTTTGTTCATACTTGCGAGATATCTTTGCGATGATCAAAGATTTATCAAAGAAACAAAACCAGTTCCATGCTTGTTTGAAGGTCTTTTATTCTTCTTTCGGGTGAAAAGAAAGTGGATGTTTTCGTTCTAGGGCGGTTTTGTCGTGGACATCAATGTTTGGAAAAGAGGCGAAGATCTCGTGATCAAAGAGGCAAGTGTTGAAGATAGTACAAAAGATTGATATAACCATCTGCCATTCTTGCAAAAATGAAGGTTGCAGCAAGGAAAATAGAAAAAGAAGTTAGATATGACGAAAAATGCAATCTGAGAAACACGAATAAGTTTTCAGACAAATCTATTATTATTCATAGTGAATTAATGTCCTTATGTTTCCCATAATTATACATAGATATAAAAACATCTCCATGTTTGTCAACTTCCACTTGTTACATCCCCATTACATCTCACACCACCCTCTCGTCCTCAGATCATTAGAATACCTCGGAACATATTCAAGATACACCAATGATCCACACTCCAAGACCGCTTACAAAAGCATAACAGCACCAGCAGCGGCACCAAGGAACCCCATACCAGCAGCAACGTTAGCAGCAGCGCCAGTGTAGACAGCAGGCTTGCTCTGAGTGGCAGTAGCAGTGCCGTTCTTGTTGCCGTTACCAGCAGAAGTCATCATACCGCCTTGAGCGCCACCAGTGACGGAAGCAGCGGGGACCTTGCTCGAGACAGTGCAAGGGCAGTCGGTGACGGTGATGGTGGTGGCCGAGGAANNAACAGTGTAGACGTTGCTGTGGATGGTGGTGACGTAGGCGCCGGCGGTGGGGGCAGGGCATACGGTGGTGAGTCTGTTTGTGGATNNTAGCATGATACTCAGAGAGATATGGCAAGAACGAGAGCAAACTTACGCAGTAACGACCTCAGTCATGTAGACCATGCTAGCACTGCCGGTAGCAGATGAAGAGGCAGTGGCGGTGTAAGGAATGAACGAGGAAATGATGCCACCGGTGGAAGCAATGGGGTTCTCGCCGAGGCAAGAGGCGTACTCAGAGACACACGTAGACTGGTTGGCAGACGAACCGTCAGGCATGCGAGTGGTCTGGCACTTGCCAAGGGCAGCGTAGCAATCACCCTGGCACTGAGCATTCTCAGCAGAGCACTGGGCCTGGTTGGCAGAGAGTCCGGTGACGGGGTCGCTGGCACGGCAGGCGTTGTCCTTGGCAACGCAGTTGGAGCCGGCAGAAGCGCTGGCCGAGGCAGAGGCAGTGGAAGAAGCGCTGACGGTGGCGGTGGCCGAGTAGGGGATGAAGGAGGAGATCAGACCACCAGAGGCAGCGACGGGGTTTTCGCCGAGGCAAGAGGCGTATTCAGAAGCACATACGGCCTGGTTGGCTGAAAGGCCATCGGGACCGCGAGTACCTCTACAAACATTGTAGGCTGCATAGCAGTCGCCCTGGCATTGAGCGTTGTTGGCAGAGCATTGAGCCTGGTTGGCAGAAGAGCCATCGGGCATGCGAGTGGTGCGGCAGGCGTTGTCCTTAGCAACACAGCCAGTGGCTGCAGTAGTCGAGTTCTGGGCAGCGACAGCGCCGACAAAGGCGAGAGTGGCAACAGCAGCGAATCTCATGATTGCGGTAATGTGGTTGATATAGAAATCGGAGTATTAAAAGGTGTAGTTAGTGCTGTGTAGCGAGTGTGACAGTTGGCTGGATTTGTAGAAAGATGAACGACAGTAGTGGTGTGATGAGAAGAAGGAAAAGTAACTTGCAAAGGTCAAGCAGCTCTTATATATCAAGGATGTATTGCTGCCATTGTCATGATACGAGGCTCGAGGGTGATCCGCATGAGCCTAGCTTCAGGAACCAGGAACCCGTTACGAGGAGTTCAGACCTCGTATCCATAACGGTCCCTCATCTCTGAACCTTCGCACATTCCAATTGGGCGCAGATGTGTGACCAGCAGTGTAATTTTAGCCTTATTTACCTAGACTTTGGGTCTCTTGCCTCGGATCGTTGGAAGTCATGCTCTTTACAGTTTTGTTCCTGCAGAAGTGCCCGTCAGTCCTTGGCTTGCAGCTCGACGACAACAACCAAGTTCTTCAAGATATAAGAGGAGAAAAACACAAGACACAAGATGCGCCACTTACAGATGTGCAGAGAGCAGTTATGTCTCAATCCAAGAATAGAACACTTCAACCGTCGACGTTCCTGTTGTCACCCAAGAACAGCAGTAGTGTTCGAGTACCCGAAGATAATCCAACATCACCGACCAAAGATTACCGTGATCGAAGTTTCGTATCGATACCGTTCGCTTCGTTGCGGGTCAAAATGGTTTCCTGCTCAAGATGAACTCTGCTTGGGCCATCATCGCAAGAGCGTTTAGCCTTGGTCTGGCTTGCCCCTCTCCGCTCGAAAATGCCAGAGGTCAAAGTTCCGAGGTCTACCAGAAGAATTGAATAGTCCCATCAAAACGTCTCGTTCCTGGCCCCTCGACCGGTGTATCAAGAGATGAAAACGAAGGGATACAAAGGAAGGGTGTTTGTTGTTGTTTGCACGATGAAGCAAGGAGGGAAGCTCCGGTTGCAACCAAACAGCCTGCTTGGCAGTCACAAACAGAAGCACGTGGGGTGGTCGCAATTCCCTAAACACACCTTGATCCACACCTTCCAAACCCAACTCAACCCCATCAAGCTCGAACAACAGCTCGTCAAAGGCGAGATGTAACCCAAGCCTCTTACGCACGCACACGAAGAATGCAACTCTATCCCCCAGGTCAAGGCTTGAAACAATCAGATTTCACTATCACCGTTAGCCGATACCAAACATCACGCAGCTGGGGTAAAAGAGGAGAAGAAAAAGGCCGGGGACGAAGATCACGAGGCTATTCCCAAGCCAAGAGTCTACAAGCTCTGTTTGCCAAAGGTCAATCGCTCGATCGTCACTTTTTCCTCGTATGGAGAGGTTGTTTGTTGAATTGAATTTTGCTTGGCTTGCTACTTTGTATGGCACGACATGCGAAGACTCCCTCAGGCCATACAGGTGGTTCGTGGACCTTGATATCAAGCAGCCGTCACTGCATCTGCAAAGGTTTCCCAACCACTTTTCTCCCATGGTGCCAATACGATCGCCCGCTGTGCATCACGAACCACTCCCGTACCTGCAAACGCCTTTGCCAGCTCATGTGCTCCAAGATCTCCGTAAGGTGGCACGGCTCTCTGCGATGTCAACAGAGCCATTTGAGCTGGATACGCCTCTTCAGTCAAGTCTGTTAGCTGCGTCCATCCATGGCTTTGGTGTGGTGCAAGCATGATTGCTCGCTGTGTCTCGACCAGCGCATCTATCTCTGATGCATCCGAGGCAAGACCTGCGATGGCACCAAGGACTTGTTCGACATGCTCGCGGTCGTAGATGGAGATGCTGTCGTTGGTGCGCAGGGATGCGAGGTCGTCGCGAACAGCATCGAGAGCATCTGTATCGTTGTCCAGAGCTGCGATAGCGCCGAGCAATACAATAGACGGGACGTGAGAGTCGTTCTTCTCGATACAGTCGAACAACTGATCGCGAGCGACGGACTTCTCTTCGTCACCACCCTTGGCCCACAAGACTTGAACGAGCAGGCACACAACATCAGGGTCAGAATTACTCTCCTCGAGTGCCGATCTGAATGCCGCGATTGCGTCGTCCATATTTTGTAGATAAAAGGCGGCCAGACCTGCAGTCAAGTGAGCAGACAAGCGGACCTTGCGTCTGCTGTCCGGCTCCAAACCGCTTGCATCAACTTCGGCAGAGAGATCGAGTGCTGTGCCTGCGTTCTCGGCTGCTGACTCGAAGTCCTTGGAGGCAAGCTGGTTTCTGGCAAGGTCTGCTTTTGCCAAAGCGAAACGACCAAGAGAGGTGAGCGATTCTGTGGCCTCGTAATCTGACTCGGCTGATGTGCAAAGACTTGTAAGCATCTCAATAGCAGGAGCATGGTCACCCACACGTTCTGAGAACAAAGAAGCGAGATGGTTGAATGCCTGGTCCGAAGGTACTTGACGGTGCAGCTGCTCTAAGGCAAATAGTGGTTGGATCAATGCAGTAATCTCGTTCGAAGCTGAAGGAGTTGTGAGCAGGTTGTCGAAGACCGACACGGCATATTGACGCTTTGAGATCAAAGAAGCAGAGTCCGAGATCTCAAAAGCATGAGTGAAATGTGATAGTGCCTCCTTCTTATCACCCATCATCAGCGCGATCAAACCTTCACCCAGCCAAGCATGTGCATAGTCGGGATCTGTTGATTGAGCGCGACCAAATGCTTGATGAGCAAGCTCATAGTCATTGTTGATGAGATACAAAACACCGAGGTTGCACCATGTCTTTGCGCTACGTTCGTTCAGATGCAGCGATCTGACAAAGGAATGTTGCGAAACCTTAGGATTCAGTCTGGTGGTGATGACACCAAGTGAGTTCCAGAATTCCGAGTTTCCTGCTTCGAGCTCGATGGCACGCTTGAAGCATCTGACAGCTGCACGAGGGAACTTCTTGCCAGCCTTCGCGTCGCTGCAGCTGAATGCCTTGTGCTCTGCCCAACCAAGATTGTACCAAGCTACAGCTTGAGCATGCACGTCGTTTGCGCAGCTGAAGATAGCGCGCTTGTAGGCAAGCAGTGAGAGGGCAAGATATTCGGGACACGCGACGGCTTTGTCACCTTCGGTTGAGCTCTCGAGGATTGTTGAGTCGACTCCATCTATCTCTGATAGAATACCAAACTCTTTGACATCAACATCCTTTGTCAGCATCTGCTTGATCGTATCGCTAGGGAATATGTCGAGTCTATCCTGGATCCAGTAGAAGATCGAACAAGAATCACCGACCGCCTTCCACAGGTTGAAAGCTTGAGGTCTTAGCTCGGCAATCTTTTGAGCTAGCTCGATCGCTTGAACAGCACTGTGAGCAGCTTGGCCGAAGAAACCAGTCTCTACACACCTCCAGGCCTTCTCGTTGTATGTCTGCAACAGTGCAATGAGAACACCAAACTCTTCGGCCCTGCCAGTGAGAACTTCTTGGAGACCATCAATCGCCTCGTCATGCTCACCAAGTTCTCTGTTAACATTGGCAAGCATGTATCGTGTGAACCAGTTTTCTCCAGTGACGTTCATGGAAATACCATCATGAGGCTCTTCGGCATAGATGAATGTTCGGCTGGCAGAGTTGTAGCGACCAGAATTGTGATAACTCTCTCCCAAACCGACATAGGAATGATAATCGTTGGGACTGATTCTGAGTGCTGACAAGAACGAGACTATCGCCTTGGAATACTCTTGCTTGGTCATCTGCACAACACCCAGGGCTGAGAAGGGCCAACTGATGCCCTTCTTTTTCGAACCTGGTGGAGGTCGAACTTTGCCTGAATCGACGACTCTTTGAGCAACAATCTCGACAATGTCCCACTCGCCTTGGTCGGCAAAGGATCTTGCGAGTCTCTCAGCAGCCTCAACTTCTGATCCAGACAACTCGAAGGCTTTCTGGAAACATTGGCGTGCTCTCTTCTTGTCTTTGGCATAATCGGCATAGTAGTAACCAAGAGATGTGTATGCAGGTGCAAGGTTGGTGTTGGTCTTGATTGCGGACAGGAACCTGGCATAAGCCCCGTTGCGATCTCTTCTCCCAGTTTTGGATGTGTCGAGATTCCAAAGACAGATACCAGTTCGGTACAAAGTTTGTGCCCTGAGCTCTCGTGCTTTGGGGTCGTCCAGCTTCAAGTCAGGCAAGCACTTCTCCATGGTCTCCAAAGCAGGACCGTAGTTTCCTCGCAGAGCATCACACCAGGCTGACTCGATCTCAATGCGAATGTTGCTAGGGTCTTGTTCCAGCGCTTGTGACAGAAACTTGACTGCCTCATCAAATTCTTCTTGCTCTTCCAAAATCAGGCCTAATCCAATGAGTGTTGCAGTGTGCTTGGGTTTTCTTGCGAGAATGTCGTTGAACAGATCTCTAGCTTCTGGGTGGTTCTTGGGCGACTGGTGGTATACCAATGCAGTGGCGAGTGTGCTGTTGAAGGCGTCCTTGTTGTCCTGCAGTACGAGACCAGACTTTCTAACCTCTGATTCGAGCATCTTGAGACCGTTCCTAGCAACTTCTGCTGCGCTCTCATATTCTTCCAGGTGGAGGTAGTATTCTGCAACAAGACGGTGTGCCAGAACAGAGTTGCTGCCATCTTCAAGACCCTCGCTCATCAAGAGAATTCTATCCTCCTGATTTAGTGGTGCCTCGACATCCTCCTCCTTTTGTTCCGGATCCTTTGGAGGTGCGGGGAATGGTGAGATCTCACAGTCGAGGTATGCCTTGAGCACTTTGCCGAGACTGGTCTCTGGGAAGAATTCTTGGTACTCTCTTAGAACACCGACATCCAGATCTGAAACGCTTGCGACGTCCTTCCAGTCCAGTTCTGTGGTCCAGGCTAGAAGGAAAGGGTGCTTGATAATGACCATGCCGTGTACGATGCCCATGACCTGCTCACGCTTTTCGGCCTTTGCCTCACCAGTCAGGACAACCAATGTATCATACGCTCGTTGTAGGAGCTTCTGCTCGTACTCGCGGCGAACTTCATCGTCGTTGGTCCAGTCAATCAGCTTTTGATAGAGCTCCTCAATGTTGCTTTTNGTAAAGACTTCTCGGCGAACGTCGGTGGTAACCTGGTTGATGCGAGCTCCTAGTCTTGTTCTTCGCTCGCCAATCTCCTTGTTGACGCGCTGTTTTTCCTCTTCTTCGGTGATCTCGATCAGACGAGTGTAGGTATGCGAAGGACTCGGTAAACGGCCCTCAAGAAACTCGTAAATTGGGCTTCCTGGTAATTGAGCTTCCAGAGCGCGTTTGTATTGAGCGGTTGTTCCGTTCTCCTTGGTGAATTCCACTAACTTGTTGATGGTGGTTTGACATTTGTGAGCATCGTCTGCAGCGGCTTGGATCTCAGCAACCTTGAGAGCGGCTTCTCGATATTGATCGAGCTTGACACCACCCTGACTTTCATACAGATTGCAAAGACCTAGCCATGCTTGCGCATCATCAGGCTTGATCTCTGCGGCCGAGTTGTATGTTTTCGCCGCATCATCTAACTTGTTCTGTTTTTGAAATGCACGTCCCAAGAAAAGCTTGCTGGGGTTGTTGTCAGTTACATCAGCTCATCTCTTGAAGAAGCCAACATACGCAAAGTAATTCTGAGAATCTGATGCGAGGACGATTTGGCATTGAGTGACGGCATCATCGTAGTTTTCAGCATCCAGGGCGACTTTGGCGGCCTTCAGCGCGGCCTTGTTCCCAGACATGATCGATTAGGGACGAGGCTAACAGTCCCAGATTTAGAACAAGCCGTCCTTTGTTGAGACTCGACTTTTCAGAATTGAGAGACAGATGAGTGAGAGTGAATTGACATGTGACAGGGACAAATTGTTGTCTCTTTTGGATGAGTTCCATCAAAGGCAGTCGCGCATCAATGACGTTTTTGATGTCAAAGCTCGGACCTTTGAATCCACTTTCTCGAGATCTCGCATGTGCTCTACCACAACACACGACCAGATCGACCAAACAGATGAATGTTCGGCAGCTGACCTGTAAGATGAGAATCATAGTCGTACAATATCATCAAGGCGAAAGATTTAACGTGACATGATCGCTTGCCAGTCCATCTATATATATAGACGCCAAGACCTTACAAAGCTGTAAATAAATCGAACATCCAAAACAACTCCGACCGCTCCTATACCATATCCCAATCCCAACTCAATCTCGCCTCCAGTCACTTATCAAAGAATCACCACCAAGACCCCACAACTCAGCTAAAGCAATGAATCAACACCCCACCTTCCCAACCTCGACACCACTAGAATACTCCCTATTCTCACCTTCCAAAGCCGCAGAACAGCAACGCTTAGCCAAAGATTGGAACTACATTCATCAGTTTCTGCGGCAAAAGTATCCTTCTCCACAAAAGGTGCCAAAGTTTGAGGAGAACGAGGAAACGCTAAAAGCTTTGCTGGCATTGGCTGCAGCCAATGAAAAAGCGGATGAGGGATGGAGCCAATTGTGTAGTGTTGAGGAATTGGTGCTAAGCGAGTTGGAACAAAAAGAGGTGAGGTACAGATTTCCTTGATGATGAGATGTTGTTGGATTTATCCTATGAACGAAGATACAAATTTTGAGGAGGGAGTTGGCAATTGTATGAGAAGAGATGAAGCTAACGTATTCATTCCCAAATATACAGGAACCCCAAGACACAACAAACACCCTCACAACATCCCTCCAAACCTCCCTCTCCGCAAACGGAACCACAGACCTCACAGCCCAAGCAACAACAGCAATAACCCTCACCACCACAACAACCTCCGCCACAACCCTAGCAACCACCCTCCTCACCCTCTCAACAACCCTCTCTTCCCTTCGCAACCAACTCAGCGCTACCCAAACCCTCAAAACCAATCTTCTAGCCCACCAAACCTCCTTGCAAACTGAACTCCAAACCCTGACATCTCAAGCCTTCACAACTGAATCCAACCTCCCCAAGAGAACCGCAGAAATTTCTCGTCAGACCAAGGTGCTCAAAGCAAAAGTCAAAGAGTACGATGAGCGGCTCCGCAATGCATCTGCCAGCGGTGCGGAAATACCAGAAGCCCTGCTAGCCGATGTGGAAGCCTCCAAATCGAATCTTCAGACCTTGATGCAGAGGGTAAAGGATGTCGAGCAGAGGATTGAAGAGTTTGAGGGTGTGCCGCCAGAGGCCAGGGAGGTTAGGAGAGTGATGCAGGATTTACGAGCAGAGTTGGAGNGGTGGGTCAGGAGAAGGGATGAGAAGTTCGAGGGTCTGGTTGGCGGTAGGAGATGACGGTAATTTTTGACGGCAGTCATTCTAGCTGTTCTAGGGTAACAGAGTATCTTCCCAATTGAATTACCCAGTAGTAGTACAGAAAATAGAAGCGAAGAAAACAACCAACATTGTTCCTTTTCTCAGAGAAAGGGTATGCGAAAAACAGTAAAAGAAAAACACAGATCGCTAACACAAGCGCTAGGGTGGATGAGTGAAGAAGAAAGAAGCGAAAATGCAGAAAAGCCAAACAATGCCCAAAAGACCCAAGCAAAAACTCCACGCTGCACTGATTTTTGTATAAATCCAACAAATAAAGAGACGAGGCCGAGATAATACTACAAATCCGAATCGAAGTCTCTATGATGATGATGATGATGATGATGACTCCTTGACAGCCTTTTCATTCATGCTGCCAGCCATCTTCTTGCCAATTTCGTAACTGCTAATCATGATGGCGCAGGCGGGTGCGACCTTCATCGTGCGAGCAGCCCATCCCTTGAACAAGCCGGCAGCACCTTCAGTCTTGTAGATGTGCCACAAGAATCGCGGCATGAGCTTGTCCTCGGGACGGACTCCAGCGACAGCGGAGGATGCAGAATCGGCGGAATGGCGAGCGACTTGTTGGCGGGTCTTACCAACGTCGAAGGGAGTGGTAACGAAAGCAGCGACGGCTCCAGCACTTGCGCCAGCGATGAAACTGTCGACCAGGACTGTTTTGTGGTCGAGCTCGCTCACAGCGCGGTTCTTCAAGCTGCCTGTTGGTTCATGGGAAGCAGGACCTTCTCTTGCATTGTGCAATGTCTGTCGGCCGTATTCATAGCCCCACCAGTACAAGGCAGAGAAGGGCACATCTCGCCAGAGTGTAAGACCAAGACCTCTCCATAGAGCGCGGTATCCATCTGCTTTAACCATATCTTGAACACCGGATAACGTGTCTCTGAACACACCAGTCGGAGTGGCAGCCTCGGGGTGGCTGGCTTGCATGCGTGTACGGAACATTTCGACGGGGCTGACGACGATGGCGGCTAGTATTCTGGCGCTCGAACCAGCAAAGAGCGGAGCGTAGTTGTCGGATACGCGATCCTTCATGGGACTATTCGGATTTGCGCGCAACCAATCGTAGCCAGCAAAGTAGATGACATTGGCAGGGACGGACATGAGCAGGGTGGGACTCAAGCCACGCCACAGGGTTGTGAGACCTTCGTTCCGCGCAATCTTTTTCAAGCCATCAATGGTTGAATTGAAGGTTCTTCGCTCAGTCTCTTCTGCCGCACATTGAGATATAAGCATTTGGTCGACAGTAAGACCAGCAGACGAGGCCATGCAGTACGGGCTCTGATTGGGGACGTAGTAGATTTCTCTACAGCAGGCGGAGATGCCGAGGTTGGGAGGGAGCCGTGCGAAGGAAGGCTGGGCAGAAGCATTGAGGGANGACGGACCGGATTGAGCTTGTAGTCGAACGCGCACAACGTCGAGAGGGGTGACTGCGGGAGAGGTTAGCGGGGCAATTCAGAGACGATTCGACGGAGTAGAACACACCAAGNNTAATGAGGTCAGGATGCTGCCAGAGACGGCAGACAGCATCTTCTGGGTGATGGAGGTTTCTTGATCCATGGTGGCGGCAGGGGTGTCGTCGAGAGGTTGTGAGGGGACGGCGGGTTGGTGGATATTTGCGAAATCGGTAGCAGGCTGATTTGCTGCAGGAGAACCGAGATAGGCCATTCGGCCGGGTATGAAGAGCTGTGTCGTGTAGCGAGGAGAGAGTCGAATGAGTCGGCGCTGATTGATAAGATTTTATGACGATGGAAGCTGCAAGATTGGCGTCGGCGAGGAGGGGCAGAGATGTAAAGACGCCCGGATGATGGATTGGGCGAGTATGGCTGGTTGGAAAAGTATGGAGCGTCGAGTGGTGTGTCTGAAGGAGTCGAAATGCACGACAAGTGTATGATGCTGTTCGCAGGGCGTGGTGATGCTGGGCCGATGGCGCTTGCCCTTTGGACTTTGTTCTTTCCCGAGCGCGCCCGCGTCGGTGGCCGTCATCGAAAAGCTTCTTTTCTGGCCCCGGCCTTTGGACCCTCGCACTCGGCGATAAGCCACCGCCCTTGCATCGACGAAACCACAACGAGACACCGCTGCCCCTCGGTCTCTTCCTAGTCCATCTTGTCTATATCCTCTGCTTCTTCCCGCCTCTCGCTGTCTCGGCACAATCCCTCCACGGCTTCTACCACCACGCCGTTGTGCTGGCCCAGCCTCTCCTACGTCACGCTCCATCCACGCCGAGCCCACGAGCCCGTCTCGATCTAGACTGCTCGACCAGAGTCAAGACTATCAACCACAATCGCCAACACAAAACACCTCCATAATGTCCGAGCAAGACCCTCCCAAGGATACCGATGCCGAGCTAGAAGCCTTCAGACGACAATGGCGTGCCGAAGTCCAGTCACGAAACAAGCAATCCACATCAGAACAATCCCATCCGAAGACCCATCACAAGCATACCCATCCCTCGTCCTCTGCTCCGAAGCCCAGACCGCAACACCACAAACACGACGAACATGATGCCGACGAAGAAGACGTTGCCTCGCAGGTACACTACGACTTGCCAGACAAAGAAGCCGAGCTACGTCTGGATGCACACGAACAAGCTCTCGCGAGAGGTGCCTTGACGAAAGAGCCCAAATCTGCCCTCGACCATTATGAAAAGGCCGTCGAGAAAGAGACCATGGGAAGCTTGGGTGACAGTGTAGCCCTCTACCGCACTGCCTTCAAGATGGACGACCGCGTACATGAAAAATACAAGAACAAGCACTTTCCCCCGTCGGCCTTTCCGCCAAAGCCAAAGGTCCCAGCACAACAACCCATCCCGTCCAATGCAAGTCAGACTGTGCCAGGAACTGCCCACCACTCGTCCCACGGTCTACCACCGACTCTGACCGAGCTGGTGGACCAGTTTTCTCACCTCTCTATCCCTGGCGCACCAGCTCCTACAGATGCCGATCCTCCACCGCCGTGTCCTATCGCAGAGCTTCCCGGCGAGATCCTATCCGAGATTCTGACCTACGCCGCTATCAATGATCTGGCTTCTCTCGCCAAAGTCTCTCTTGTCTGCAAGAGATTCGCCTACATCGTCATGACGGACGAATCTATCTGGAAGCGTGTCGCCCAAGGCTCAGAGTTTGGCTTCGGAGGCATGTACTACAACTACGCATGCAACCTCAAAGGTGAACCCCTCGAACCAGAACTCGAAGACGACCCAGCCTATCTTTCCGAAGGACTAGACCAAGATTCAGACTCTGAAGCCCAACTTACAATACTTCCGCGCCCCTCCAAAACCACGCCAGAAATCGACAATGAGTTGCTGCATTCTTCCTACTCTTCTTCCTGGCGTCAAATGTTCCGCTCTCGTCCCCGTCTACGCTTCAATGGCTGCTACATCAGCACGGTGAATTACCAGCGACCTGGTGCAACAAATACTTCCTCTTCCACCTGGGGCACACCAATCCTCATTGTGACTTACTTCCGCTACCTTCGCTTTTTCCGCGACGGCACTTGCATCTCCCTCCTGACAACCACCGAGCCTATTGATGTAGTCCACCACCTGACCAAGGAAAACATGCGTTCCTATGCCACTGGCTCACTTCTGCCAAACAGTGTCATGAGAGACGCTCTACGAGGGCGTTGGCGTCTGAGCGGCCCCGGCAACGACCCAACCTCCGAAACAGAAGGAGACGTACATATAGAGACTGACGGCGTGATACCCAAATACATGTGGAAGATGCAATTCGGTCTGGGCTCTAGAGGAAAGAAGAGCGCGGGAGGAAACAAGTTGTCCTGGAAAGGCTTTTGGAGCTACAATCGCTTGACGGACGATTGGGGTGAGTTTGGATTAAAGAACGATAAAGCATTCTTATTTAGCAGGGTCAGAGGATATGGCATGGGGTACTAGATTCCCCTTTCCTCGCTTCTTCACATAACGTGGTAGATGTAGATGCAGAGTACACGATAACGAAATTTATGAGCAAGTTTTGCAAATCAGTGGGTTTTTTTCCGTTATGATTTTGGTCAAAATAGTCTCGGTGGGGGACTTGCAGCAAATCCTCAACTCTACGCTGCGAGGTGCATCTCTTGCATGATGTGCTCTTCTATGCCGGTTGCACTGTCCCAGCCATACTTTCCCATCACCGCCCTTCCCACCAAGTTTCCTCTGACTATAGCATAAACATGGCAAGTACACCCTGCGAAACAGCCAGAAACAAGAGAAACAAACGCATGCGAGGAGTTTGGCGTACTGTGTGGATAAGGGTTTGCAGTGTAGTGGGTTTTTGTTCTTGACGTTTGTCCTTTAAGAGTTGGTGGAGATGGTCGAGGGTTGGTTTGTCGAAGGGAGATTGGTTGAGAGGAGGTTGATCCATTGGAGGTTGGTTGGTTTTGATGATCTTGTTGGCGTGGTTGCTTGAGGTGCGGCTGCTTGATCGCTGGTTGCTCGAGGGGTGGTTCGTCTTGTTGGATATGTTGATCTTGAGTTGGTTCTTGAAATGGTTTGATATCGCTTCAGTCTTTGCGTTGCTTGACCTTGCCTTTGGTGGATTTTGCCTTGGCCTTTGCCTTGTTCGACCTTCGCCTTTGATCTCGACATTGTTGTTGAAAGGCCCGGATGGAGATATCAGATCTTTGCTACGTGCGTAATTTCTGTCAAAGTCTCGGGAGACAAGACGCAAGAGACTATCCAAAGATGTTATGTAGTTGTTGGGTAGTCATGATGACCCTTACTTGGTTGTGAACACGAAATCTTTGGACTCACCATATGCAATGCGGGAATTCGGGGTTGTTGTTCTTCAGATGTCTTGTATTTGTAGAAAAGAGACTAAAGTCTCGACAAAATGGACTGCTGGTCAAGAGACAAATGTACAGGACTCTTTCTGATGTATACTGCTGATAAGAGCTAGGAGATGCACCAAAACTTATAAGAAATGCTGAACTTGAAGGAGATGCTAAACTCGTAAGAGATACCCACTGCATACCCTACCCAAAATTGTCGAGTCATTCCGGCTTAACGAGTTTGACTTGATCCTTGTCAAGCTGCAACTTCACCTTCAAGGCTTTGGCCTTCTTTGCCAGTCCCTCCTCCGTCATGTCATGCTGCTTGACCTGTGTCCTCTGCTCATCGCTCATCTCCAAGAATACCATGGGCAGAGGATTTGTACGCCACGTCCTGACACCTGCCCGTCGAGTCTTCACTGCTGTCCCGATGAGTATGGTGAGAGAAAGCAGCCACAACAACAATGGCACAAACAGCCAGAACCAAGACACACGCACCCACGAAGTGGCATACATGGTGGAGCCGGTCATGACCGGCGAAAATCTGGTCGACCAGGAGACGGAGCGGAAGCCATTGGATATGGCTTTGGCGACGTTCTTAACCGTACAGGACACATCGCCGTTTGCGCCTGCTACCCAGTGCGCTCCGGCATCTATGGGCCCACGGCAGAGTCCAGAATTCATATTCTCATGGGCACTGTTGAAGAAGATGGACTGGATGTAGTCGGCACTGTTGGAGTCATCGGTGTTATTCGCGCCGTCGCGATCATACTGAAAGTCGGTCGAGTTGGAGCCGGTACTAACGTAGCCTTGGAATATTCGGGCGATGGTGTTGTTCAGGAGGCTTGCTGAAGTGGCCGTGATGGTAAACGTTGCGTTGCCATTAGTAATGTTCATCGAGTCTATGTCTTGTTGGGGAATCGGTGGGAACACAATAGTCCCGGATTCATCGATGGAGAAGTCGGTGTATTCCTTCAGAGAATATTCGACCACGGGATTGTAGCTTCTGGGGTCGCCACCAGTAGAAGCTGTCGCAGTAGTGTTAATCACCTGAACGCACATATACAATGCGCATTCGTGAGCGTAAATGTAAGACTCGTTATTGGGTGCATATGCGGTGATGTTAGTTGAGAACTCGTCAACAGCATCACTGTTGATCGCAAAGATGGACTGAACATAGCCCAACGCGTTGGTGAAGTTGGTGAGCACAATAGGTTGGTCCGTCGTTCTCATTGCCATGACATTGCGGCTGTTGTTAGTCGGTCCGCCCAACGAGAAGCCGTTAGGCAAAGAGATCACACAGCCATCCTGATCACATGTTCGATTCATTTGAGGGAGTGTTAGGTCGATGCCATAAGCGTCAAAGTCGACGCAACTCTGGCATACACCTAGCGATGCGATGTTTGGCCAGGTGCAATTTCCAGTGCCGCAGTAGTTATCCGGAGCTACCCACGAGGATGAAGAGTCGAAAATCGAGGAATACAGCGAGCTCTTCATCGTCGTGTCCAATTGGGCTTCAGACTAGTCAGTTTCTACTTTGATAACAGACAACTTGTTTCGAGTGGGCTTACTTTCACTACCTCCAGACGCCAATACATCATAAGTCGTTGCGTACGATAGCAGGGCAGACTGAGAAAGTCCCAATCGTTCATCCTTAACATTCTCGATGGGATACGACACAAGATTCTGAATGAACGGGTCGTAGACGACCGAGATAAGCATCGCCAGCGCTGCCAGAGCAGCAAAATGTCTACACAAGGATAAATCTTTGAAGAAATCGTTTTGATCTGGGTCTCATACCTGCACCTGAGCTTCCATATAAGCAACGCGCTTCCAGTCAAGCCTCTCGAGGCTGATTCGAACGTCTCAATATCTCTGAGGGAACGCTCCTTCTTTGCAAACCAGATCCACTTGAGCTGACCCAGGCCCTTGGTGACAGGAATCAGCACGCATATCTTGGCCATGGTACTGAGAAGAGACAGGATCGAGTTTATGGTAACAGTAAAGGTCTTGTCGTATTTCCTCACAGTCATTGACCAAGAAGGTGTTGGACCGTTGTTGTAATGGCTCGCGAAGATTATGATGCCCATCAAAGCGAGTGCGGATCCAACCACACCCGCTATTTCCCACTTCCAGTAGTCATCTGTTCCGTTCAAAGGTTCCTCTGTGTTATTCTGCTCGTGTCCAGGTCCTTGTTTCTCCAGATCCTGGAATGATGCATCTTCGGCGGAGACGACTTGGACGATTTCGACAGGAGATTTACCATTCGACTCCATGGCTGAGATGTAGTGTTTTGGATGGTGAAAGGAAAAGGCAAAGAGCCAGGTTTTCTGCTGCCTTAAGAATACTTGTAGAACCCCATTCTCAGCTCAAGGTCAGCGAGCAACAGCGTCTGGATCGCGATATGCAAACCGGAATATGCATACCTCTTACCTGGAAAGTCTGTATGTCGGCCGCGCCGACAAGACCAAGCTACTGCGACTTGACTTTACTGGGGGTTAGCAGCTGCATTGGAGGATCTGTGAGTTACAAAATTCATATTTCGACCTCAGTAAAATCTCCGATTTGCTGTACTTCTCGTAATCTCAGGTGGGAGAAGGCACGCGCTGTCCGCCGCAGTGTCCGGTGAGAGAAGGTACATCTTTCAGCTGTCCCCGCGACGTAAGCCATTGCTATCAGGCGCGGCTTGCTGAAAGCTTCTCGGACTTCCACGCCTACGTTCTGTTTTGAATCTTGTATCGTGACTTTTGGGCGTATAGCTGGATCATGAAGAGCTTGACTTCTCCTGAATAATGTGCATAGTAGATTGCTGTTGGCTGAATCGCTCAAAACGTTGGCTCATAGAATAGGATGATTGATCCGGTGTTCATGCATGACCTGATCGGGAACACTTTCGTCGAATGCATCACGGTCATTGGGCTCATGTCTGGAGAGCCATCCTAGAAGAGGGTGCAGACGGCAAGATGCAGAGCGGGTTGTTCGAAAGGTTCGAGTTTGAAAGCTGAAATCAATGCATGCAAAAGGAAGGTTCTCAGCCGCGGCTGCGACGCCACAAACAGCAAGCGCGCGCGAGAATCTGAGATTATCTCTCTCGATTGGATTCGTCTTGATTTATGCAACAATTTGATTCGGTGAGTCAAGTCGATGTGACTGAAAAAGTACTACTAGCAGTTTCAAGCAATAGGTAGATGTAGCAGTAGTTTGTTGTGTATATTGCTGAGAAAAGGGTTGTCCAGAACAGGAATATGCCAAACTCGCAACTTGCAGGTCGAGCGCACTTCCTCCTCACCACCATCAATACCACCATTGCTAGCTTTTCCCTCGTGCAATGCTCGAAGCTTTTGACTGGAGCCACGCGTCTAACGCGCAGAAGCCATATACCATGGCAACAACAAGAGCAATAACAATCGCTATCAAGATGAGCAACCCAACAACCTGAGCGCATCTGTAAAGTCTACCGTGCTGCTTTCTAGGCTGTGTGACTGGTGCAGGTAGGCTGGGTGCTGGCGATGAACTGAAACTCGAACTTTGCGTCTCGTATGCTGGAGGGACGACTCCAGATTCACGCCCTGTATCGCGGAGGTTTGCATCTCGCAGGCTGGCATACCGTAGGCTGGAGGAGAGGATTTTGGCGTGTGTATGTTACTGCTGCCGTTCGTGCTAGCATTTGAGGAATCAGGTGCCAAAAGCTGGCGTTGTTTCCACCAGTTCTCGTTGCGAATACCATCGTCGGTATGCGGAATGGTTGAGGGGGTGGTGGCGGCTCGATGAAGTGTCAAGTATCCGATGTTGATATATTCTGCAAGGCGAGGGAGGAGAGACAGAAGAACCTGCGAGGCGAAGGAATCAGATTTATGTCCTCTCATGAATAAGTGCTTCTGACAGTGAGTCAAGGAGATGACTGTGATATTGGTTGGATATCGTTACGCTTGACTCACTTATACCACGAATTTGAGTTTGTTTCTTGTGGATGTTTGTTGCGAACAACCATTCCGATCCGTAAAGAGATCATTCGTTCTCACATATCCCCTTCCTCGATCTCCGCATCTTTCTTCTCTTTCTCGCCCCTAGCTTCCTGCTTCCGATACAGCTCGGCTAGAAAATCACTTGTACTGGCTTCATCAATACCCTTATCTTCTCTGACCTTGAGGAAGCGAGGNAAGCGCAATGACAATCCTCTTTCCTCTGAGACTAAGCCAATGGCAGCAGTATAAGTAGGACTCAGCGTCACATCCGCGAACGCACATTCCCATACCTCTTGAGGAGAGAACCAGACATCTGGATGGCCACCAGTGTACTCCACATACGAAGGCTTGCTGCCCAGAGTATTGTTTTTGGCCTTTGATTGCTCATCCTCTGCATCTTCTTCATCGTCTTCATCCATCGCTGCATCAGGGTCGTATTTTGCTCTGTTGGCTTTGTAAAACGTATCGCTGAAGCCGGCCATGCATTTCGTCACTGCTTCCAGTCCTCCAGTTTCTGGATTCCTGCAGGCGAGTAAGATGGGAGACCACCAGTTGCATTTTCTGCCCGTGCCGTGCCAGGCCGCAATTGGGATAAGATCGATAGTGTCTGAAGCAGAGGAATCGTAGTCCTTCTTTACTTTGAGCCATGAGTCAAGGCGTTTGTCCGGCTCGTAGGTAGCGAGGAGTGCTTTTCTACGTCCGCCCTTTTTCGTTGCTGTCCCATTTTCGGCTTCAGGAGGAGGGGAGGAAGGTGGATCGCCCGGCTTGCGTTTAGTAGTGCGTTTGCGTTTTGACGGTGTGGGTGGTGGTTTGGGCGTTCCGTCTTCGTTGGCGTCCAGGAGATCGGGGTTCGGGAGGTTGTCCAACACCTTAGCCATAAAGCCTTCACACTTGTCGGACAGTGCTTGTTTGTAGAAGTCCGAGATTGCTTCGACGTCTGCTGATGTGGCGTCGATACTTTTGACCCAGGTGAAATGATGCGGAAGCTCGATGAACAGACTCCGCAACAAGGACCTTCGTTCACGGAACGGTCTGTCCATCAAGCCCTCGCCATTCAAATACATCAAGTCAAAAGAGAAAAGACATACATCCACTGTTACGGAGGTGATGGCCACGTCTTTTCTTGCACGATTGGAGAGGGTTTGGAAAGGAAGAAGAGCGCCGGTTTCGCGGTCCACGGCCACGACTTCGCCCTCGAGGATGAAGGAGTCTACCCCTTCGCCGCGAATCTTGGGGACGAGCGCGACAAGGTCGGGGTACTTGTCTGTCATTACTTCAAGGTGGCGGGAGAAGATTGTTACTTTGCCAGCTGAGTCGCAGTGAACTTGTGCTCGTTGTCCNTAAACCCTTTGTCAGCAGTGACGACTATATGGTAAGGGTGTCAGGAGATCGATACCATCGTACTTATATTCGCAGGTGAACTCGCGAGCAGAAAGTTTCGTTAGCATTTCGCCCAGGTCCCTGGTGATACCTCCCAGCATAGGTCGAAGTGGAATGTGCATAGCAAGACCACAGCGGAGCAGAAGTTCCCCTGTCACACCAATCTCAAGCAGAGTAGGCACGAGATCGTTCTGATGATTGTTAAACTCGATATCGTATTGTTAGGAAGGTAAGATGCTCACGTAATTGGGACGACGAGCGAAACACGCTTTCACGACTTCTTCGGCAGGAGCCCACACTTCTACCAGTTGTTGCTTCGATAGTTTTGCCAATTCATGCCTGTCGCGCGTCGAGAAGTCTGCACCAGGTGGCTTTGACAACAAGAAGGCTCGAGACAAAGCGATAAGCATAGTCGTCTTGACCGCACCGATACGAAGCTAGACTAGAGTCAGAGTGCGTGATCGTGTCACAAAATTAGATGATATACTTACATGCTGCACCAGAGTACGAACGACATATCGACTCTCTTCGGCTCCTCTGGCATCCTGGACAAGCCTTTCTACGAGTCGCTGTTTTGTCTCGACACTACCATGGCCCTTTGCCAATGAAATTTTGATCAATGAGTCGAAGACAGCTTTGATTGTGAGAGGTTTGGGCTTCCTCAAGGTCAAGCTCTGTCGCTTCTTTGCTTCAAAGGCAACATCACCAGCATCTCCATACTTGTCTGACAACTTCTTCAAGCCGGCATTGTCAAGTCCACAGACTTTCTTCAGCGCTTTTGAGATGGCCGAGCCTCCCAACCCAAGCTCCATATCGATATAAGGCGGCGAGATTGAGTTCGTCGCAAGCCATACTGCAGGCAGCAGACTCTGAGGGTCTCCTTCTATGATGACACGCAATGCGTTCACCAGTGTATCGACGATCTTGATGCGGCTTTGTGTGCTGTTGACCATGACGAAGCAGTGAGTGAGGAGCGCGTATGTGGCATGGCCGTTGTCGATGACCCATTGCTTCTTCAGCTCTGGGATGTAGTCTTGCGGGTCGAAAGTCAAGGGACTTTGGTCAAATGGGATGTCGTAGGTGATGGTGTCGTCGTCGGCGGTGGCTGATTGAAGCGACAATGTGTTCTTCTTCCTCTTTCCTGCGAACGGATTCGCAGCCACTGGCGCTAGAGCTGGTGTAGGTGTCTCTTCCTTTATATCCCTCTCTTTCTTGACATGTTCTGGTAGTGCTGATGCTGCTTCGCTGGCTTCGGTTGTGGCTGCTGACTTCGACGGCGAAGGAGTAGGAGCTTGCGTTGCTCGATCCTGTTCATCCCATTCTGCTTGCAGTTTNCTAGCCAGTGCCTCGTCTGATAGAACATCGTGGTCGAGGTCATCGGGTTTTGTGCCTGTTTCTTGCGCTTCTTGTTTCGGTTCGTCCCTGGGTTGCTGTTTCACCTGTGCTTGCTTGCTGAAAAAGTAATCAAGGCCTCGTGCTGGTTGCCCATCGTTCTTCTTCCGTCTCTTTGAAGGAGTCGACATTCTGTCTGGTTGGTTCAATGTTTGGTGGCCAGGAGGGTTTCCATCAATCGCGACAAAGACACGACCTGCGAATGACGCGTTAATGGATTATAGCGTTGACGTCATTTGGCTTCACATGTCACTGTTTTGGTCAATGTTCAAGACAGCAACAACGAGCATATATCACTATACTATGATGATTGAACCAGAGAGTATCACAGAGGCAGATGTCTCTTTGCTTTCGAGACAAAAACTTCTTACGACTCATCTTTCAAATTGCTTCTGTTGTCACTATTGCGTTCGACAAATACCGCTTGGTTGATGAATTCTGGAATCGAGGTAGCTGCACGCGTGTTTCCAACATCAGGAGCCCTACAGAGTCCACAACGATACAGCTCATGGTTCAACCAGGTACAAAGGTAGATATCAGTCTCTCCGTATGTTCCAAGTGTTCAGACATGGGCTGTGGGAGCTATAAAAGGCGATTGTTCGTCAGAACATGTAGTAAGTGGGACGACCCTGTCTATCCGGAAATACCAGCCACTCTCAATCGCAGTCGCAAGCTCGACATGTGTCTCTGCTGCAAAAATCGCAATAACAAGTCCAGAGCACTCATTTCAATCCAAGACATCAATCATATTCGTCTTGTCCAATTGCGCATCTCTATACAATCAAGTCCAGTCCAGATCTCGGGCCGTCCGCCATCCGTAATAAACACTTGTCGATCTCCTCGACAACCTTTCTTCCATTTAAAATTGCCCTCGTTGCAGAGTAAGTTCAGCTGCCCTGCCCTCAAATCGTCGCAAGACATCGTATCTCCTTTATCTATACTTCTTGGAAGGTTCCCTTGGTTGTTGTGATCACCCCCAAGAAACCTCTGGGCGTCGTCGCTCAAATCTCCACGAAAATCTGCCATGATGCATCGTATGCAAGCTTACCGTTCGTTATACGTTGCTCCAGGATCTTTGATCCCGTGCTTCCGTTCCTGCATGCGTGTGTGGCTGTACCTGCAGTGAATTTTGTCATGCTTCGCTATTTTGACCATGTCGAAGGATTTTGACAGGTCGACATGCGTCGTGTTTCCTGACACAGACGAGACGAGGCGGAAGTGAGGTGACATCTAATTTTCTGGGATCGGCACGGTCATGTTGTGTGCAGTACTAAGACGGGAAACTCGGCCGGGTTTTGCAAAGAGGAGCAATACGAGCAAGACACCAGATGGCCTTGGCTAGAAAGATGCAGCACCGTTGTCGCATGTGGAGGCTGTTGTCATTGTTCTTGCTGCGGTGATGACCAGATGTTGCGATGAGATCTGTACAATGGCTCGGAGGAAGATCGATCGCTCCATCTGCGGCACGAAAGACGGTGGAGTCTTTCTAGCAGTCTTGACATTGTTGCTAGAGTGGACCTAAGCCGCGCAGTAAATCTTCATCAACGATGCTTTTGCATTTGGGTAGTGCAGTTAAAGAAAGTGCTCCTAACGATAAAATCTGCCTGACTCGTCAAGTACAGTCGGAATCTCTGTGTGAAGTGCAGGCCAAGAATTCCCTCGGAATCAATGTCCAGTACTCGAGTATGGCGATTTAGTGTTCCAAGCAGTACGATGGGCTGAAAAACAGTAGTGTCTCGAACCACATTGCTTTCGCGAGCCTGAAGAGGAAGGATTCCACTGCTCAAAGGTCGAGGTGAAGTCGGCAATTGTGAATCAACTGAAAGGCGACTCGTGTGACAAATGCATGGTCTATGATATTGTCTATGGGTACAGGAAGTGAATCGTGTCGCAAGCTACCGAAGTGAAAACGATGGAGCTGAATGGAGTCCAGAAGTGCATGTTGAGACGAGCTGCGTGCGGAGAAGGACGGCACTCCCAACAAGAAAGCTGGGTGGGGTACGAGCAGCTTCAACTCTATAGGTCGTATACACTACCTCGAAATGCTTAGACAAGTAGGTCGAGACTGCTCGTATGGTGGTCAGTCCTAGTGCTATGTCCTGCTTTGGAAGAAATCAGCCCAATAAGGAAGGCATAAATTGCTTGATCGCTCGTGTTGGCCGCCGCGTGTAGACGTTCCAGGGCGACCGTTCTGGTGTCTCAGCCGAGTAGAAGACCTGCTCGAACCGGGGAAGAAGAGACAAGGATCTTTGAGACGTGACAACAAGCTGCTGAGATGTCTCTGCTGTTGTCCGCAACAGACAAATCGCGAATTCATGGAAAGTCTGGAAGATGAGCGACAAACACATGCTTGACCCTCTAGATCTCATCATTGAAAAGATCGATTGATAACCACCTCGTACCCGAAAATGGAACATAGCATGTGTTTTCTCACAGCAGGAAAAATCAGTTGCTTGAAGCCAGCTTGAAAATCTGGTTGGATTGGTACAATTCGTTGTGCGATGGGAAAAATGCAGTCGCTGAGCATGCGGGCTTCGTTGAGTGAGACAACCAAAACGAAGGTCTACGAAGGTCTTCCTCTTCCCCGTCAGTCACCATTGATCCTTGACCGATAAGATGTGGAATGTGGAGTGGATCGAGAAGCAATAAACCTACCGACTTGTACCAACCGGTCAACATAGTGATACGTGTAAAGAAGCGGAGACCCGAAGGCAGCTAGCTGCTGGGACTCTGAGATAGGCGAGACTCGAGTTGTACTTGAGTTGTACTCGAGATGTACTCGAGCTGTACTCGAGATGTACCTACTCTGAAGGATTGTCTCTCAATCTCGAGTCTCGACGTGTCGTCGCCAGCGCACCCGCCGCGTGTCTCGTCTTGGTAGGAATTGCACGAGCTGGCCAGAGATAACGGTAGATTCAGTTCGGCCTGAGGAGCTGAACAATGGCGCTCGGAGAATAAAGGCAAATCGGACGTCAAACCATCCACAAGGCTAAAACTTGTGTAGAGTAGAACTGCTGAATGCTCAGCGTGGCCTAGCCGCATATTGACAACGTCTGTTGTTCTTGGTCATGCAGGTTGGCGCAGCTCGACCACTCGAGTCAACACTCTTCAGGAACCAAGGTTGCCCTTGGTCGCACAGGGAGATTCTGGAGTGCAGTTTGTTTAACGTCGTCAACGGCTAACGTCAAGGCTGTTGATCTGGTGGTCTGAGGACACAGATTTTGTTGCGACGACGACCTGGCCGCCTGAGGAGCAGCGCAGAGACGCAACAACGCCTCGTGTTTTCGCACGGCAGGCAGCGGACTCCGGTTCATTATGAAGCTTTCCCGTCTTCTCTGCATGCAAAAGAAAGTCTGCTCAGTGGAAAGTCTCCACTCGACCACGCACGACCACGCAACGGAAGGTTGGCACGTTCGCTTCAGAAGTCCGAGTGGCTTGGGGGATGTTCAGGAACAGGACGCACTAGAGCTCTTGGGCAATTTCGGGAAGCCGCGGTTTGGCTTGGTCCTTCCCACATCAAGTTAGACAGAACCCATACTTTGATTATGTATTCAACGGCGGTCCGTCGGCCGTTTCTGCCATCGATAGTTGAGGGTGGACCTCGCTCTCGTCTCTGGCTTGTTTCTCTTTGCAACTGCTCATTTCTATATCAATCCACTGCCTTGCCAGGTCGCCTCTCGTTTTTGCTCCAAGGTCATCCACATTCTTTACCCCAGCAGTCTCTACCAACCCCCGGGAGGAATTCTATCGTGCGCTTCGGGACAGCTGCCACATTCTTTTGAACGTCAACAAACACACAGAGCAACTCCTTGCGTCAGTCAATTTCGAGACAATCTATTCTACGCCTTCGTCTTTGTTTAGGAACCGAGTTCGTAAGTTTCACACTTCGCCCCGCTTCACTGCCCAAGCACCGACCAGGTAGTTGGCTCGAGTTCTCGAGGTTCAAGGCCTTTCTCGAGCCTTCAAAACTTCTCCCTCCGCCATTCGTCTCGGAATTGAACATCCTCCGCACATTCTTTTGATACACAATCGCTGACACCGCTGGCCGGCCAGACTAAACTATCATTACCCTAAATCTATTCATCATGATGAGAACTGGTGTTGCTGCCCTCGGCGCTCTGTCGCTGATCAACCTCGCCTCTGCTAAGCCTTCTGGTCACCACCGTAAGTCGACTAATGGGAGTCGATCCATTGGCACAACGATCCTAATTGTCTATCAGGTCNGTCACCAGCAGCTTCACGAGAAGAAGGACGTCGTCTACGAGACCGACTACTCCTACGTGACCACCCAGCTCCCCAACGTTGTCGTCTTTGTCGACGAGAACGGCGCTCCTTACTCCACCTCCACTGAGGGCCAGGCCTCTGCAACCTCTGCTGCTGCCGCCGTTGTTGCCTCTTCCGCCCCCGTCTACTCTGAGGCCTCTTCGTCCTCCACCGAGATTTACGTGGCTCCCACTCCCACCACTCTTGCCTCTGTCGTCAAGTCTTCCTCCTCCGAGGCTGCCTCCACCACTCAGGCCCCTGTCTACTCTTCGGCTGCTGCCTACAGCTCCGTTGCTTCCTCCTCCAAGGCCGCTGCTTCATCCTCCGCTGCCTCCAACGGCAAGGGTCCTCAGGGCTACGGTATCGTCTACTCTCCTTACACCGACAGCGGTGACTGCAAGAATCAAGATGAGGTCAACGCCGACTTCGCCACGATCATGTCCTACGCCCAAAGCAGCGGCAACACCTACGACTTCGTCCGTATCTACGGTACCGATTGCGACCAGGTCGCCATGGTCCTCAGCGTTTGCGAGAAGTACGACCTGAAGATCTTCGCTGGTCTTTACAACATCTGGTCCGACCTTACTACGGAGCTTGGCCTTCTGACCGACGCCGTCAAGGCTATCGGCAATGACTGGTCCAGATTCAACACCATCTCCATCGGTAACGAGGTTGTCAACCAAGGCAAGCTTGCTGCCAGTGCTGTCAAGCCCATTGTCGACACTGCCAGAGGCGTCCTCACGGCCGCTGGCTACTCTGGCCCCATCGTCGCCGTCGACACCCTCGTTGCCATGGTTGCCAACGGCAAGGACCTTTGCGGTGCCTCCGACTACGTTGCCGTCAACTCTCACCCCTTCTTCGACGGTAACGTTGCTGCCGAGGACTCTGGCGAATGGCTTCTCAAGCAAATCGAGGAGGTTTCCAGCGTCTGCGATGGCGCAGAGACCTGGATCACCGAGACCGGCTGGCCCACTCAGGGTAGCTCCAACGGTGTCGCTGTTCCCAGCGTTCAGAACCAGAAGGCTGCCCTCTCTTCTATGAAGTCTGCTGTCTCTTCCAACATCATCTGGTTCACCGCCTTCAACGACATGTGGAAGACGAACGACGCCTCCACCTTCAACGCTGAGCAGTACTGGGGTATGTGCAACTAAGACTGTACAAAGTGCTTGGCAAAATTTCGTACGAGTCATGGTTATCTTTTCTGTGGGCACGCATTTCTGTGGAGTACCGATCTAAATCTTTCTCTTCTATCGCCGCGAAGAAGTTATTCATGTATCTGATTCTTTTCTTTGAGCAAGCTTCTCCAGATTCACATCGATGATCTAGGCAGTGTGTTTGCGAGCCTTTACACTTCTTTGTACATAGCATTTGACGATGTCCTATCGGAGGAAATTTATGAGTTTTACCTATTCAACTATTCTTTCAATAAAATGTCTCCACTATGACATGGCATTGGTATGCTGGTGTTCGACAATCAGTCTTTCCTTGGAGTAAGTTGAGGTCGTGTGACGTTGATTTCACCACGACCCCGCAGAGCATCTAGGCGGCCTATTACACTTGCTCCTGCCATTACTAGGTTGTCTCAAGGAGAGCAACCTTATAGAACAAATTGGGACACCTTCTTGAGACTTGCGAACCAGCTTGACCATCGCGGTCTTCCATCAGTCTGTCTCTCGCCATCAGGTTCTCGAGGAGAGTGTCGTCGGCCCTCATCACTCTACACCTTGAGCACGCGGCTCCCGCCCTTCTGCATCGCCGAATCACTATGGCCTGGCGCAGTCATGGCACAACAAATGAGGGAATGATCGATGCCCTGCACAGAAACGGTCTACTCAAATCAGACAGGGTTAAACAAGCTATGAAAAGTGTAAGCTCCTGACCTACAGCTAGCGTGACTCTACTGAACAGATCTCAGGTCGATCGGGGACACTATGCTCCAACAGAGCCATATCAGGACCGTCCTCAGAGAATCGGTTATGAAGCAACTATCTCTGCTCCTCATATGCACGCAAATGCTTGCGAAGCTATGATTGATCTGTTGCGACCTGGAGCCAGAGTGCTGGACGTTGGATCTGGATCTGGATATCTGACCCACGTCCTTGCTGAGCTGGTGAAGCCCGGAGGCACTGTTGTTGGTGTTGAACACATCCAGCCACTCGTGGATCTTGCGAAGAAGAATACTGCAAAGAGTGACGAAGGTCGCGAACTGCTTGCCAATAGGGGTATCTCGTACGTGAAGGGTGACGGCAGGAAGGGATGGACAGGAAAGGGTGGTGAAGAAGGCTACGATGTCATTCATGTGGGCGCAGCAGCAGTTGACTTCCATCAAGAGCTCATTGATCAGCTCAAACGTCCAGGAAGGTGAGTGCTCTTCGCGGATCCCAAGCTGCTACGTGTTGCAGCACTAATGAGGGTGAGAACTAATCACTATCCGACGGCATGCTAACTACATGGATCANGACTCTTCATGCCTGTTGGCGAGCATGACCAGTTCATCTATGTCGTCGACAAGAAAGAAGATGGCTCTGTCGAGAGAAAGAGACTCTACGGAGTCCGATATGTACCACTCACAGACGCACCACCAGAGTAAGACAAGAGATCTCTGCACCATTACGAGTCATCATCAACAACATTGTCAATTCGCCACATACTTAAGTGGATAGCAGAAGTCTTAAACACACAAGTCATAATCAAATTCTCCCTAACATTGACTATCTCTAATCACACGATTTGACCAACCGCACTCGTTCGTTCTCATTCCCTACCAGTTGACCAGTCATCTCCTCCGCCCTCTGCCTGATTTCCTCCAGCGTCTCACTATCGAACTCAGCATCATCCCACCCATGCAAGACCCTGAAAGAGTATGGGAGAACCGACGACTTCCACAAAACAGTTCTTCGGTTTTGCAGAGTAGTCATAAGCAACACAACACCAGCACTCATGACCGCTATAGCTGGTAATGCAAGCCACGGCCATTCAACATGAATGAAAGCGACAGATTCCCATGCCGTGCCTATTGCCGGCTTGTTTTGATATTGCCTCCAAACGTTGGTCAAGCTGATGGCCATTCTGTCCCCAAGCTCCGTGATGTTCGGATTCATGATCAAAGCACTACCCAAACCTGCCGAGGACGTGTTGGAGCCGGCTGAGTAGTCGTAGGTTGACGAGTCAAGAATGGTCCCCAGATGACTGCTCAACTCGGTATATGCATCTCCATACACCTTGAACGTGTCGTTGTGTTTGTCGCTCGGAAAACCAGTACCATTGGCCCGAAAAGTGTAGTTGGTGTACGCATAGCTTTTAGGTATTCCATGACCACTCTGGTGCAATTGTATCGAGTCGTAACCCAGAGGATACTTTTCCAGCTTGCCATCACTAAAGTCTTGACCTTGGGCAGTCGAGTTCTCATATACCCACGCGCAGAACTGCAGTGTACAGGTGGTGATCTGTGGCCGTTCCCACGTATCGTTTGTGACGATCACACTGAAGTTCAAGGCGATTGCGGGTTGACCTTTGTACCAGAATCCTTCGTTGAACCAGGTGATGATGTCGATCGCGGTATCGTATTCCCAGGCAGATGCATTGTTAACGTCCGGGAGACCTGGGTATAGGACCTCATCTGCCTTTTTCCGTCTGATAGTGGTGAGATTGCCACCTCCTCCTTCAGAGTGGAAGTCACCGCTTGCAGCGTAGTCACATTCNAAAGAGGTGCGGTTGTATGTCGCCCATCCATCGAAGTCCGAAGAGATCTTGTACCTGCAAGCGCTTTCAGTCGTAGCGATGTCTCGACAGCTCGAACAAAAACCAAGAGTGACATGAGAATCCCATGAGCATGAAGACGCAGGGCAATCGAATGGCGAAGCTGTGGTCTTTCCGTAAATGCTCTCCATCAAGCCCAGTCTTGATTGCAACATTCGATCGGACAACCTCGCGCTACCACCCCAGTACGGCATCTGCAGCATATCCTGGATAACCGGAAAAGAAGCAGTTTCGTTGGATACTGCAATGCGCCTCTCAGGGAAGCTCAACAATTGCTGGCCGAAAGTTTCCATGGCGAGCACCAACACTGTCACCGCACAACCCAGTGTGACAGCAACATTAAGGTATCCACTCTTACTCATCAGCAGACACAGACTGCCATAAGCACCTCTACTCGCATCATCAAAGCCCTCCAAATCCTTGAGTTTCCTCGGTTGCTGTTGAAAATGCGTCCATTTGAGTTGTGAAACACAACTCGCTGTACTGATCATCAAAGCCGCTTTTGAAGACACAATTAACACGGAAACGACGGCGTTAGGCTGGATAGCCCAGTGCCAGATGGACAGCCTTTTTCCATCTATCCACGCCATAATCACTGCGACGGCGATTAAACACGCGACGGAAAAAATCATGGCCCAGGTTTCTTGTTGCCAGGATAGATACCAGGGGTTGTGGCGATAGAGGTTCCAGGTTGCTGTGGGAGACATGAAGAAAGAGGGAGCTCGTCGCTTTTCCTTTAAGCTTCTGACTTTGGCTGTGGGTTCTGATTTTGTCGCGTCTTCAGGTTGTTGGTTGGCCATGGACTGTGAGGAGTGTGAGGATATACTGGAAGTAGAGTCGCGTCTAGGGATAGACGTCCATTGTGAGGATTCTGCCATTGCTAAAGGCAAGAGATTGCAGCAACACACCCAGCTACAAGAGGTAGAGGGACGAGAGAAGAAAAGTCTACAGAAAGAAGAATCGACAGCAGAGGCTGAGCCAGGCCTCTCGACTTACATATATTAACACCAACATTTTGCGTGCCTCACCACAGCCCGCTACTCGTGCGGTCCTTACATGCAAAACCCCAAGCCCAGGGCATCTTTTGAGCATCTAAGCCATGGAAAAGCAGCAGCTACATGAGTCGACGCGCGGGAAGGATCTTCCTTGGCGGCCTAACTTGCAGAATGTGCATGATATGAAACAGACGGGCGCTTTGCAGCTGCTCTTCTTGTCGGCGGCGGCGCTTACAGTCTAGAGAGCAATTGCGAGTCTATAGCAGTATGAGAGAGCTCGTGGAGATAGTGAAAAGTATGGTTGCTTGTGTGACTATGCGATTTAGTGTATGCGACAGTGAGGGTGTGAGTCGTGATTATATTAAACGGGCGAGAGCGGTCGAGGGGGTATTCTCGGTGGTTGTGCGCTTCAGATGAGAACAAATGGTATCGTGTTGCCAACGGAAAGGACTGCCTTGCATAGTTATGCAAAGCATGACTGACCTAGCCGGATGATCATGATAAAGTTCATGATCTACAGTACCATCATGATCATCCAAGTCTTCACGTCTTGTCACGCACTTCCACCATTGCTGCTATTTAGCCACACTATCTACGGATAACTACCGAACCCGTACAGCCTTCAATATTGATCGAGCATCCGGCCACGACTCTGAGTAATAACTCATCTTGCTATGTGGTAAGCAATCAAGCAGACCGAAAGGATAGGTAACCTCTATCGCTGCCAAGGCTTCTTATCCATCCTACCTTATCTCGTCGATCTTCTCCCGGCACATCAACATCCTTTCCTCGCTCGCTGTTGAGCTTCCGTACTCGGCGTACAGATCAATGCTGCGCCCTACAAGTCTTGGTGTTCAGAGATAGGCGGAGCGGCCAAGACCCGGCCATCGCTTGTATGTACTCCGAACAGTGTCACTCTGTCGATAACGGATACCATCCGTCGGCTGGAATGCCGCAAACACGGTATAGCGTGTACTTGGCACTTGACGGAGAGCCCGGTTTTTGGAGGTATTGAACGTCGCCGACTTGGTGTTGTGGAGAAGGAGATAGGACTCATTCATCCATGTGTAGTATTCTGCACGGCGTGACTGTACACCGCAACCATGGCCCATCTGCCTGCAGTCCCAACCGGAGCATGCAGGCTGTGTAGACTCCGCAGATTATTGATGTTGGGACTTGCTGAGAGAGCATGTCTGTGTCAGTAACTTGCTGCTGGATATATAATAGTGAGTTGTGACCCAGATGCTTACTCCAGTACACATTTCCCTCATTCTTTCCTCATCATGTCTATTCGCAAGCTTTCGACAGGCGTCTTTGCCTTGTCGACGCTGATACAACATGCTGTCGCTGCTCCTTCAGGCCCGGTCGTCTCTTTCAAGTTCCCAGAAGTCATTGAGGCAGGTGGTATGCACAACATCCACATCGACTACCATTCATCCCATGACGGAGAATTTTCGATCGTCTATGGTGATTGCGGTATCAAGTCTACAGCAGACGCGCACCACGTTCTCGGCAGCACCCATGTTGGAAACCATGACCTGGCAGAGCGTCATCTGGACTGGCATGAACAGAGACCAACCCGTTTCGTCTGGCTGGCTCCTGAGGACATGTCTAGTGATGGCTGTCTGCATGCTTTCTCTGGTGATGTCTTGCTTGGAAGATCTGCACCTGTCAGTGTTGGCCGCAGGAACAACAAGAGACATCTTGCCGCTGCTGAAATCATGGATGCTATGGGCCCTTGGTTTGATGGTGTCACATATCTCAAGGAGAAGGAACCAGAGTCAATCTTTGTTGCTCAAACCAAGAGCAAGTCCGTCGGCATCCTCGGTGGTGGTATGTCTGGACTTATGACCGCTCACATACTGGACTCAGTCGGCTTCCATGACTGGCAGATTATCGAGGCTTCATCGCGTATTGGAGGCCGTGTTCATACATCCTACCTCAACGCTACCAAGTCTGATCAATATCAGTACCAAGAGATGGGGCCTATGCGCTTCCCTGTCAGCTTATCGATGGACAATGAGACCATCGAGATCAATGACCACAAGATGGTCTTCCAGCTTGCCGATGAGCTCAACAAGCAAAATCAACATGACCCTGCTTATGAAGTCAAGTTCATTCCCTGGATCCAGAGTGCTGTCAACGATCCTTCCAGCACAACCAAGAGAAAGTCTGATGGCACTGTTCCTGGCGTCGCTGAGGTGAAGAAAAACCCATCCCTCGCGGTCAACACCACTGCTACATACAGCAACGCAACTGCTGTAGCCGCAGCAACAGAAGAGTATGAAAACTGGCTCGGCATGGATGCCGAAAAGACTCGCCTCTATGCAACCAACGTCTTCAAAGCACACAAGCAAGCCGTGGCTGAAGGCTTCCTCGACTTCTCCGAATCTGGCTATCTTCGCTACAAGATGGGTCAAGACAACAACATTACTGATCAGATCGACTCTGTAGCTGACAACCTTCCCTCATGGCCATACGAGGACGTGTACTTTGAAGCCACCAAATGGCGCACCATCGACCAAGGTCTGAGTCGTCTACCTGCAGCTTTCGGCCCTCAAGTCCTCAACCGCACTCGCTTCCAGACCTCCGTACAAGCAATGACCTGGAACGAGACTTCTGAANAAATGTCCGTCCACTTCCGTCCTGGCAACCCTTTCGATATGGAGACCGAGACCATTGATTTCGACTACACTATCGTGGCAGTGCCATTTTCGAAAGTCAGACTATGGCGTCTTCCCGATTATTCAAGTCTGCTTAGCCGCGCTATTGCACGACTCAACTACTCGCCCGCATGTAAAGTAGCTCTCCACTACAAGACTCGCTTCTGGGAACACTTACCTCGTCCTATTATCGGTGGCTGTGGCTCTGGCGGCGGTATCGCAGGCATCGGCAGTGTCTGCTACCCTAGCTACCAACTCAACAGCAGCGGCCCCGGTGTGATCCTCGCCTCCTACCTCTCAGGCGACATGGCCAAATCCCTCGGCGCCATGACCGAAGAACAACACGTCGCTTACGTCCAACGCGCCATGAT
Organism: Aureobasidium vineae; assembly: GCA_903819635.1. NCBI lineage: Eukaryota > Fungi > Ascomycota > Dothideomycetes > Dothideales > Saccotheciaceae > Aureobasidium > Aureobasidium vineae. Next base: position 3,273,941 of record CAIJEN010000001.1, on the reverse strand, counting down.
TGAAATCCACGGACCCATCGCAGAACAGCAATACACAGGCGCCTATGACAGAAAGTGTTGGGCCAATGACGAATATCAGGCTGGTGCTTGGGCATCTCCCACAGCTCTACAGCAGGATTTATATCTTCCTGCGTACTTCCAGACGGAGAAGCATACGGTGTTTGTGGGTGAGCATACGAGTTATACGCATGCGTGGATTTTCTCGGCGTTGGAGTCGGCGGTTAGGGGAACTACGCAGTTGTTGTTGGATATGGGGTTGGTTGATGAGGCTAAGCAGGTCACTGAGTTTTGGATGGCGAGGTGGATTAGTATGTAAGAAAAGGTCTTGATGATGTTTAATACATAGATGAAATATAATTGTTGCAGTACGGACTTGGATGAAATAGTCTCTATTGCCAATTGCACATGCTTTGCATGAACAATGCTCAATCCGTGCAGCAGAAACGTGCAAAGACCTGCCTGCAAGGATGCAAGTACAATCTAACACTCAACCAATCACTCGAGTCAAAAGATTAGCAAAATCATGAGTAAAAATAACCTCATACAGTCGACTGAGGCCAAGGTATCATATAAAGACACTATTGATGAAAGAACCACCCTTGGTGTAGAAAAAAAAGAAACATTATATTGACAGACCCAAAACACCTTTCACAGCATCAAAAAAAAGCTACGCTTAGAGAGCAGCAAAACCCATGAGGGCAAGAAGACCAAGACCAACACTGATCGACGAAGCAGCACCAGTGTACGAAGCAGGCTTGGAAGTAGTAGCACTAGCAGCACCACCAGCAGCAGAAGAAGTGCCGTTGGTAACGGTAGTGCCGTTAACAGGCTTAGGCACAGCAGTACCAGTAGCAATAGGAGCCACAGGCGTAGCCTTGGAAACTACAGACGAAACAGCGCTGGATACAACAGCAGCAACCGACGACGAGGCAGCAACAGAAGCGCTGGAGACAACAGCAACAGAGGAAGAGCCAGAGGCAGCGCCGGAAGCGGCAGCGGCACCAGCAGCATTGGGGCAGATCTGCAGGGTGGCAGCGGCTGTCTTTTGCTGGTCTTCGGCCGAGCAGGCGGTCTTGGTGCAGGCGGCGATGGAGGAGACGAAGTTTGCGTTGGCGCAGAGGCAGGACACATCAGTGGCCACGCAGCCAGTGGGACCAATGGCGTTCAAGGCGCAANNGTGACCTGTGAAACTGTCTTAGTGGGTATAAAGTGGATGAGGATGACAGAGGATACTTACAGCGCAGCTAGGGAGGAGAGAAGCAAGAGCAGCAGCATCTTGAGCAAGAGCGGGAGCCACCATGGCGGCGGCGGCAAAGGCGACAATGGCAGCGGACTTCATCTTGAAGGATATATATATATATATATATATATGTCGAGAAGAGAGATATCAAAGAGCGAGAGACTTGAGGTGAGATGTTTGATGTCTTGACAAGAGCGACTGTGAGATGGATGAAGGTGATGAGAGAGAAGGATTAAGAGAAACAAACCAGAGTTGAGCTGCGAGGTATTTGAGCAGAGCTGCTCGAGACAGCTCACAGGTACATGCTTTCGAAGGATCACACGGTTCACACCTACTATTGATACCTCTGTCCTGATTTGGGGTGTTGGCGGAGGTACCTGAGCTTAGCGACCTACCGTTTTTACAGTTTGCCTTGTTTCCCCTCAGTTGGGGTCGAAGCAGCCACCGCGGAGCTGAATGGCTCAGCTTGAGTGGGGAATCCATATCAGATAGTCGCCATACATATAACGTCGACTGTGCAGTGCAGTCAATGAATCTCCCTCGAGCACCATGCTCATCAAACGATGCTAGGCGCTCCTGGCAAGTGGCATATCATGTTGCGCATATCATGGCAATTAAGTCCTATACAGGAAAGACAGTTGCGAGGCAGCTCCACCGCCCGGACAAACTTCGGCAGAAGGCGATTAGACTGACGGCAAGGCCTCTTCCAGACGCTCTTACACCGCCACGTGCATTAGAGGCATCGTGAGAAGGTTGCGCTGCGGTCCCGGGTTGCGAATCAGACTGCATCGCGGGTTGCGTTTCACCACACGCGTTGCTCTATCAGAGATCCCATGTCGTCTATTCTTGCAAAGGTTGGCTTATTAGCCACAAGCGCTAGCCTCCTCTCCCCGCAATGTCAGAGTAACATTGCTTCATCCCAATCACTAGTCCGCTTCTTCCACTTATCTCAGTGCAGGTGCCGCGATGCTGCTGCTACCGCCGCTGCTGCTGAGAGGAACGCCAGAAGGCGAGAGAGATATGCTGATGATCCAGAATTCCGCGAAAGGATTTGCGAACAGAACAGAAAGTGTAGATAATCCACTGCTGCTGAGAGAAACGCCATGAACTGCGAGAGATTTGCCAACGATCCAGAATATCGCGAACGAAGGCTGCAAGCCTCGCGTTCATGGAAAAGCAAGAATTCCAGGGCAAATTCCAAGGCAAAGCGATCAGAACACATACAACAGTATCTCAACAACCAAGAGTACCGCGACTCGTCAAAACAACCCGATTAGCACAGCAAGGAAGCTAAACAGAACGAGTATATCAGAATTACACAGAACATTGGCAACTGCAAACAGATTCATCGCCTAAACAATTGCATCTTGCAAACAAGATGGTCAGGTCGACTCATCTGGGAGACCCACGAGCCATTGGTGGCCAAGGACGATGGCGTACCAGGAGTATGCGCTTCCTGTGACAGCGTCTTTACACGCAAGTTCTGGTGGCGCCGGAAGCAGGCTGACGAGAAATCCATTGGCAAGATGGACAAGAAGCCTGGTGAACTGGTTCTCGACTGCCATAGTTGTTTCTGTAACATGGACTGGGAGAAAGCCTTACCTTTGGGCTACAAAGGGTATGTATTTGGCCGTGGAAAAAGTCTCAGGCAGCCAGTTANNGGGGAGAACTATCCTCCATCTTCTCCGCCTTGACCATCGATCGATTCACATCATGCTCGTCCACGATTGTCAACAGTCGATTCGGGAGTTCGGGTTGGGGTTCTCATTGTTGGTCTACGTACTGCGCAGACCTGATTTTCTGTTTGCATATCATTGAGCATATCCTACGACTCGCTCTAGACCAAACTCCATCGAAAACCTATCGCATGTCCTTTTTGTTCTTCCATTCTCTCTCATGTTCCAAATCAAGGCTTGGGGACGTGGAAGGTCTTGCTGATCATGAGGCATCCATGGGCCACAAAGATCAGAGCAGCAGGGTGGAACTCGAGTATCGAGCCCTCGGCAAAGACACCGAAGGGGATTTGGTCGTGGATCCAGCCCTGGCTGACCCAGTAGGAGATGAGTGAGACGATACCCAGGGAGGTGGGGGTAGGGAGGCCTTCAAAGTACTTGGCCTTGCCGTTGGCATCTTTGGGTACGCTGTCGGTGGTGATGTTGAAGCGAGCAAGACGGAGAAGACCACAGAGGGCGAAGGAGGTAAGGAGGAAGTGGTCAAGAGGGGTTCGCATGCCGATTGCGACAGATGCGACAGCGGGAGAGACGCAGAAGGAAATNCTGCATCGTTGGGGTTAGCCAATGGATTGTCAGCCGTGAGAGAATGGAAGTTGTACCAAATCAGCAAGCGAATCGAGCTCCTGACCCATCAGAGAGCTCTTCTTTCTCCAGCGAGCGACCTTGCCATCCATAAAATCGAAGAAGAGACCGAAGGGCATGAAGGCCAGAGCAGCCCAGAGGTTGCCGAGATCATTGGGGTTGCCCATGCAGTAGCGGAGGGAGGACATGACAGAGTTGATACCGCAGAAGCCTNNATGAGGTAGTGTTAGTACTGGATGCTTTCAAGTTTCAGGTTGCACGGAGTGAGTTGTACCATTCAGGAGAGTGATCAGGTCGGCAAGATGCATTGCGCGGACCATGGAGAAGTGACCGGGGTCAGACTCCTCCAGCAGTCGCTTCTGCTTGTCCATGGCTATTTCTCAGTCAGTGTTTGTGCCTATACCGTCGTGTTTGGCAAAGACATACGGNGGACTGGCGGTGACCTCCTTTGCAGCGTCGGTCGACGCGTTTACTCTGCGGGACATGGCGAATTGAGTCTTGGTGTTTCTTGAGAAAGTGTTCAGCTCGAAAACGAAGGTTGCTAGGAGTAGAACAGGTAGTGAGAGGACGAGGTCTTCACGATGCACAAGAGAAAGCAGGTTTAACTCTGACGCGGGCGTTTGCTTGATCTGGCCTGCGTCATTTCGGCAAGCCACAAAAGGGACCATGAGCACAGCCACATCTATCTCTGCCACACATCACACTTCATGGTATAGCTGTCCACCACTCTGTCTCTCGCCATCAAGACTCGCCACGAGTCACGCTTGGCAAAACGTACAGTTGACCCAATCGCATCCTCAGTTTCTTTATCGCCCAACCTCGGATCCTTTCTCATCATCGCGGCCAAGGTAGTCATACACCGCTTGAAAAGACGAACACGAAAGGTATATGGCGCAACTTCAAAACGTCCGTCTGGTCCTAGATTGTACTCGGCAAGCGCATCGTTCCCGTCTGGTAGTGGGAAGAATGCTTTGTATGCCTCGCTATAAGCTCTTACATAGGCCTCCACAAAAGCGCGATGGAATCTTGGGCAGCCCGAGATGCTCAACACACTGAGGACCGTACATGTACTTTACCCATGGACGGGGACGAAAGTAGTACCCCTTGTTGATGCCCGAAGACACTGAGGTCACCCCAATGAGAAAGTTGTTCTACCTTCCAGGCCAGAAACATGCTGAATCTAGACCTGCTCGAGCTGGGGATGCTGCTACCAAGAAGGATTCTCCACGCCCATCCAACGAGGGCATCGGAAAACATGAAAAGACCGCGCCTGTCCTTATCATTGAGAAACCTTCCTCGGCTTTACCTAATAAAGCTGCGACTAATGCGACTCAGCAACCAGCGAGTCCCATACGTACTACCCACGTCACGGCTCAAGCATATACGCTGCCAATGTCAACATGAACAGCTCTTGCTACCCAGGCGACTTTATAGATGCTATTCGATTTTCTACATCTTTTTCGAAGGTGTCAACGAGCACAACGACATTGCAAACGCCGCACTCCACCGGGCAAGTCAATGGGCATCGCTATCTGTTGCTGATAAGAACAGGATCTAGACGGAGTCATGGTTTACTGGTCTTGCTGCCAGAGGCGTACGACTCCGCCTAATTGACTTTGCTGCCATGTCAAACAAGCCTGCCTATGTGCGAAAGCTTCAACACCCTCTTCTTGCATATGGTAAAGAGGTCCGGGGTGAACTACACGACAAGTGCTAAACCGAGAACATCTTCTTTGTCCCGTTTGAGATGGACCTGGCATACACGCAACAGTCAACATTTGACAGACCGCTCGACGTTCTTGGTTGCTCGTATCTAGGAAGTCCTCTTTGCTACACGGGTGTGGCCTTACCGCCTTAAGCTGCGCGTCGAGAACCTCTCCGACGTCACCTTACATTCGCTTCTTCGGTTTGCAAGGATCTCTCTTGACAGTCTACTCTCATTCCTCGTATTGGCAGTGTAATAAAGTGTCTTTACGCCCCATATGCTTCCCCTTCTGTATGTAAGTTAAAGAGGTATACCGGACTTTCGAGGTTGGATATATTCGTCCAGGATGAATGAAGTTGAAATAGTTTTTTTGCTCGTCTTCTCTGTATTCAAAATAGTCCTGTACAGCGTAAAACATGAGATGAACTGCCTCTTTTCGAAACAATGCCTCCTTGTGAACCATTTCCCAAGCCGTCCAAGGCCTCATAACTCCGTGACGCCGCTGCCTGTTTACGCCCACATGCTTTGCATTTTTCTTTGTGTCAAGGCAGCTACGCTTAGTAGCCACCTCTACCACGACCACCACGGCTACCACCACGGCCTCCGAAGCCTCCAGATCCTCCACGGCTCTGGAATCCACCGCGACCACGGTCTCCACCAAATCCACCTCTTGAACCACCACGGCCACCGAAGCTTGAGCCGCCACGGCCTCCGAAACCGCCTCTTGAACCACCACGGCCACCGCGACCACCGCGGTCACCGAATCCACCACGAGCGCCGCCACGGCCTGCGGGCTTCTTGACCTTGGGAGCACCGGGAGCGGGCTTGGGCTTGGGCAAGAATCTAGAGAAAGTGTTAGGTCTGGGTTGCAGCAGCAAGTCTGGCGCGAGGAGGAAAAGTACCTCTCAAGGGGCAGGAGCTTGTCGCCGCCAATGTAGAACTTGTCGCCGTTCTTGAAGGAAGTTGCGACGATGCCCTCCTGGGGCTTGATGGTGAAGTAGACCTGGTTGATGGGGCCGAGGATCTCGTCGACCTTGCCGACGGCAGTCTTGTTCTCAAGGTAGATGGGGGCGTTGAAGTAAGGAATCTTCACGTTGGTCGAGGTGCAAACCATCTCGCCCTCAGAGGCGTGCATGAAAGTGCCCATCTCGTAGACCTGGTCGGGGGACCCTGGGGAGCGAAACCGCCGCGACCTGCGCAAAAACCAGAATATGTCAGTCTTGACTTGTTCTTTGTATCCTCCCAGCATGATAGCATTTCAATGCGCACCTCCACGAGATCCACCGAAACCACCGCCGCCGCGTCCACCTCTGAAGCCACCACCACCGCGGAAAGACATTTTTTTCTGGTCGGAGTTGTCGAGTTTACGAAGCGCTAAAGGACAACCGGTGCGATATTGACCGGATGATTGGGCGAGTAATAGAGAGCCGTCGGCGAAAAGACAGCAATCGAAGAAGTATAAGTTGGCGTTCGTTAGACGACGAGTGACACGGCGCGAGAATTGTGCTGCACTCGATGAAGCTTGAAATTTACGCCAAGGCCCGAATTTTGGAGGGGACGGAAGCTGCCGCGGGCCCAAGTCGCTCCTGCCGCAGGTTGCGCTAGACAGGCAGAGAGATGCGGTGTTCGAACTAGCTGTGACTCTTTCTGTATATGCTGTCTAGCTGTTGTCGTTACAAGAGGCTTCCATTCTCCTCTGCTCCGACTCGCTGTCTCGCTACATCCTATAGGCCCAATACCCACCCGGCCTTCTTCAATCACCACATCACCTCCGCCCGCACTTTTACAGCTTTTTACCCCGCCGCCTGTAATCACTCTCGCACAATGGACGCCGTCAAGGGAGCCGTCGACGGCGTGAAGGATGCCGTCGAGGGTGTCAAGAACATGGCCGTCTCCGAGGCCCAGCAGCAACAATCTCAGCAGAAGAAGCAGCAAAAGAAGGACAAGAAGAAGGGCGCACAGGAAGAGGGTGATGCCCGTCCCCTGGAAATGACCCCTCCCCGTCATACATCGACGACCGCAACAAGATCTTCGACAGAGTCAAGGCCGAGTACGACCAATGGGTTGCCCAACAGCCCCGCGACGACATCAACATCACCATGCCCGATGGCAACGTCCGCGTCGGCAAGGCTTGGGAGACCACTCCTGCTGAGATCACCCGTGGCATCAGCAAGTCGCTGTTTGAGCGTACCGTCATCTCCAAGGTTGACGGGGAGCTGTGGGATCTGGATCGTCCTCTGGAGAAGAGCTGCAAGCTGGAATTGCTCGACTTTGAACACCCCGAGGGAAAGAAGGTCTTCTGGCACTCGAGCGCTCACGTCTTGGGTGAGGCTTGTGAGAGAAGATTCGGCTGCAGCTTGTGCATTGGTCCCCCTGTCGACGATGGTTTCTACTACGAGATGGCTCTCCCCAACCAGGAGCCTGTCCTGGAGTCGGACTGGAAGCCCCTGGAGAAGGTTGCCGAGAAGGCCATCAAGGAGAAGCAGACCTTTGAGCGTCTTACTCTGAAGAAGGAGGATTTGCTTGAGATGTTCAAGTACAACAAATACAAGCAGCATATTATCCAGGACAAGATCCCCGATGGCACCAGCACCACCGTCTACCGTTGCGGTCCCTTGATCGATCTGTGCAGAGGCCCTCACATTCCTCACACTGGTAGAATCAAGGCTTTCCAGATCATGAAGGTACATCGTCTCACGTGCCATTATTTTTGAGACACAAACTGACGTCGCAACAGANACTCTGCCTCTTACTTCCTCGGTGATGCCAAGAACGACTCTCTCCAGCGTATCTACGGTGTCTCCTTCCCCGACAAGGCCATGATGGTCGAGCACAAGAAGTACCTCGAGGAGGCTGCCAAGCGCGATCACCGCAAGATTGGTAAGGAGCAAGAGCTCTTCTTCTTCCACGACATGTCTCCCGGCTCCTGCTTCTTCCTCNCCCACGGTATGATCATCTACAACGCCCTTCAGAGCTTCCTCCGCAACGAATACTGGAGCCGTGGTTACCAAGAAGTCATGTCCCCCAACATGTACAACTCTGCCCTCTGGAAGCAGTCTGGTCACTGGCAACATTACAAGGATGACATGTTCACCTTTGAGGTTGAGAAGGATCAGTGGGCCTTGAAACCTATGAACTGCCCTGGTCACTGTCTGCTCTTTTCCCACCGCGAGCGCAGTTACAGAGAATTGCCCATGAGAATTGCCGACTTTGGTGTTCTCCACCGTAACGAGGCTTCTGGTGCTCTCACCGGTCTCACCAGAGTTCGTCGCTTCCAGCAGGATGACACCCACATTTTCTGTACCGAGGATCAGGTCGAGTCTGAGATTCTTGGTCTCTTCGACTTCCTCCGCACTGTCTATGGCAAGTTCGGTTTCACCTTCAAGATGAAGCTTTCTACCCGTCCCGAGGGCCATCTTGGTGATGTCGCTACCTGGGACAAGGCTGAGGCCCAACTTACCAAGGCTCTCGATCAGTTCGTTGCCGGTGGTGGTTCTCAGTGGGAGCTCAACCCTGGTGATGGTGCCTTCTACGGCCCCAAGATTGATATCACCATCTCAGACGCTCTCAAGCGTGAGTTCCAGTGCGCCACCATCCAGCTCGACTTCCAGCTTCCTCAGCAATTCAACCTTGAGTACCGCAGTGCCGAGGCTGGTGAGGCCAAGGCCAAGGGTGAGGAGGTCAAGGAGGCCCCTGTCCTCGAGCAGAAGCCTACCGAGGATGCTCCTGCTGCCGAGGGCGAGAAGGGTGAGAAGAGCGCAGCCAGCTACCGTCGTGAGTTGACTCCTGGCTGCCAGCGCCCTGTCATGATTCACCGTGCTATCTACGGCTCGTTCGAGCGTTTCATCGCCATTCTCACCGAGCACTTTGCCGGCAAGTGGCCATTCTGGCTCTCTCCCCGCCAGATTCTCATTGTCCCCGTCATGCCCGCCGTCAACGACTACGTCGAGGAGCTGCAGGCCCTGTTCCGCGGCAAGGGTATGCACGCCGACATCGACATCACCGGCAACACCATGCAAAAGAAGATCCGTACCGGCCAACTCGCCCAATACAACTTCATCTTCGTCGTCGGTGCCCAAGAGAAGGAGTCTCGCACCGTCAACATCAGAAATAGAGATGACCCCGAGACCCAGAAGTTGGGTGAGCTCATTCCTCTCGATGTTGCCGTCCAGAAGATGGAGGCACTGAGAGACGAGAGAAAGCTGAAGACTGAGCTGTAAAGGGGTAGTTGACGAAAGATATATGGCGTTGGCACGGACACAAAAAGGATACCATCGCTGAGACGATTGTTTGGAGCGTTGTTGTATCTATGATTGGTAGGTAGATTTACTATCAGACACACATATTTTTTCACTTTGCCGGTCTTTTGGTGTCTTTGTTCGTGGTAAACATCCGATCAGTCTTACTCGAACTGATTGCAAGTTCCTGACCATGATACAATGACTGACTATTCTGTGGCTAATGATGGGTCGGCACTGTGAAAGGAATTGGAGAGTAGTCTTCCCGAAGCTACTGGCAGTTCCAGCGTTGGCTATCGGGAGGTACCAGATCTCAGGGGTGAAATTTCGAGCATGACCTCTTCCCAGATGTGACTTTCAGATCTCGAAAGTATCACTGAAGCCTCAGCGCTGTCTCGAAGCTGAACGCACCTTCCCTCACTCGCCACTGACCGAAGCTACGACGCAGCGTTTCCATCGCCGTCACATGCATGTCTCGACACTCTGCAAACGGAAAGTCCAACACGGCGTCTTCCGCGTTCCTTTCTCAGCTGTTGTTTATAAACCTCCCAGACCAACTTCTCACCGTCAAAAAAAACATCCACATCCTCTCATCAAGCATTCAAGCCAATCAACCTCAAGCCTTACCATCAACATCAATCTTCACTACTCGTCTACCATCAACAACCCACCCACCGCCAACATGAGCACCGACTTCGGCCGCAAGGTTCGTCTCTGCATCCATTGATCCATCATGCACATGACTGACATTCATCCAGGATCTCTCTGACAAGGTCGATCTCTTCTACCTTCACTACGCATGCACAACACTGACATATCATCAGGTCCAGGAGAAGATGACCCCTCAGTCTGCCAAGGGTCCTCTCGACACCACCAAGGAGCATGCCACTGGCACTGCCGATCACGTCGCCAGGTTTGTCATTCATCATGCTTCATCATCGCAACACTTCTGACATCCATCACNNAGAGACCTCAAGACCGATGATCACAAGTCCACTGGCCAGTCCGTCCACGACAAGGTCTCTCGCATGACCAGCTCCGACACCACCAGCTCCGACACCACCAGCTCCAGCGCTACCAACTCCAACATCACTGGCGCCAACACCACCACCGGTGACCACAAGTCTGTCGTCGACAAGGTCAAGGATGCCATTCCCGGCCTCCACTCTGACAAGCGCTCGGATGCTACTGAGGTCATGGAACCCAACACCTCCACTACCACTTCCGACTATGTCAACAAGAACCTCTGAGTTCATGACTCTGACCTTGCTGATCTGCAATGGTTGGTACTCTGATGGAACAGTCCTACGAAGCAATGATCCTTTGATGGCATGATGATACGATATTGGCGGATACCCCTTTTGCTGCTTTATGCACTGCACCTGAGACAGGAACGACATACCTTTGAACATCGCTTCCATCTTTTTGTCTTTGTGACTTTTGTCTCTTATGTCATTGTGGCTTATCTTGTGTGCCTCTGCGATTTACTAATCGATGTCGTCCCTGAGTAAGCTCGAGCCGAATTGCTGCCTAAACTAGAAACCTGAGCAAATCAAAGTCCAAATGAAGGCTGTCAACAATGTGACTATATACTCAGCCAAATCAGAGCAGTGAATGTATTCAGTGGGGAGGAATCTCACCCTGTAAGAGACCTAGGAAGAACGACGATAGGCTGGACACGACGAGGGCTAAGGGTCGGCTCACAGAAGCAGCCATTTCTTTTTGCACTGTTCCATCTTCGACAAATTGTACAATCCTGCATCTTGCGATGGAACTAGAAGTTGCAAATCTTCTCGACGCCTGATAACGTAACTCAGTTACTGAGACGGCGAAATGTGACATAGACAGAAATCACCAAAGCGCTATGCAAAATCACCAAAGAAGTATTAACGTCTAAGGATATACCGTTTTCATAAAACCTCTTGAGAGGCATTCAAGACTGCCATTGTTAGATCCAGGTCTGCTGAGAGATCTTAATGGTAAAAGGGTTAGAAGAAAACTGCATTATATTAATTGTCAAAGTCTCTCAGCTTAAAGCATCCAGTAAGATGTAAGATTGCAAGAGTCGAGAAAAAGTAGTCTATGGATGCCCAAGAAAAAAAAAACTCTTTACATGTATTCATGACCGTGGGCTGGGAGACTGACGGGTCCAGCACTAAGACCACAATGACGGATGCCAGGTTCATGTTCTTGTGTGAAGACACCCCACTGCAAAGCGCATGAACTGACGTCTGCTGTATCTTCGTCTGGCATGAGATGACACGCAGCGCTGATGGCTGCTGTGTTGCTTCCAACCAAGATCATGCCTGGCTTGTAGCGGCGAAAGACACCATGCCCAACCAATACCAGAAGCGCAGTGCAGCCAATAATGCTCGTGATGAATATCGCAAGCAAAGAGTAACCGCAGCTGACGACGGAAAAGTCCAGATCCTCGATGCCCTGGAAGTCCAAAACCCTGACACGCACAATGAAGATGCTTTGAGAGATCAACCAGTGCAGAAGGCTCGACAGCGCCATTACCGGTATGCCATAGCGATATGGTAGCTGTAGACGATATGTTGACCGCTGTTGACCTGTGGGACTGCTAACTCTGAGAAACTTGCGTTGATATGCGAACTGACTCCATTCCAGTGCCATTACCATAGAGCTGAAGACCGAGTCGTATATAAAACAGAGAAAGGTGACAACTAGCTGCGGGGTTTGCTGGTAATACTGTACCCAGCAGATCGTAATACGATCCATAACCAGAATTCATAATTGTGTAGAGTGTAAGGCCTAGATTGACAGATCCAGATCCAGTCCGGAAGGCATTAGCGAAATCTTGATAATAAGTCGAATCACGATAAGATCTCTCGCCCATAACAAGCAGGACACATGCGATAAAGAGAGTAGCGATTGATCTGTTGAAAGTCAGTCCAGTGTTGCAGCTTGTCCGATGATCATCAATGTAACATACAATGAGAGACAAACAACGCATTGCGTAGTGCTGGCTGCAGCAAACCACGGCTTTCTTTTCGACCTCCACTTGCATTCTCCCTTACAGATGTCGTTTTCTTTCGAAATTTTGCTGCGTGCAAACAGCAAGCTTTGACTGTTGTTCAATCAGGTCGGCCAAGGAAGGAGGCAATGCAGTCTCCAAGAACAACCATCGGTTCGTCATCCAAGACAAGCAGGGTCCATAGAACTCAACATAGCTTAACGGCAACAAGCCCGATCATGGTCGCCCAGATGGTGATACTAGCCTGCACAGTGCATTTCTCGTTCGTCTTCTGGCTCAGACAATACTCCACCAAGAAATTGCCCCCTTTGAAATTCTCAACTTCGCGAGAGTCATTCTATGTCATCCACCTGAACTGTGTGTCGATGCTGAACTCATCCGAATGCTCGATCATTGTAGAGCACTGTATGGCATGGTCACCTGTGAAACTCGAGTCTTGGCACAACCATCTATAGGGGGAATGTAATCACTGTAGCCGTACTCGTATTCGCCAGACCAAGCATTGAGAAAGCTGTTGTTGAATCAACTGGGAAAGTCCTTGTTGTCGCGATTCGTAACCAATATGACATATGCTCTGTTGGCCAGAAATGGTTTGGCATAAGCCTCAACACACTCTTGACTTTCCAGGCGATCCAAGTCAACTCTGCCTGCTTGAACCTCGGCCATCCAAGCCAGGGCACTTTTAAGGCGTCCTGCGAGTCACGCCACAAAGCCGTGCGCGATCTCGAACAGAATGATTCCTCTAAACGCCGAAGGATTCTGGACGTGCAGTTGATGGGAGTTTGCGCCTGCAAAACATCCTCCGGTATATGTTTGCATGGTTCCCATGCTTACTTTGGTTTCATGACATACCTTTTTCTTGAACAGAAAAGCAGACATGCATTTCCTTTCCATTAACACGCTACTCATTTCTTCGTTGTTCTTGCATCGCATCGCGGCAGCACCGATCGAGATCCATCAAGAAGACTCCTCAATTCACCGACCGTAAGCAAGGCTCGAGATTATCCACTCACCACTTTGGAGTCCTTGAGGATGTTGGAACTGACAGCACTTGAACAGTCACTGGAGCGGCAACACACTCGTCATCCCAGGAGGTCAAGTCCACGGCATCGACTATTACCTGCATGAAGGCGAGCATGCGAAACGCAGCAATGGAGGCGATCAGATTGCTGAGTGGCTCAAGATGACGTTGAGAGATAACCCTGATATTCAATTGAGTCCCATGTATGCTGGAACAGAATTTGCGAAGTACGTTGAGGTGTTGCGCGAGGAGGTCAAGAAGGAGAAGGAGATGGAGGTACAAGGGCAGCAGGTGGTTGAATAGGTAGAGGTGTTTGGGAAGGTGGGGTGGTGCCGCACAGCTGCTGTAAAGCTCGGCTCCGAAACTCCGAAGACCTGACTACCTATAAAGATAGCTGACATCTTTTGCTTTGACTGCTATACACGTCAAGTCAAGAAAACATCATCTGCCCACCTTCAATGATGGCAAAACCAGTTAAAGCAATGTTCACTCCGGGAAAATCCCTCATCACGCTCGTCAATATAGTAACACTCTTCGGACCCTTCCTAGCAGATTGGAAGTACGTCTTTCACTCCTTCCCTCCCAAACACAACACTATCTTTATTCAGAAGTGCTAATGCTGCTTGCTTCTTTGTATGTNNAGTGAGACACACATCTACAACCCCACCTGGCCGCCCCATGCCCGCTACCATAACGGCCAAACCATGTCCATGGGCCTCTTCATCGGACTAGCAACATTCTACATCCTTTTAATCCTCCTCNCCTCTACTCCCTCCCCCTCAACCCAGAAACTGCACCTTAATTGGGTTTTGGCATTGCAAACTTTGATCTATGCAAGCAGTTTGTCAGGGATCCTGTACCCCGGAGCCGCATGGATGGATCCAGAGTTTGGAGAGGGAAAGCCGCAGTTGTATGGATTTCCTGTGTTAATGGGTTTGTGTTGGGTGGGATGGTGGGTTGAGAGGGAAAGGCTTGGGAGAGTTGAAGTGGGTAAAAATGAGTGATGGGAGGTGTTTAGTGCGCGTGTGACGAAAGCAACCTTGAAACCTGGAGGCAAACTTGATCCACGCCAGACCTGGAAGCACAAGACGGATGGCAAAGTATGATGACAGCAGATCACAGAGGAATATATTGGGTACAAGGAAGGATTAGTGAGTATGATGAAGATGCCAATTTCTCCATTTACAATGCAAAGTCACAACTAGTACAGAAGGAGACACTTATCAAGGACAATGAGAAGCATGAATGATGAAGATGTATTAAGCATTATTACAAAGGAGCCTAGAAGTAAGCAGAGTCGCGCCTTCTCAAACAAAAGAGAGAAAGCTACAGTTGTTAGCGGACCAGCGCTGTCACTCTGCACTTACCATGTCTAAAAGATAGTCGAGATGACCAAATCAAGCGATGCCATGCAGTCGTCCTCAAAATAAACCTCTTTGACACCAGAAACAGCAGACCCACCAAGGAAAGACGAGATATAGTTTGCGCGCAGGATATCCTGAGCCTCAGCAATATCAGCACTCTCCGTGATACCAGAATACTCATCAACATTAAAAGAAACAGGAGAAGTAGCATCACCAGAGAGATATGAAGAGACAAAGGAGTGCTCATACAAAGAAAGTACATCATCAACTTCTCCGAAAGGATCAGAAGCATCAAAAGCAGTAGGATTGTGATTGCGGTTGTCCCAGTCATAGTGTGCAGTCTCATCATCATCGTCGTCATCGTCGTCAAAGGAGCACAAGTCGTGGGGTGCAGAAACAGGGTAACGGATCCAAGCAAAAGGGTCTTCAAACACCGAAGTGCCAAAGATGGCCAAGTACTCAGCAGCAGTTTGTAGTGTAATCTCAGTCCAAAAGACATCACGAACGTCGATCTCACAAGGGCGTGATAAAGAAGAAGAAGTAGGCGAGATCGAGGGCGAGTAAGGAGGTGAAGGACAAGGGAAGCTAAACTCAGGAATGTGGACACCAGAAAAGCCGCTAAAAGAATGAACACTCAAAGTAGGAGAAGGCAATGGCGAGACATCAGGGATATTCTCCCACCAAGGCTTGTTTTCAGCAAGAGACAAAGAACCAGCTCTGCTCTTCACTTCCTCAGTAACAGTCTCAAAAGTGTAGATGCGTCCAGTAAAGCGAAAAGAGTCGGGAGAAATCAACGAAGGAGAAGTTGTAGGCGTGCTACCCCAAGAGAACTTGGAGGTAAGCAGAGGGGATCTCTTGGAGCGACGAGGAATAGGCCTTGGAGGGAGGCGTGGAAGAACAGGAGAGCGAATGGCCTTCTCGCCATTGGGGAGGGTTGTGGGACTGACTGGTTCATCGTTGACTATGACAGCAAGATTGCTGAAGGGGTAAGAGCTATCGCTGCGCCAGTGAGGTACAAAGACGGAGAAGTCAGCAGGGACGGAAGGAATGATGCAGAGGTTCCAGATGTAAGCAGTAATCAATGGGGTAGCAGGGGAAGGAAAGTCACCAGGTGTCAGCTCAGCAATAGAGAGAGTAGGAGATGGAGGAAGTGTACTGCAGTCGCTTGTTGAGCTCCAGGGGTCGAACGCAAAAGGCGATACAGGACTCAGAGGCCAATCTTCAGCAGCAATGAGTAGAGGAGAAACAGGGCTAGAAAGATTGAGTGCAGCTGTGAAAGACAGAGCTGGCGAAAGAGGGCTAGGTGGAGAGTCAACGCCGATACGGTTGTGGAATGAAGGAGAAAGGGGGCTGACAGGTGAACTAGATGAGATGTTGCGTCCAGCGCAGAGACGGCAGTAACAACTAGTGTGAATCCACATGTTGCTGTTTTCGAAGGAGGAAAATTGTTCTGTCCTATTAGTTGATTTGAGGTTTTTTTTTCCTGTTCTCTTGGTCCCAGACTATTGATCTGGGAGTTGCAAGTAGAAGAAAAGGCAAAAGACAATGGATCGGAAGGTGTTTAAGTATTGGATCTGCTAGATAGAAGTAGACAAGGAAAAAATGCTTGCATAAAGGATGGTGCAAAGATATGGGGGAAGTCAAAGAACAGAAGAGCAGAAGACGACAAAGAACAAAGAAGAGTCGACGGATTACAATGGCATTCATGAATGAAAATGTTTTGGACAAAGAACTCGATCGACTCATGGTGATTGGCTTTTTGTTAAGTGGATATAGCGAGCCGTCAGTGTTGCGAGCTAGCGCAAGTTATCCAGAAGAAACTGCGGATAGCTTGTGTCGCCGCATTCGTGGAGAGTAGGACATCTTGCCTTTACAACGATATACTACTAGTTGCTAAGGCCTGGGACGATGACTGCTTTGAGGCATGAGTTTGAAGTTATCCTGATCTCAGGCCTTCAGGTATCAGATCATCGATATCATTACGTGTCAACCTCTAGCTCATCTGCTGCCCTATTCAAGCATGGACCTTGTTTTGCAAATCAATACCACAGAGCCTTGTTCCAGAACAGAGACCTTGCATCGTCGAGATCGTCGCCAGCAACAAGACGGAAAGTGTCTGGACCCAACGTACTATTGACAACCAATTGCACACCACTGCTATTAGCAGACGCATACGGCTGCCATGTAATCTTGTCTTTCGGCCACAGAGTGTTTGGGTTTCCGGTCATGACAAACGACATGAGATATTTCTGTAGCGTTTGTGCAATTGTGGCGTTGATGTTTTTGCTCCGTTGTAGAAGTAATACGCTGTGTCCATGCCGTGTGTCGACGGCGGGATCTGCATATATCCGTTCCAGGTAGCGTTGCCTAGTGCATGTGTCAATGCAATATCCTTGGCCGTATGATGGAAAGACTGATAGATATCTGCGAATCGTAGCCCTTCACTGCTGTATGATGATGAGGGGTATAGAGTTAGGACTTGCTGGACAGCATCTGCAGATATGCCAGGAAAGAAGAGCTGGAGTTTGTCGATAACATCGGCCTCGGTGTAAACGCCGGGATATGGACTTCCGTTTGACTCGTGTTGCTGGTGAGTGATGACCACAGGACCGGAGAAGTTGAACTGGTTCTGATAAAGTGCGGTCTCCCAAGTGTCAGGCATGAAATCTCCGTCTGTTCGGGGCTGCATGACGTATCCATATTGTGAAACCAGAGAGTTCGAAGCGGAACCGAGTGAGGAGAAGCTGACTTGTCTCATACACGATAGGTCGGTTCCTTGACATCCAACAGCAGATGTCAGGTTTTGCCAGAAAGCCTCTGCTTGGTGATGCCCTGCACCGGGATTGAGACCAGGACTCATAATGTATGCGCGATCATACAGCTGATCAGCATGACCGGCGTATCGCTATTGGAAGTGTCAGCCCAGGAAGCTTGTTTCTGTGTTTGGTTTGTTTGACTTACGGTCATCTGTGACAAGATCTGAGAACTACCAGATGACATGCCAGCAGCAGTGACTTGGTTAGGATCACCACCAAAGGCACTGATATATTTCTTGGTCCATCGGAAGGCGTGTTCGACATCACGAACGGCCGCATTTGTCGAACCACCAATGTGGGTGAAAGTAGGACCATTGGCCAGACCGATGACTCCAAGACGATGATTGCAGCTAACAAAAACAAATTCAGTCGTCAAGTTGAATAGACCTTCAGGGGTGTTGCTCAGTTTGCCGCCTCCATTGTACCCTCCTCCCCAATACCAGTGCATGACCGGGAACTTCTTGTTGGAACCATCGAAAGCTTCGGCGGGAGCGTACACGTCACAAAATAAACAGTCCTCGGCGTTGTTGCAGGCTACATTAGAAGCAGCTTGGTTTCCAGTGTTGACGGTCTGTTCAACAGGTGGCCAAGTGGGTGCAGAGAAACGTCCATTGCCATTAATAGGAGCAGCATATCGGATGTTTTGGAATTTGTAGTAGCCGACTTTGGCGTTACCAGATACAGGAACTACTGTCGAGTAATCTAGCTTGACGGTGGGTGTTGCTACTACAGAAGGTCCTGTAGAGGTGCTTGATTGTCTGGCCGTAGTACTGACAAATGTGCTTGATGATTTAGCAATGCTTGATGTTTTGGCTGTGCTTGATGTCTTGAAAGTGCTCGAAGATCTGGCGCTGCTGGATGACTTGACAATGCTGGATGGCTTGATACTACTGGATGACTTGATGCTGCTTGACGGCTTGACGCTGCTCGAAGATTTGGCGCTGCTCGAAGATTTGGCGCTGCTTGATGGCTTGACGCTGCTTGATGGCTTGACGCTGCTCGACGATTTGGCGCTGCTCGACAATTTGGCGCTACTTGATGAATTGATGGTGCTTGACGGTCTGACACTGCTCGATGACCTGGCGGTGGTGTGCACCGAGTTGCTTGACGACCTGACGGTTGTATGGAGAGAAGTCTTCGCGGAGGTCTTGACGATGGCAGATGTAGTATGTCCGGTGGTTGTGTGCGAGGATGAGAGTGAAGTCCCGGCTGCTGTAGACGCAACGGCAAGACTAACCGTGAGGAGGATAGAGGTTACTTTGACCATACTGATGGTTGATCCGTGATTTCGTCGATATGTTTTACTCGACGACACGGAGAAGAAGTTCCTTAACACAGGACATTGCCTCTTTTATTTTTGGTCTTCGGGGCCATGGCCGATGATTATAGAAACCTCCTGTTCGATTCCATAGCCAGAGAATTCGTGCTCTAGATGCAAAAAGGGTTCAACGTTTTCGCCGTTCATAGATGCAATCTCTTGTCTTAGATCTCCTGAACAAGATCTGTGGTATAGAGAATCTGCCTAATATGTAGGCCGTTGGATGAGAAGCACAACGGCTCAGCTGTACCTTGTATAAAGGTCGGTGTTTGGAACAAGGAGGCGAAGAACGGTGTTCAACGGCCAGCTGAGGTCCAAGGGGTTTCGGCATGAGGTCCGATATCTGACCATCGATAATTCTGGCCGTCGGTGCATAGCCGAGAGACTGAGGGTTAAGGAGGTGAGAGGCATGAAAAACGCATAAGTAGCTGCATGTTGACCGTCGTTCTCGGCTTCATTCATCGTTTCGTTCTTCGCGCAGTCTACTGAGGTCTTTACTCTCTGTGTCAGCTAGACAGGAGGTTTCATTCCGATTCTGTTTTGCCGTCATGCCAAAGACGTCGAGTCCACAAAGAATTACTGCGGTTCTCAAGGTCACTAAGTCACAACACTTACTTGCGACATCTGTTGACACGAACATCTGTCAAACATGTTGTCCCACGAGAGATATTGAGTTCAGGTTTCCAGAGAAAACCGCGTTCAGTGATTCTGGTGTAGATGAATGTTGGTAGAGTGAGATGAAGTTCCATCCCCGAACATGGTTGAACAGTAGGCCGTGTTGCAATACGCGATGAGAGCCAAGACGATTGAGTAACCAAGAACAAATCCAACGACTATCGCAATGTCGACTCATGGCAATACCGATACTGCGTGGGCATCTCGAGATGGCTGTGTTGATGCTGTCATGAATTGGAGCTAGTGTTTGAGAAAGCACAGCGGAATTCAGGCGGCTTGGAAGGACCCGAAGTCAGGCCTGGGTTGTGTCTTTGTGCGCCGAATGGGACAATGAAGGACAAAGACAAGGCTGAGTCTTGTGGCAATGCACAGAAAGCAGCCAAAACGATGATGCCAAGATTTGTAGTTGCCCCTGAACAGTATAGAAGGTTTGGCAGGAGAAGGGAGGGCTTGGTGGGGGTTGAAATGAAGACACGCGTCGGGCGGAAGTACGGCTTGAGGATACTGCAAGAAGTGATAAAGATACAAGGTCTCGAGAAGCAGAAAGGCGAGCAGTGTCACAGTTGTTGGAAGTCAGAGGATTGTTCAACAAAGAAAGCAGGAAATTGGCCGTTTGAGATCCCCCGCCGAGATGCTTTTGGGCGGTCGACAACAAACGGCGGCCGCGTGGGGACTTTGTATGGTACGGAACAACTTGACCTACCCTAACTATTTTCTGCTTCTCTTTCCGCGATGCATGCTGCCAGTTCGACATCTTCACTGCTAGTAGTGCGACCGCAGAGACAGCTTAACCGAGGCTGAGACTTGTGGCCTCTATACAGATCATCGTCCGGATTACTACTACGAGACCCATTCGCATCAGCATCAACACCAAGGAGCGATGGCGTACCACTCACAGCACGCAAGCGCGACGTTCGTGCCAGGCGGTATGGATGACTACTACATGCCTAACAGTCCAGTCTCAGTCGTCGCACCCGCTCCCCAACGGTATGACACCCTGCCTCCTGCATGTCCTGCCGCAGCCTCTCCTGATAACAAGCCACNNAGACACATGCCCGAGATGAGCGACCAGATCCAAGAAGGAATCGCAAACATGCAGCTGTCCGTCACAGCACAACACGAGGCCGCTGCCTTTCCCCAGGTGCCCTACCGCGGTCGCCATATCCCACAGACCGATGCCGAGTTCGAGTCTGTTCTGGAAGCTGCAAGAGTTACCGTCTTGAATTCAAATGACCCGGATATGCAGTTGGCATGGGCCCAGGATGCCTTGCAATATGTCACCATCTGTCTGGAGAACGAGGAGCGACTACAGCAGACACAGCCCCCGCGTCAACACCAACCCCAAGTCGAACACCAGATCATGGTCGATGCCATTAACATTGTCACCTTCCTCGCCGACCAACATCATCCCAAGGCAGAGTTCATGCGCGGCATGTGGAACGAGTTTGGTCGCTTTGGTTGTCCTCATGACAAGCGCGAAGCCTTCCGGTGTTATGCCAGAGCCGCCGATAGGGGTTACGCCCGCGCCTGCTACCGTCTCGGAATGCTGTACGAGAACGCGAACGACGAAGAAAGAGCTTTGGACAATTACAGGCGCGGCGTTGCTGCTCAGGACAGCGCTTCTCTGTACCGTCTGGGTATGATCACTCTACGAGGACAATACGGCCAGTTTAAAGACTTTGCTACCGGTCTAGACCTGATTAGACGATCTGCCGACTCGATAGACGAGAACGCACCTCAGGGAGCCTATGTTTATGGCATGCTTCTTGCTCGCCAACTACCTCAGATCAAGCTCCCCGAAGGTCTTTTGCCCTATGACGAACAAGAAGCCAAACACTACATCGAAAACTCGGCCTTCTGCAGATTCTCTAAAGCTCAGCTCAAGATGGCATCCGCCTATGAACTGGCTTCCCTTGGATGTGAATTCGACCCTGCTCTTTCTTTGCACTACAACCGCCTCGCTGCAAAGCAAGGAGAGCCCGAAGCCGACATGGCCATCAGCAAGTGGTTCCTTGTTGGTCATGAGGGTCTTTTCCCCAAGCACGAGGAGCTGTCTTATATCTACGCCAACAGAGCCGCCCATGCTGGTCTGTCGACTGCTGAATTTGCCATGGGCTACTTCAACGAGCTTGGTATTCACACTCCCAAGAACATTGATCTCGCTCTGCAATGGTACAACAAGGCTGCTGCAAATGGAAACAAGGATGCTCAGGGTCGTATCGATAGTATCGCTCACCGCCACATCCTGTCCAAGAACGATCACGAGAATGTTGCTTTAAACCGCATCAAGTCACAACACGGTTCCATGCGCGGACAACGTCCTCCGAGGTTCCAAGCTCAAGTCCCACGTATCGAATCAATCTCTGAAAACCCGGTCTCTCCTCACCCAAGGCGTCTGTCATCTCTCGGTCCTCCTACTTCCAGCACTCCTGCACCGTATCCTCTGGATGACCGACCTCCAACTGTTCCTCCTCCAAGATCCACCTCTACTGCGCCTTACCCTATGGACGACGTAACTCCAAGACCAAGTCCTGCACCTGGCCCCATGGGTGGGTTCTTGAATACTCGCCCTGCAACTACTACTCCAATGGGCAACCGTCAACGTGCCCAATCCGCTCTGCCACGTCCCGAGTCTGCCTCCGCAGCCCCTCAAGGGATGCGTCCCATGCCCGGCAGCGTAAGACCATCTGGTCAACGTATAGCCTCCGGACCCGTTTCTGGACCTCACCCTCCGCCAGGAAGCTCCCCTCGCGTCAGTGCTACCTCCCAACTGCCGCCCGTAAACTCCCGCCTCGACATTGGCTACACTGCACCACCAGACACACGCCCTCCTCCCAGTGTGGTCTACACCGCGCCACAAAACCCTGTATCTGGCAGACACTCCGCACGTCCACAGGCATCCACCAGCAACCCTAATCTCGCACGCCCACCTAGAGTAGATTCTGCTTCGTCGTCGAGACCAAGCCTGGGACCTTCAGCGGATAGCAGTAGCAGTCTCGCAACCCCTCCGCCCGCCTCAACAACGCCTAAACCTGCAACACCTGCCAAACCAGCAAAGGCCGGACCCAAGACTTTTGAGGAGATGGGTGTGCCCAAGCACAAGCAAGATCAAGAGTGTATTATGATGTAGATTTGATTTCTCTCTGATTCTTAGTTTCTACAAATCCCCTTTTTGTTTTCCCGTCCCGGATACATGAGGTGCGGATCAAGGGATTGCTTTCTCTCTTTTTGTTTTTGCATAGCGTCAAGGGTACTTTTTGTTGATTTACCCACGTCTCGCCCTTCGTCACCTCATACATTGAACGACTTTTAATATGAAGATTTCTTTTTCCTACCAGCTGGATTCTTTCCATTTCCTTTTTCCTTTCAGGACGTTCTGTTTGCGCTTGCAATCCTCTGTATAATCATCGGTTGCAACCTATTGAAAATTTGGGAACGTATAAGGTGAAACTCCGATTTTCAGATGAGGAACACTTGCATTATATGAGTATGTTGATATATCTACAATACGGATCTGAGCATTCAAGTCTCTAGGCCGTCTTCTCAATCCCAGCAGCTTGCTCTGCTGTAGCATCTGCCTCGTTTTCTTCCTCGGCCTCTTCCTCTTCTCTGTCTTCAAGATGCTCGACATGATCATTTTCCTCATCAGCATTTCCCTCTGCATCTTCATCTCCCTCTACACCCTCACCCCCATACCCCTTCAACTGTCCTCCCTTCCTCTTGGGAATAACCTTCATAAACGCCTCGCCCCAATCCCCACATTCAAGCCACTTGAGCATAATCTCGTGCACATGGTTTGTAGTCAACACTTTTCTGCTTGCCATGGCTAGATAGTCGCCAATAGGCAGTCTAGCGGTTTTTACACCTGCGGCAGCGGCGCGGGCGGCGCAAATGCCTTTTTCGCGGTTCTTGTCTACGAGGCCGCCGATTATGTAGGTGGAGAAGGGCTTTAGTTCGGTGAGGGTGTAGTCGCTGTCGGCGGAGAGGTAGATTGTTTCGGCTTGGGCGTGGAGGATTTCTAGGTCTGCTGGCGGTAATGAGGTGGGTTTGACATAGATGGGATGTTTGGGCTTGGGTTGTGCGGGCTTGGTTTCTGTAGTTTCCTCGGTGTTGGTATCCTCAGTTTTTGCTTCGGCGACTTCTTCGAGAATGGTGATGGCTTGGGGGTTGCTGATGTCTTGTTGCTCCTCGTCGATAGTGGAATTGACAGGAGCGTATTTCTCAAACACGCCGCCGAGTTTGCCTCCTCTCTTGTCATCGGCCATCCACTCCTTTGCCTTTTCACTTGCGACCACAAAGTCTTCATCCAANAACCTGACGCCCTTCCA
This sequence comes from Aureobasidium vineae, assembly GCA_903819635.1. Classification (NCBI taxonomy): domain Eukaryota; kingdom Fungi; phylum Ascomycota; class Dothideomycetes; order Dothideales; family Saccotheciaceae; genus Aureobasidium; species Aureobasidium vineae. Next base: position 3,249,923 of record CAIJEN010000001.1, on the reverse strand, counting down.
ACTCTGATAGCTTTTGTTGAGGATGCCGTCAAATCTTTCCCTCAATTTTCCATTGAAGCTGCACACGGCAAGATGAGCTCTAAACGCGGCATTCTTGTTGTCGGAATAACACCTCGTCAACTGGCCGCCCAAAGAGATACGCTCATTGTCCCTCATCAAGTTGTCAAAGTCACAGTCGATGAGCAGAGTAATGGGAAGCATGGTGGGTTTGACCCANTTGCTTCTGCTTTTCCTTCCAAGCATCAGGGTTGGTGCGTTTTTCCTCGCGCTTGCGCTCTTTCTTTGCTTGATTCTTTTCCTTGCGCCAGATTTTGCGGTCTTCCTTTTTGGCGTCCCATTCCGCTTGTTTGCGCAGTTTCTTTTGCATGGACTTGGAGAGGGGTAGGTTGGTGGGGTCAGTGGAGGTTGTAGTGGATGCTGTTGTGGGTGGGTTGGTGGCATTTTCTTGGAGAGCGGTGGCAGTGTCGGCGGAGGGGTTGCGGTTGTTGTGCCAGCGGAGGGGTTTGACGGTGTGGGTATGGTGGACTCGGGGGCATCAGCTAGGGGAGCGGTGGTGGGTGGTTGTGGTGGTGCGGTACCAGCAGCATCTTGCATGTGGGCATCCGTGTCCACGTTGAGCGAAGAGGCTGTAGTCTCAGGCAGCGCATCGCGGTCATGGTGGCTGCTGAGTTTGCGGATCTTTGCTGGTCGCTCGTCTGATTCCATGATTTGTCCAGTTGCGCAATGAGAGACACAGATGACGGTTGCTCGATGATGGCGGGGGAAAAAGTTGCCAGCGACTGCAGGTGTTCGAGTCATGCTTGTACCTCTCTCCGAGTCAAGCGCCAAGGCCTCACATCCACCTCTCATCGCAGCCACTCAAGGTCAGCACACGCTCGCATCACTAGCAGTCTATACCGCTTCCCACCACTAATTGCGCCTGCAATCACCTCTCGATCAATCTCCCGCCCTCTCTATTCGCCTCCACGACAAACACTCGCCCACTATGCCTCAAGATATGCCGCCCACCGGCGGCTACGAGCCCGTCCAATACAAGCGCAACCTGCCCGCCCGCGGTTTCCGTCCTGCCACCTACCTGCTCATGGTCGGCGCCATCTGCTCCTACGGCTTCTGGCGCGTGGGTCAAGGTATCCGCGAACAGAAGTATGCTTTTATCCTCGACCTTGAACACCACCATCCTCAATCGCCAGAGAATCCAATTGTTGCGCGTAAAAGAGCTGGGAGAGACACTTGAAAAAGGCAAACAGAAAGAGCAAAGAAAATACACAGAAAGAATTGGCCCTAGCAAGAAACCCACCGAATGGTTTGCTAACACGCTCTTTCCTCCAGCGAACTCGCTCGCGAAAAGATGTGGTCCCGCATCCATCTGATCCCCATGCTGCAAGCAGAAGAAGACCGCGACCAGGTCCGTCGCCACTTTGCCGACAAGGCCCGCGAGCGCGAGCTGTTGGGTGCCGAGACCAAGGTTTACCACAGTGATCGGTATGTTCACCTTTTACCATTCTCAATCCAAAGAACAGGGCTGATATATTGTAGCTTTGTTCGCCCGACATTCGCCGTCACCCCCAACGAGGTCACAAAGTAGAATTGGTGATTTGCGACTGAGAGAGATGTGGAAGTCAAGAAGGAAGGTGAAGGTTTCTGATACCTTGGACGTCAAGCAGAGGAGGTTTAAGACGTGTGCAATCGACCTTTCCATGATCCTTTGATGAAAAGAGGTTATGGAAAAAAGACTTATAAGCCGTTAGGAGCGGCTCTCCCTGACATTTTCACTCACAAGGGGTATTTCTGATAACAATGTGTATACAAATGAGTGCTTCTTTTTGCTTTCTTTGGTTCAATTTCCGTCGAGTACTGTAGCATATCCCTGCTAACGAGCCACGAACCAGGCTTTCCCATGCAGTCCTTGAATGGAAAAAGGTGTTTATAAGTATACTAAAGACGCACGCCTTGCCAGCCATACCCCAAAAGGCGCCCTAATTGCTCTCTCACGCATTCCTAGCTCCAAAATTTCTAGGCAAGTGTCTGACCCTCCACTCCTTTTCTCCCAGACCCAATCCCGTCTCCGTCGCATCCCTTTGAGCAACATAAGGCCTACTAGTCTTATCCTTCAAAAGACTAAACACTTCTTGCCTCTTCACCCTCTGTGCCTCTCCACTATAAGTGTCCTCCAAGAACAACCAGGAAGGAGAGTCAAACTTGCCTCTAACCAACACAGTCTTGCTGCCTTGAAGAGTTTTAATCTGTTTCGCCGACATAGGAGTGATAAGCTGTAACTCCTGTTTCGCAACATTGATGCCGCGGACGATAGCTAATCCTTTGCAGCACGAGAAGCGTGGGTCAAGGGGTTGGATCAGCCCACTGTTGTCGGCGCGAAGATAGGGTAGTCCTTCTGGGGTTCTGCCAATTCGTTCTGTCATTGTTTCTCCCATTTCTGCTGCTGAGGCGGAAGGGACGTGNGGNGGTCTGTATTGGACTGTGGCATATGCTTCGTCAGACTCGACTTCACAGATTGCGACCATCATGCCATCCATGATTGATGCCAANAAGTCTGGATTGACTGCTTCACCGTAGGACATTATTGACGAGATGCCGGCGTTGGGGCCGTTGTATTTGACGTGCCAAGGGTGGATTTGGGAGAGTGTGTCGTTTGTCCATTGTGAGAGTGCTTTGCTTGGGGGTAGAGAGTGGAAGTAGGACATTGCTTGCATGGCGCGCAGCTCGGCACTCGTGCGAGATTGAGCAGGCTTGTATCGGGGTGGAATCATCAAGACTTTGGCCATTGGTAGTGTGGCTTCGATGGATGCAACGGTATCTCTCTCCATGGGCTCCATAAGCACGACATCTGTCAAAGGAAATTGCTGGACCAGTTCCATCATGGCAGAGACCGCGGATCCAAGTACCCAGCCAGAGCAGTTGAGGATCAAAGGTGCTCCAGCAAAGTCTTCCAAGGCACGGAAGTACTCGTCACGCAGATCCATTGCACAAGCCAGAAAGTGTATAACGTCGTCCCTAGGCGAATTGGCAGCGATTGTATGCGATCGGATTGTTCTGTGAGCCGAACTAACATGACCAGATGGATGCGTGTAGTTGGGCCCAAGAACAGGTGATCGAATCTGAACCAGAGACATCTGACCAGGCGCTGAGTATTCAGGCTGTCCCGGATCAAGATCCAGCCAAAAGCATGACGTGGATGCTGTCGCCTTCGAGGCAGTCAAGAAAGTATTGATGATCCATTTGCATATAGTCGACTTGCCAGAGCCTTTGGGACCAGAAACCATGATTACTGAACTTGGATGCGTTGCAGTTTCTCTGCTCAAAACCCTGTTCAGAGTGATCTGACAATCTTGCTCCACCTCGAGCGCCGTAACGGCACGTTTCAAGGGGTCGTCAGAAGAGCTTCGAAGCAACGCAAAAGACCTTGTCTCTGGCTCTACTTGATGTGTGTCCTTTGGAGTCTGCGCATGCCAGAGTTTTGTCCACAAAGGAGAAACCTTGCTCAAAAGGCCCAGCGAGCGGGTGACTGAGATGATATCAACTTCAGCAGAACCGCCTCTTGCGATGATGACTGGCAATGCATGGGTGGTTGGTGCATATACGCGGTGTTTCTTTGGACCAGACCTCAGTACAGCGCCGTAAATCATAACATAGCCAGATTTGACGCGCAAGTCGTATTCTCCAACAAAGGTAGCAGTCTCTCCATCTCCAAGTCCTAGACTGAGCATCTCAGGCGTGTCTGAAATAACACATTGTGAGTCTGGTGGTAGATTCGAGAGCTTGCACGGTTGGTCGGTTTTGTATGCATTTCCATTGTAGGGGCGAGAATAATTGCCATCACAGTCGGTATCATCTCGTTCATCGTCGCTAGACGCATGGCTGTCAAGCTCTTGAGCTTTTGACAAGGGAAAACTCGACAAGAAGGTGGAAAGCTGTGGATCTTCAGCATTAGCACCGCCATTGGTACGCGGGACTCCGGCAACGTCTGCAGCAGCAATCACGCTCGCTTCTGATGGTTCATCAGAAGGTATTTGACTTGCTGCTGCCTTGGCTTTAGCTGCAGCGAATGCACTCAAGCGAGCTGATTGATTTGTCAGTATAGCCATAATGAATATAAGCGCTACAGGGCATTCAGACTTACGCTGTGTGGTGGTTGCAGGAAAAGCTTCCTGAGCTTTTCTTTTTGCTGCTGCATGGTCATTCTTTTGCAGAACAAAAGTCTATTCTCTTTCCGGATTGGTTGCTGGGTCGATTCTTTTGAATCCAGCAATCTGGTTGGCGATGTGAGGTTCTAGACCTGGATACTTTCTTATCAAGACGCCTTCCTCAGTATTTCAGGAGGAGAATGATTGAATCTCGGTGATATAAAAAAGTCAAGGATGTGGTTGGCTCTTGCCAAATTGGGGATTTTGCGATGGAGAAGAGAGCGGAGAAGAAGAGCTTGGCGGTTGCGAAGCTTTGATCAACCGCCAAAAATTATCTCGACATGGTCTTTTTCTTTTGCATACCATTCACATCAAGAGACTCGGAAGAGTCGGCTGCAAACGACATTCGCATAGACTTCACCAACATTACCAACCTCAATACCATATTCGATATCCACATCATCACCCCCTACCAACCTCGTATGCTTGGTTAGCATTGACAACCACCACTATCATTCAAAATGCCCAAGGTCAAGGAGACGAAGGTCGCCCTGAAGGGTCAGGCTGCTCTGAATGCTCCCAAGATGTCCGAGACATTACGCAAGGCTCCTCCACACTCCGAAGAAGTACATAACGTCAGCGACAGCGATGGATCCAACAGCGACAGCAGTAGTGGTCACAGCAGCGGAAGCGAGAGCGATGCAGAGAAGCGCAAGAACACCAAGAAGCCCAAGCCAAGCAAGGTCAAAGAAACGGAACCCAACAGCCCTCCGATCCCCGATGACAGCAGCGACGAGGACCCAGACTCCGACGCCGACTCGGACGCTGCCGTCGCAAAGGCAAACGCACAGAAGAGCGCTGCAAAGAAGGCCCCTGCTGCAGTGACGGCCAATGGTGCGGCACTAAAGACGTCCAAGGCGACCAAGTCATCAAAGAGCTCGGAGAAGGTTTCGGAATCAGACGACAGCAGTGACGAGGAAGAGAGCGATAGTGATGTCGAGATGGCCGAGGCTGAGAAGCCTGCTGCGCCCGCTAGAGTTGCTGGTCAAGCTGCCGCTTCCGAGACAACAGCAGCAGCTGTCGTTCCTCCCCAGCCTTTTGTTCCTCCGCCAGGTTACAAGGCACTCAACACAAAGTCTGCCCTTGCAAAGACAGTCAACTCCNTCTTCGACCCTTCCACCATCTCCTCGAAACAGGTCTGGCACATCACCGCACCTTCATCTGTCCCGCTATCTCAAATCAAGTCCGTGTCGCTCTCCGCCATTCAATCCCACCAAACCATTCTTTCGCACGACGGAACCGACTACAATTTGGCCGAGGAACCCACCAACAACGCTCGCGTTTTGCTACCCTCATCAAAGTCGGACGCATATACCGCCCTCGAGGTCCCCGTTTCAAAGACCCTTCACCTGCAACAAACTATCCGCCTCCCCAACCTGTCCGCCTACCAGACCGACCCCAACACCGGCTCAAATGCCGCAGCAAGCCTCAGAACTCCTACCATCAGTGCACCCCGTCCTCAGCCCAAAGGCATGAGAATGCGATACAAGCCTCCAGGTTTCGGTGACGAGGACCCTGGCCTTATTGGTTCCTCGGAGGACGAAAGCGACGCCAACGCCAAACAAGTCGAGAAATCCGCAAAGGAGGCCCGCAGCAAGCGCAAGCGCGACGAGAAGGAGGCAGAAACGCCTAAAGAGAAGAAAAGGTTCAGAAAAGCAGCAGAGGCAGCCGAGAAGTTGGCTGAGGGCACCCGGGATGAGGCTCCTGAGACAGCGGAGGAAAAGGCCAGAAAGAAGGCTGAAAAGAAGGACAAGAAGAAGAAGGACAAGAAATAGATGTGTTCACTGCATATACCATGCGCGGAGTTCTCTGACAATATTACTGGGATGATGGCGTTCTTTCTTGTATGTACGGCATATCAAAAGTGGGAAGCATTCATCTCCTTTAATTTTCTATTCTGATTCGACCATATCTGCACGTTATCCACCACCCAAGTCTTTTGATCCGAGTCGTTATTTATGGTTGTCCTTAAATTTAACAGAAGATTCAATATGCGATGCGTTCCACCTAGCTTTGCACGTCAATTTTTTTGCTTTGAATCCAAGAGGCTGAGTTTTATTCTGAGAGTAATGTTGCACTCTCTTTAAACACATGCCGAATGGTATGTAAATCAAAGTGTTCCTCTCAAAAGTTGAGAATGTGGTAACCCTGATTAGGAAGTTGCACAGCCACACCAAGCCCCAGCCACGTTTCCTGTCGCGTGCGAATGATGAACGTATGATGCGCGACACTTGGTAGAGTATTGACAATTTACTTTCTCTTTCCACGAAACAATTTCGACATATGATTTGACATGTCCGATGAGGCGAGCCATGTTGCCGTAGCAGGCGAGGCTGCGCCGAACGAAACCTCAGCCCCGCCGCAGACAACATCTCAAGACGTCAAAGGCAAGGAACATGAACAGGACGTGATGGAGAACTCACAAGAGATTCGACCGCCGCTGCCCCCAAGACCAACAAATCTTGATTTACTGGATGAACGGGGTTCTGGCGGCTCTGTCAGGTTGCCGAAGCGGATGGCCTCGCGACCAAATCTGCAAGCACGGCCAACTACCGCGGTTTCCCTGACAGATGTACACACGTCAAACAATCCACAAGACCATGGTTCGCCAACTCTTGCTCCTTCCAGCCGGCCTGTATCCAGAAAACAGAGTACGGCCACCATGGACCGGTTTCGAAGTCGCGTGGGCAGTGACGCAGCTGAAACAAGCAGTGTCCGCAGCTTCACCAATACTCTAGGGACAGGCGCCGAAATGGAAAGTCTTCTCGGTGACCCCTTTCCTACCAGTCCTGCTTGGAAATCGCTGAGTGCGCAGCTCGAAAAGGAAAACCCAATGGATCACGTTTTCGATGAGGATGATATTTTCAGCCTTCGCATGCATCATGAGTTCGACGAGTTGGAGGAGTTTAGAGCCAATGGCACGAATGAGGAGTTTTTGATGAACTCGTGGACTGCGAAACTCAAGCATTTCTTCATTCTTTCGTCGGCGGGAAAGCCTATCTGGAGTAGGCACGGAGACGATCAGGTTATCGCCAACCACATTGGAATACTGCAGACTCTCATCTCGTTCTATCAGGATGTGGACGACAATCTACGAGGCTTCACTGCTGGAAACGCGAGATTTGTGATTTTATCCAAGGGTCACCTGAACCTGGCGGCCATCAGCAGACTCGGCGAGAGTGATCTGCAGCTTAAGACGCAGTTAGAATCTCTGTACATGCAGATCCTCTCGACGTTGACTTTACCGAGTATGCAACGCATGTTCTCCAATCGGCCTTCCACAGACTTAAGACGACCATTACAGGGCACAGAAGTATTGCTCGGAGCCCTGGCCGATGGGTTCACAAGAGGCTCTCTACCAACCCTTCTCTCAGCGCTAGAATGCTTGAAGATAAGGAAAGCTCATCGCCAAGTCATCAACAATACTCTTCTCAAAGTCAAATCGCCAAATCTACTCTACGGTCTTATGGTAGCAGGTGGACGTCTAGTCAGTGTAGTACGACCACGAAAACACTCTCTTCACCCAGGCGACCTCCAACTCATATTCAACATGCTGTTCGAAGCCGGCAGCGTCAAAGCCGGCGGTGGCGAGAACTGGATTCCGCTGTGTCTGCCTGGCTTCAACAATACTGGCTTCTTATACATGTATGTCAGTTTCCTAGACATTGGTGCAGACCACGCAAAAGTGTCGGAAGAGAGACCACAACCTTCGACTTCTCCTCGTGATGACGATCAATTGGCTATTATCCTCATCAGCGCGGATAAAGAGGCCTTTNACGAATTACGCCAGATGCGTGACGACTTGATAGATGTAAGATTTCCCCACTACCTTGAAGCTACACACACACGGAATACTGACTTTCCCGTCAAACACNAGCAACTCAATCAAAACGGCAGCATGGCCATCCTCAGCACCTCCATCCGCCGCGGCCGCCCTACCATCTCCTCCATCCTCCCATCCTCCCCCCNNCTCCTCCACTTCATCTACAAATCCCGCCCGAACGTCCAATTCCTAACCCCCTCTTTCCATCCCCATTTCTCTTCTCTTGTCCCTCACCGCCGCTTAGTTTCCCTCTACTCTGCTTTGCACACTGCTGTTCACAATAAAACTGCTCATCTTAAGGTGCACTATGCTTGTGCTAGAGATGCGGTTGCGTTGGGGTGGGAGACGAAGGATTATGAGTTTTATGGGGTTGCGGGAGCTGGAGCAAGTAGAGAGGCTGTGGCGAAAGCGGCGCAAGAGGTCATTAAGTGGGTGAGAAGGGAAGAGGAGAGGGTGTTTATTATCGGTGGTGCTGTGTTTTAGCCAGTGACCAAATTCTAGCTATCGCAACTTTGTTCCTGGTATACTGTATTAATCTGTCCTGCGTGTGCACGGGCTGTCGAGCATTCGGTATTGCTAAAGAGACATCTATAAATTATGCAGAGGCGGTGGTCCGATATTCTGTTCCACAGGGGTTAGAGAGAAGACACAAAACACGGAATTGGGAGGGGAACAAGGATCTGCATACACAAAAGATGGCAAGCGTGGAATCAAGGTTCGAGTCTTCTATGGTAAAGCTCTTCTATACGCCAATCCAAAATGATATCTGATGGAAAAAACGTTCATTGTTCTTTTCCGTCATTGTACGTTTCTGGTCTGTCTTTGGAGTACTTTTGTGTGTCGTCTATGCCACTGTGCCCACAAATGTCGTGAGTGTCGGGTCTATCTGCGGTCTGGTATCACAGACCCCCATTGAGATGGATGGAGCGTGGTTCTGCTGAATCTAGGGACGAGGATCGTGAAGACTATACAACGTGATAATGGGTACAATGTCGAGTCTCGCAACATTGCAAAAGCCGCAAAAGTGTGTTGACAATCAGGTGTCGCGATGGTCTGCTTGAATGACTGGGGCTTCGAGATCTTTGTATGTGGAAGTGTGATTCCGGGCTTTTCAAGGCACTGTGCCGGTAGTATCGTGATGCTCCAACCAAGCGACGCGCATGACATCGTACAGGAAGAGGAACTGAGCTTCACTCTGAACCATCATCATACGCTGCGTCCTCATGGCATTGACGGTGTCCAGAATGGGGTCAATGTCATCAGGAACCGAGTCGAGATTGCCATGTTCCAGGTGAGCGAGCAAGAAGTCCAGAGCAATGAAAGTGCCTGATCTACCAACACCAGCAGAGCAGTGGATGATGCGTGGACTAGGCGTGTATTGTGAAGATGGCTTTTGTGCAGTGTCGAGAGGGAAGGTGCCTCTTGGGACACCAGGCGGGAGGTTGAAGGTTGCGGACTTTTCGATGAGGTTAAGCATGGCTTTGCGGTTTTCGCCCTCCGGGACCGAGAAATCTGGCCAGCCGGCAAAGAGCAAGTGATATACTTCCTTCTCGTGCCATTGATCATCTTGGCCTTCTTCAGTTGGTGTCTTGTAGCGCAGGCGCAAGTGGCGGGTGGTGCAGCGGCATGCGGGGTCCTCTTCAGCCGCCAGAAGTTCGACTCTGCCCTCGAAACCTNNGAGAGTAAGATATTAGGATAATTCTCAAATGCTGTTCCCGACAGTAAACTTACCATCGTTGAGGTCAGGATCTGGATGAAGTTCGAGAGGCGTGTCTTGACCGTCAGGGAAGTACTTGAAGCACTTTTCGCGACCAGCCTCGTGGGTTTGGGTGAGCATGACGACAACGGAAGGATTCTTGTCAGTCGCCTCCTGGGCAAGCATGCGGTAGAACTGCGAAGTCGAAGTGTTCTTGGGACCTTGGGTTGCAATGTAGCGGCGCGGGCCCAGTATGATGGGAGAAGCGTTGATGTAGTCGTTGAAGCCTTCTCGGACGTTCAACTTGACGCGGTTGTTCGCAAAGGGCTCAACGTTGATGTAGCGATTGCGAGAGGCGATATGGTCGCCAGTCAAGCGTGTCCATTCCGACTCTTTCTCTGGGTTCTCGAACTGTTCGGTCAGGCGGTCACGCTGTAGGTTTTCGATGTAGTGGAACTTGTTGACGAGGGCTGAGCGGTCCTGACGAAGGAACTGAGGTAGCGAAGAAGGCATGTCAGGCAACGACTGATTGGAAGTGGAGCGAGTAGCCATGGCTCGTCTGATGCCGGCGGATCGTCGTTCGAGAAACTTTTGGTGCTTATCAAGTAGGCGGATGCGCCGGGGCGACGTATGGTGAGCCAACTTGGCGGAGGATTGCGTGAGTTATATGGTCAAGTTCGCGAGTGAAAGCCGGATAGAATGAGCTAGAAGCGAGGCTGAAAAAATAGTATACAGAGTTGTATGAGTGAAATTGAGATGAGATAGTGTCGTCTAGAGATATTCGAGGCTGAAAGTGTGAAACATGACATGGCCATGATCGCCTGCCCCTCGGTCGACGGTTCCTTGTCCGAAACCGTTTCGGAATCTGATATGCCTTCGGAACATAAGACACTTGTCTGTATACAACAAGTCTTGCGTGAGTTTCGAGAGAGAAAGACGTCTCAACTATGATTTTGTAGTTTCCTCGAATTTCTCGTGTTCTCATAGCTCCATATGGGCAGGTGCATGCTGCAGAGTCTCGTTTGGGGAGCCTCGGTTGCACCTTCCCGGGCCAACTTCTCTTCGAAAGTCCATTATCTCCGTAGGCGTCATCCAAGTACGCACTTTCCTTCTTTGACAACCAGACAAGAAGTTTTGTTTCTGTCCACGAGCACTTGCACCATACTCGACCAAGTTTTCAATATGAGGGGTCCTTGGTTAGCAATCGTAGAGGCAAGTCTCTCCGCTGTGTGATAACCTGCGTCGCCACCCAGTCGCTAACTTAAGTACAGGCATGGCTAGTCAAGCAAGTATGCGCCCTTCACGAACAACGATTAAATATACACTGACGCCCTTCTTCTCAGCTACTAGAGAGCCAGACATTCCACCGAGGCGTCCGCAGGGTCCACAAGAGCATATATCGCCTACGCCATGGCCCTTTGGAAGGAGATGAAGGAGGCACAAACCTCGAGAGTCCGTCCTTCCCTCACCCGTCTCGTATACCTGTCGTCACCTGCTGATATCTACCAGGACAAGGTCCAGGCTTTGGATCGCACTTCTGGGACGAAATCCAATCACAAGTCGGTCGCAAGAAGGTCGAAAGCAATCCGCTGGAAAAGTCCGACCCGATACGCACTACACAAGCACAACAGCCCACGCCAAACCAAACTGCACAAGAGCGCAATACTCGGCCAAAAGCAGACCTCCCACCTGAACCACCCAAAGAAGGCTTCCTGTCCCACTTCATGGACGAACTACGCTCGCAATCCCGTGGCCGCGACAAGAACCCTTGAGCTCGTTTTACGCCACTTATAAAATCTCGACTGCTCCAAGGCCTTTGATATACAAGCCTTCAGCCGCTGCTCCGCTGCTGTCGCTTCGATATCTGCGTATTTACCCTGATAACGCGAGCATAACATGCCATACATCAAGAGCTGTCTACTCAAAGGATTACACACTTACTCGGACACTGTTCCATCACGACGCTACGACTAAATCACGTCAGTGGGAGTTCACACACAGAATACTGCCTCTAGCCAAATTCCCGAACCACCCAACAGCAATGCACCAGCTTGCTTTTCCAAAGTGTAGCACGCTCATACTCGATCTCAAATCGGTCCTTGGATATCTCATCGAGCATCCTACCGATTCATCCTGACTTTCTACTGCGACCATGTGCATAAACGAGTCTCACCCTAGATAGAATGCTGATCAGTTCATACCTGCACATTGTATCATCCACCCCACCTCAAATCTACGTCATGCTTACAGAATGGTTGTGATGTGTACTTTATCGACCACTTCACCTCGAATACATGTCCTTAGTCTCTTGAAGAACACATCACATACAACATAGAACAGGAATTCTTCGTTCATCATGCCTAACGCGATTGTTACAGGAGCCACTGGTAAGCCGCGATATCATACGAGTCAAGGAACCGACTAGTCACAACCAGGCATTCTCGGCCGCGAGATTGTCTTTGAACTGGCCAAAAATACCAAGACATGTCCGATAGTATATGCTCTATCCCGTAGCAAGAAAGAAAACTACCCACCAAATGTCAAGCACACCCACCTGGACCTCTAAGGCAATCCCGAGGACATGGCCAAGGAGATCGAACACATTGATGCCGATTACGTCTTCTTCACAGCTTACCTCGCTCAAGACGACGAAGACGACGCAACAAAAGTCAACGGCGACATGCTTCAAAACTTCATCACTGCTCTCAAGCTCACCGGCACGGCAAAGAAGATCAAACGCTTCCTCCTAACAACTGGTTGCAAACAATACGGTGTCCACTTTGGCGCTCCCAAGAACCCAATGTGCGAATCTGATCACTGGCTCAAGAATCCTGACTATCCCTCAAACTTCTACTACCGCCAACAAGAAATCCTCAAAAAGGAAGCAGAAGAAAATCACTGGGAATGGACAGTCACCTACCCCAACGATGTCATCGGCGTAGCAAAAGGCAACTTCATGAATCTAGTATCGGCAATAGGCATCTATGCTTCCATTTGCAAGGAACTGAATCAACCGCTTATCTGGCCAGGCTCCCCTTATTTCTACACAAGATTCGACAGTTTTACTTCTTCAACTCTGCATGCACAGTTCAACGCCTAGGCAGCTTTTGCATCACGAGCAGCAAGCAACGCATTCAATGTCGTCAACGGCGACGTCGAATCCTGGCAAAACCTCTGGCCCAGATTAGCTGCCAAGTTCAATTGCCGTATCCCTGACAAAATGTTTGATGACAAAGATTTTGAACCCGACTTTGGCGAGAATAAATTAGTCATGCCTTTGCATCCCACCCCTCCAATCTCCGAGTCTGCTGCCGAGTCCGGTCTCGTTGACTCCGCTTATACTCAGCAATCTCTTGTGCACGGCAAAATCGACCTTTCCAGATGGGCAAAGAAGTCAGAAGTCAAGGAAGCCTGGCAGCGACTCGCAACTCGTGAAAGATTGGACACATCAGCATTTGACAATGCAACATGAGGATTTTTGAACTTTGTGTTGGGCAGGAATTTTGACTTGGTGGTCAGTATGAGTAGAGCTAGAAAAGCTGGGTGGAGTGGCTATTAAGATACTTGGGAGAGTATTGAGNGGGTGTTGGAGAGGTTGGTGGGGGAGAAAGTTGTGCCTGGGTTTTCTGCTTGAGCGGGAAAGGATATATGATAGTCATGCAGTGGGTTCTTGGTATGGATCGTGGGTGATGCAATGACCAAGTGTATGATTTCAGTCCTTCTGAAGCCGGGGTTTTGGACGAGAGAAAATGGCAACATGATGCTTTTTATGACTGAGGGATATGCTGTAGAGTCGCTTCTCCCTCCCTCCTTCAAACCCCTTTGTCTCAGAAACACATACAGTAATGAATTCCTGTCCTTGCTTTTCTCCCTCTGCCTCTCCTTCTGCCCCTCCTCCAATCCCACCCACGACTCCCTCATCCAACACCATATTCTGAGACGCCTGCCCTACCTCCATTACACACCCCTCAGACCAAGCAGAATCAGCAGGATCCATAGGTGGTGGTCGAGGTGGAATAGCAAAACCTCGTTTTTCCGGTTGCAGAGCCCGATTTTGCACCAGAAGCGGTCGAGGAGCATGGGTTTGCCATGGTGTTTGGAAGAGATTTGCTGTGGTGGTGGCCCACTGTTGTTGTTTTGTTTTCGGCCGAGAAGATGGGGTAAAACGAACTGGAAAAAGACAGTTTCTGGGGGAAAAGAGAAAGGTTTGTCGAGTGTATGGTGAGGTGCTATGTTGTTTTTTTGCTTCTGGTGAGGTGGAAACAGGGAAGTAGAGGATAGAGATTGAAGGAGCAAGGGGAAAAGGTGAAGCAAGAAGCTTTTATGTTTTCGGTCACGGAAAAGAGATCGTATGGTGGAGATGATGGATAAAAGATGATGAGCGTATCTCAGTGGGGCCAGAGGATCTCAAAGTTCTGGATGGAGAAGGGACAGTAATGGAGAGAGATAGGGTAGAAGGATACAAGGCGATATGCCCATTGACTATGCGCATCGGGTCGTGTGTTTCCATGGAAAGCGAATTGATGGCGTGTTGAGTCCTTGTCAAAGTATGGGGATCAGGTTATATTGGAGTCAAACTATCGGCATTCTATCTCACAGAACATGATGGGCCTGAAGGTCAGCATATCGATTCCGATTTGGTGTTATGTGATGCATGAACATAGTAATTAGATTCATAGCAACGAATAGGAAGACCATCATCGGCATGGTGAGCAAACTGAAGATAGTCCTTTAGCCCCAAGAAGGCTGGAGTTTCAAGTCGATGGAGTGAGGTGGTGTGTCTACAAACTCTTCTAGTATGGCCGAAAAAGACGCTCGAGCGTGTAAAAAAAGTATCGGATAGGGAAAGCAGAGCGACGTGGTAGACGAAAGCACAAGAAATTGCTATGAAACCTCGAAAAGACAAGGAGAAATGCATCAATACCTTCTTGTCTTTCATACGATCGAGCAAAAAAGAAACAACACTGACATTAAACGCACGACTATTAATACTCTAATCTCTCCATGATCCTCCGTTAGTTTACCCTACACCTCTTTTCCCCACTGAATGCTCATGTCCTCGTCGCACGAAGCTCCAAGATCACACTCAACTAAACCCCAGTCTCCATAGCCATAGCCACAGCCTTGTCTCCATCTTTGGTCTTGTGATGCTTGCCCTTCTTGCCCTTCTTGCCCTTCTTACCCTCCTTACTGCCACGCTCATCCTCGAAACTATAAGGCTTGTAGTTGGGATTGAACTCCGCACGGCAACTTGTGGTATATCTCGGTTCAGCAATGTTGTGCAAAGGATTCTGCCAGAGATCAATGACCTTGCAGTTGGGATCGTCGGGGTCGTAGTTGGCTTCCCGACGCTCGTGGATGTGTTGGTAGCTTTCAGGAGCTGGGGTGATCCAGCTAGGGAAGGTTTCGGTGCTGGGGGTGTTCATCGCGGTATCGGTGAGGGCGCGAGGGGTGCTGGCAAGAGTGTTTGTGACGGCAATGTCGGTGAAGTGTGGGAAGGTGATGGCGGCGTTAGATTTGATGGAGGTGGCGGGAGTGGGAATCGAGGGTCGCACAGCGTTCCAGTGATTATTTTCGAGAGTAAGGGAACTTTGAGGAGGGCCAATAATAGTTGGGAGGTTGAGGGAGGCAGATTCGATAGTGGGTTCATCGGGGAAAATTCAATGGCGGCACTGGTGGCAGTAGAAGCCAGAAGGAGGATTAAGCAGAGCAAGCTGCTCAGGTCTTTTGGTATTTCGAAGGTAATCATGACGGAAATTTGGAGAAACGCGAGATTGGCGAAGCAAAATGTTAGATATGCTGAGATGATTGGAAAGGAAGCCACGAAACAAAGTGGAAGGAAAGATTATATAGCGATTGTAGTGGAGACAAGGATCTAACAATTGAGTTCGCGAGATGAGGTCGGACCTCAAAGCTTCGGTGATCTCTTGAGGAGACGTCGAAGTCTCGCGCATGTTTCGATATCCAGACTTCATCAAGTCAAGGGACATTTTTGTTCGTCCATAGGTCAGCACACCCAACTCAAAGCAGTCTTAGACCACCATTGAAACGATAATTTGCCCATAAACTCATTCGCAAACGTACGATGTCCAATCATCGACATCTCCTTGCACATATGTCGCTGTTCTGGGCCAAGTGCACAGTTTCCTACTCCTCGTCTCTCCATCAGAGGGATCGGTCGTCAGAACTTCCTCGGGCTTCTCCCCTCTCTCCACCCAATCCATCAACGCAGGGACAGTATGGTACGTTGCAGGCACTTGAGGATAAAAACTCGCGGCCCCACAATGTCCACCACCAGGAACCATAAACACGTTGTAGAAGTCAGAGATGTCGTTGCCAAAGAAAGACTGCACATCTTCATAATGTTGAATCGGCCACGATTGCGCGTTGAGAGGATCCGACCAGCCCTGGTAGACCAGTAACTTGCCACCTCTGTTGCGGAAAGCTGTGAGGTTGGTGCTTATGGCATCGATTTTGGCTCCAGCATTTGCGTCGACATCGGTTACATCAGTTGCCCAGTCGAAAGTAGATGCATTGTAGGTCAAGTTGTCGTAAACCAGATTCTGCAAGATAGGGATGGAGAAAGCGTCGGCGAGGTCACCTTCTTGCAGAATCCACTGAATCTCGGAACCATGAGAAAAACCAGGATAGAGTTGTTCTCCAGTTTCTGGGTTCTTGGGCCCAGCATAGATGGCCTTTGCAGCTGTGATCTGATCTGGAGTAAGACAGGATATGCTGCTGTTGGTACGAGATGTTGCGGTAGCGTTGCAAGCCAAAGAGTCTATGGAGAAATCGCATTCCAGGGGNTTCTCGATAACCCCATCTTTAACACCATCATTGGCATCGCAGGCTTCCAGGACTGCTTGACCAGTGAAGTTCAAGACTGCTTGTGAAAGATAGGATGATGCGTTCACTACTGCGTGTTGTCCATTCCATAGGAATGAAAGTGCTAGATGGGAGTACCAATTACCGGGACACCCGGCGATGATACCATCGAAGAGTTCGGGATGATACTGAGCCAAAGCAAATCCCTGAGCCCCTCCAGTCGAACAACCACTGTAGTAGCTATACGCTGCGGCTTTGTTGTAGTAGGCCTTGATGATGTCTTTCGTAGATGGTACGAAGAGAGAAATCGCATCATGAATCCAGGCTTGTACTTCGTCTGCATTGTGCAGATACTGGAGGTACGTGTCAGGTGCCCCAGAACCTGCATTGTTGAGACTGGCAAGATGGCCAGCATCGCCAGCGGCAGAAACAAAACCAGAGTTGAGTTGTTCCATCAGAGCCACTGTGTCTAGTGCTCCGGCCATACCACCATTTCCAACAGCCATGAAGCGGCCATTATAAGATATGGCATCTGGAAGGTAGACTGAGAAGTGCATAGTTGAGTTGCTACCGTAGGAGACGATGCCATCTACCTCGCAGAAGGCATATTTGTTATAGATATTCTGCGCGCCGCTGGTGACGTTGACCGTCTGAGGTGGATGATGTGTCGTATTCGAGATCGTGGTGTTTTCTGGCAGAGAGAGGTTACTAACGAATGTCGTACAATCGTTGTTCTTGATTGTGAGAAGTGCATTGGAGGTCGACAGAGCTCCAAGAGCGGTAAGGGTAAGAGTGGACCTCATGTTGTAGGGGATGTTGTAAAGACCCAGCTGTTATTCGAGGTATACCCTCAATTTTATATAGACGATCGTCTCGGTCTGTGCAGCCTGCGTCGACTATCGGCGGTCATGGTCCCCGCTTGTGAATTCGTAGCCCTCGTTATAGCCTGTGACAGGCTTGCCGACGATCTGAGGCCATGATAGCCGAGACTTATCCTTACCGAGTGCAAAACTCAGTCACAGTCTACGATTGACCCCTCTCCAACACTAATTCATTGTGTTGTTAAATGCTATGGAGATTCATAGCCGCTCTCTTCGTAGAAGTATGGCCATAGGAATGTCCAAGGAGAACCCTTTCTTCATGGACCTCGATCTTTCATAGAACGTATTGTGCGTTTACATGGCTATACTGTGGCTGTCTTTAGCACAATGGGAGCCACCCACCTGTTTGTCCCGCTGTGGAGTCTCCACACTGCGTCATTCAGTGATCGACAACCACCGTTCGGGGTAGGAGTTTTCGGCGCCGATGCCCCGAAACCTCCCTCTCAAACCAGATGTGTAACACGAACATCCACCCGGCAGGTAAGATCGAACTCGAAGACATTCGGGAGTAGGATGCCGCCGATCGGGAAAGACCGGTCGTTCTCTTTGTAAATATGCGTACCTGTCTCCTGGTTGCTCCTGAGTTCAAAAGAAACGATCATCCGAATTGCGATCGGAAGTCATCATGCCTACAGAAAGGAATCTGAGGATTGGAAATTGCAGTGGTGCAACGGGCGACGCGCCTCATGCCATGGCCCGCATGGTACGAGAAGCTGATGTTGATGTGATTACTGGTGACTGGTGAGTATATGGTCTCAAGGGTATCCTATCTCGCTAATTCAATGCGAAGGNNTTGTCTGAGATGAACATCGCCTGGGAATCAATCAAGAAAGCCGAAGATCCAGAACTTGGCTACGACTTGGGCTTCCTTAGACAACTCACCGAATGTATCGATGATATTGCGGAAAGACAGACTAAGATCATTACTAATGCCGGAGCGATGAATGCTCCAGTGCTGGCTCGTAAGGTCGAGGAACTCTGTCAAAGCCGTGGTCACGATTTGGTAGTAGCGACGATACTTGGCGACGATGTAAGCCATCTCCTGAAGAAGGGCAAGTCTGACTATCGAGTTCTTGACTTTCCTCATCTGGACAATGAGGAACAGTTTCTAGAGAACTGGAATGATGAGCTCGAGCCTACCTGTGCCACTGCATATATAGGAGCTTGGGGCATCGTTGCAGCGCTCAAGGAGGGTGCCGATATCGTCATCTGTGGTCGTGTCACAGATGCATCGCCAGTCATTGGTGCTGCTGCTTGGTGGTATGGCTGGTCTGAGCAAGCCTATGATCAACTCGCCGGAGCACTGGTAGCAGGTCATCTGATCGAATGCGGGCCATACGCCACAGGAGCGAACTTCTCTGGCTTCAAGGAGTTTCTTCCAGAGCTGGTAGACCTGGCTTTCCCGGTAGCAGAAATCATGCCATCTGGGTCATGCTATATCACTAAGCCTGACTCCATGAATGGCGTGGTCAACAAGTTCAACATCACATCTCAGCTGCTGTATGAGCTTCAGGGACAAATGTACCTGAACTCTGATGTAGTAGCGGACATTGCTAGTATTCACATCGAGGATGTTG
Organism: Aureobasidium vineae; assembly: GCA_903819635.1. NCBI lineage: Eukaryota > Fungi > Ascomycota > Dothideomycetes > Dothideales > Saccotheciaceae > Aureobasidium > Aureobasidium vineae. The sequence continues at coordinate 3,230,919 of CAIJEN010000001.1, read as the reverse complement.
GTCGGCCAAATTGTGTTTTGGTTTCTGTTTGCAAAGGCTCTCCACCACCTCCAACCACTAAAGTCATGGTCGCAGCACCAGGAGGCTGGCAAGCGGAAACAACGTACTATATCAATGGTCTCGACGTACAAGCCAAAGCACAGATGATGAAGCAACAACTCCAGAAAATATTCAGTGGCAGCCAGTTCTCCAAATTCTCCGTCGAGCTTTATGGCACTCAAGCCGACAATCCATCTTCGCAACAAGCAGGCACCGTAATGCTGCGTGTATTTGCTCAAGCGCGGCACAAAGAAGATATCGCAGCGGAAAAGTTCAAGATACCACTGTATTCGCTACGCATGCAGAGTTATCCAGGCTATCACATGAATCTCGACTTCCGCACCATGGACCCAAAACAGTTCTACGAGATATTCCCAGCGACAATCCCTCAAGCCGCGGTTAATCACGAAGCCATAGTAGCTGGAAAGAGAATCTCAATCGCCCCACCAAAGAAGACACAGCATTACCCTATCCAGAGGTCTTCATCAGAAACGACGGACCCAGTCAATCTTGCTACCTTTGGACTCACTGAGCGTAGACCGCTAGGAAGCATCGTGCACGCGCGCTCCGGCGACAAAGCAAACAACTCCAACGTCGGTTTCTTCGTCCGCCATGCTGACGAGTATTCATGGTTGCAATCTCTGCTTACAGTAGAGAAGTTAAAGGAGTTGCTGCAAGAAGATTATGCTGGACACATGATTGAGCGTTGCGAGTTTCCGAACATCCTTGCGGTGCATTTGTAAGTTTCAGGCTTTGATCACGTTACAGTACTGTTGCTGATGAGACATTCTAGCCGCATTATGGACTTCCTTGATGGCGGTATTGCGTCGAGTGCGCGTATTGATGGATTGGGCAAAGGTGTGGGCGAGTATCTGCGCAGCAAGCATGTGGAAGTTCCGACTATGTTTTTGGAAAGAGGTACGATATGAGATCCCCTTCGAAAGAACATTCAGTAGAAGGTAGAGAACATGTAATCACCATTCTGATTTGCTCGAGACCTTGACACATTATGACAGCCTTTGGTACACGAAGAGATTAAGGTAGGGAGTGGTATTGAACAAGAATCACCGATTGATCATGCGCTTCTTTTGTTTTCAGGATAATGGGTTGAAGCACCCTTAATACCCCGACATTTGATACGGAGGCTCAACAAACTCGCTACCATTTCCCAAGTAACCGAGCCAGTCTTGACTCAACTCCATGATCGGGTCTTCTATCTGCTGCATGTTGTACAGTTGCTGCAGATCGTCAAAACAGTGCAGAAACTCCGTATCGACAGCTAATGGCGAGAAAGTAGTCGTGTCCCGCGACGTCATCAAAGTGTTGTTGAAATTGCTGTTGTTGCTCATGCCAACAGGCTGCGTTACCATAGAATGAGCCATTTGCTGTGCTTGTGCCGTTTGAAGTTTGATCGCATCGCTCAAAATGGCATCTGACAGTCTATCGAATACTTCATGGCAATTCCTGAGCGCGTTCCAACGTTCAGAGACGGCTACAAGCACATTTGAGCATGCTCTAGTGTCATTCACCACTTCGATAGTCGTCGGATCTTTCTGCAAGGATGGCTCGGAAGGGTTGCGCCAGCGCGAGCGGAAGTGACGACCGCAGGCATACACATATGACAGACCAGCAAGGAATACCGACTGCAAAGTGATCCAACTGTAGTTGATCTTTCGGGACTTGTGGAGGCTCGCATAAATTGTGATGCTCTGTTTTGCCGATTCGAAGATGAATTGTAGGGCTTTTGCGTCGTGCGAGACGTCAGGTAGGAGCGGTGAAGGGCGCCAGAGTATAAGCATAGCATTAGAGTATAACAGATCGTACCACTCCATAGACAGGTGACAGGAAGAGGATGTTTGCGGAGTCTGTTCCAGATGCAACTGTTCTACATCTTGTTTCCATTTTTCGAGGTCTGCACAGAGTTCTTGTCTTATTTGCAGAACATGTTGCTCCGAGACATCCGAAGCTTTCTTGCGGTGGAGAGCAGAAACAACCCGGCCGCAAAGTAATCGATAGGATACGATGTGTCTAAAGACAAACGGCATTATATGTCCGTCCGCACTGGGAGATGGGATTATTGTAGAGTCCTCCATCGGACAAACATGGTCAAAGTCGTCGTCTCTTATAGCACAGGGTCGACCAAGTATGAGCGATGTAATTCTGTCCATGCAGAGGACACTCCAGAAAGATCGCCTCTTTGACTCCTGTAGTAGGTAGCGCTTTGCCGTAGCATCGTCGTCTCCAGGTCCGGTCAATTGGTAGGCTGACTCCTTGTGCAATCCCATCTCAAAGCACATCCGAGCGGCAATTCCGACGAGTAACCACATTGACCCCGAGTTGTCTTGAATGGAGCTGCCCGTTCTGTACTGGCAAAGCAGAAGGATAGCATGCAAAGACTGCAACCCGCCAAGGCGTAGAACACCACCAATGTTAGACATTGCTCGAGCATGGTGGCTTTCAGCACTCGGCAATTGCCTCCAGTCGTACTTTGAGACCTGCGCTGTACTAATAGCGAAGAGCATATCAATCACGAAGAGTTCATAGCAGGTCAGACTTGCTATGCCCGAGCCATACAAGCAGTCTAGAATCCTATGAATCTCTAACGGTGTGAGGAAGGGATAGCTTAGGAAGTCATGATCAAGATACGCTTGTATCAGCTTCCGTGCTAGCTTCTTCGGCGGTAGCTCTCGTGGTATGTCAGGACGAATTTCTTCAGAAATTTCTGGTGAGTCCTCGGAATGTATCGTGATTGGTGGCGATGGGTGTCTCGAATGAGGAACGTCGACACTCGCTCTCACCAGATCCGCGAACAGCACACCACTAGTAGAGCCCAGGTATTGTCGTTCCCCAGCAGCACTGGTCGATAGTATAGAGATCTGGGCGGCAACATCACTCCTTCTACTCGTGTTGCTGGCTGCCTGTGGTAGTTGAGACATGTTGCTCGGAACATCATCGTTACTGCTCTGTGGCTCAGCCGATCTGATCCTGGACAGTTCAGCAGCCAAAGATTTGTTTCGGTTCTCCGCTTGAGCAAGACGCCTCTCCAATCGGTCTACGACATCCGGTCGGACTGCTCTCTCCTTGGTCCGGTCGGTATAGCGACATTGTGCCCCACCTTTGCTACAGGATGTGCAGGGTTGGAGTCGGTCGCACTTGCTCTTTCGGCGATAGCACCGATCGCAGTTGGTGGTTTGCATAATGGATGAGGAAGCAGCGTGGACGGGGCTCGGGGCCGTTAAGACAATATGGGCAGGTACGGACGGCCGTGGAGGCCGAAGAATTGGTGGCTTGGGTGGAATACCTACTGGTGTGGGGCTTGAGTCTACGGAGGACTGCCATGCAACGAAGATCCAATCTCAGTGTGCGAAAGACCGTCACACTACAGCTGTAGAAACGCATTGTATCTACCAAGAGAGAGCGGCGTCCATTGAGAGAGCAGTATCTCAGGATATTCCCATGGTCACACTTTTGGCTCGAAAGCAATCGTGCGTTTTCATAACTTATTATCACTACCTATATGTTGCCCTGAGAGAGAGGGCATGTGTTTGGTGGAAACTCCCGACCTGGACGGGCTCCTTAGCCTGGAGAAGTGTGGGGTCACACCTGCCCTCAACTCGGTCTGATCTGCGTCCTGCAGGAGCGGTAGTTGAGGCCGGACTCGGTGATGGGGACCGAAATTGTGTCTCGTTGCTTTTCTCTCTACTCCTCAACATCTCTTCTGGGTGACACGGCATTGATCTATCGCTGGGCTGAGCCTTCTGATATATATCTGAGGATCTTCCCCAGACTTACCCCAGACCACATCCCACAACATCTCCGTCAAGATGACCAACACGGACGAGAAAGATATCGGGCCAGAGTTCGTCAACGATGTCGAGTCCGACAGCTCACGGCAGGCCCATACTGGAGGAGGCAACAACGAAGACAAGAGACTTGTTCGGAAGCAAGATTTGAGGATTCTCCCCATCTCTTGTGGCATATACCTTTTGTGCTACCTCGATCGATCCAATATTGGCAATGCCAAGGTCTTGAATGCTTCTACTCACAACGACTTACTCTCAGAGACTCATATGACGGCTTATCAATATACGATTGCGTTGATGGTCTTCCTTATCGCGTATATGGTCTTTGAAGTACCCTCCAACTACTTTCTCAAACGTCTTAGCCCAAGCAAATGGATTGCCTTCTTGATGCTCTCCTGGTCCGTCATGACTATGGGCCTAGGCGGAGTTCACAACTTTGCAGGAGTAACGGCCTTGAGATTCCTCTTGGGAGTCTTCGAAGCTGGCCTTTTTCCTGGTCTCGTCTACTATCTTAGTAAGTGGTTGATCCATCACTCAATCAACGGGCCTATCCACTAACAATCATCTCAAGCCTTCTGGTATCGTACCGATGAGCGTAGTATCCGTGTTGCCTTTATCTTGGCATCAGCGACTCTAGCAGGAGCTTTCGGAGGAGCCATTGCTTACGGTGTGGGACACATGAACGGCACTGGTGGCCTTTCAGCATTCCGTTGGCTGTTCATCCTTGAAGGCCTACCATCTCTATTGTCTGCACCTCTGGTGTACTTTTTCTTGCCCGATTATCCCGAGACTGTCAAATGGCTTTCCNCCGAGGAGAAAGCTTTTGCAGCAGAAAGGCTCAGATTCGAAGGGTCGCACGGCAACAGCAAGAGTATGTCCTGGGAAGACGCCAAGGTCACTCTTACTGACTGGAGACTCTACGCCCACTACGCCATCTATTTCGGTATCTCGACACCCTTCTCGAGTTTGTCTCTTTTCACCCCTACCATCACTGCTGGTCTGGGTTTCAAGGACCTTACTGCACAGCTCATGACCGTGCCACCTTATGCGGTCGCATATATTGTCACACTCCTGGTATCATGGTCTGCTGACCATTTCGACGCGTAAGTTGAGGAGGCCCGTTGTTTGAAAAAGCAGAAGCTAACATAGAGCAGACGCGCCTTGCATTCCGCCATATTCGCAACTGTGGGAGCAATTGGATTTCTAGCCTCGGCTGTACTGCCACCTGACGCATACAATGCTCGTTATGGCTGTTTGATTGTCGCTGCGGCAGGTTCCTTCTCCTGCATCCCACCTCTCTTGGGCTGGTTGTCTTCCAATCTGCACAGCACGGCAGCAGCTGGATTGGCCATCGCTTTGAACATCTCGTTCGGTGCGCCAGGTCAAATCACAGGAGTTTGGATCTACAAGGCTGAAGAGAAGAAGAAGGGATACCCTACAGGTCATTGGGTCAACGCCGGACTGTTGTTCTTTGTGGCTGTTGGTTGCATCTCTCTGTTGTTCTTCTACAAATTCAAGAACAGAAAGTTGAGAAGAGAAGGAGCGGAAAGGCTGTTCAGATATTGAGCACCTGGAAAAGCCGAGGTATCTTTGTTTAGCATATACCACAAGTTACTGTGAATTGCCTGTTCAGATAAACTTTGTATGTCGTCCCAGATTTTGCCGCCAGGAAATGTCTATCAGCAGCTCAAGTGCTCATGCCAGTACGCATGAACATGTTCGAAGGCAAACCGCGGGCCTCGAACTCTGGGTCCATATCATACACTACCTCCCCNACAGGCTTGAACCCTAACCTCTTGTACACAGATCTACCCATAGCAGATCCTTCGGTCGTCGACTCCAATCCCCCTCTTCTTTTGGCTTCTTCCAATCCCCACTCCACCAACTTGTTGGCAATTCCCCTTCTTTGGAAATCCGGATGCACGACACACATGTCCAGACTGAAGGTTGCAGGTGATGAGGTAGTGGCTTTCTCCTCCAGTGTTCTCACACGGTGACTCATGAAGGATGTAAAGCCTTGACGAAGAAACCTTTGCTCGGTCTCATTGCCTGGATATAGTTCCTCGAGATCAAGTGCTGTATCGACATCAGTCGATTGCTTGTCTCCTATCCCCTCAACCATGGAGAACTGCGCCCAGATGGCTACCCCAGCCATAATGCGCTTCCCTAGGTTGTTGGGGTTCGATACGGTGGCTTTGAGATGCACTGTGTTCGGTTCTCCAGAATTGTTCTTGGTGGTGGATAGCCAGCGTTTGACCATACGATTCGTTCCTGCAGCCGCACCGTCAGGCGTATCCCAACCAGGATTCATGGCTTGCCAGAAAGCATCATTGGTTTGGTGGCCAAAGCATGCTGAGATTACGGCGAAAGCAGTGGTGAAGTCCTGTTCGTTGTCGATGATCTCGATATCCACATCTGATGCTTTTTGTGGTTCTTGATCTGCCATTATAGTTGATGGTCTGATCCTCGAGGTTGCGTTGTCGAAAAAAGAAGCAAGTCGTCAGCAAACATTGTGACACGAGGTGGAAGGTGGGGCTGTGCGTTGTTGCCAGATTTCAAACCACTCTTGGAACTTGGCATCCTTCATCGCAGAACCACATCAATCTTGAATCTCGAAGACTGAATTCTGAAGAGCATACACGTCATGCGAGAACCAGACCATTCACATCGCGCAATGTAATAACAAGCGTCGATACATCGGTCATGTCTGAACCCTGAACATCGCCACAATGTCGTCTATGTACAGTAGCCGCTCGAATCTCAGAATTCATCCCTGTTTCAATACCAGCATAGATCAGGAGATGCTGGAGTCAACATGCATCGAGCTTCCATGTCCCAGAGTATGCTCCAGTCTCTTTTAGAGCTCGGTCGTAAGCACATATGGCCTCGGTATCTCTACTCAGCACCCACTAGATCTACGTCGAAGATCAGAAACCCGCATGATCTTCAGTCTACTGGAAACATCCCCTCTTTCATGCCCTGTTTCGCTTGAACAATCGTGGCTTCTGGCCGAAAGCATGCATATACTTTGGTAATACAAATGTCGACCCAGAGTTTCTGGGTGTTTCCATCCCCGAGCTGCCTGTCTAATCGCATGGGTTTAGCCAAAACCTGATGGAGTACTCCCACATCTGCGATACTGGACAACAGCTGAGGAGTCCAGGATGGCCTAAAAGCAAAAGCAAGGGTGTGGTGAAGAGACTAATTCCCTGCCAAGCAATGGAGTCCAGCCTCGGTACTTTCTGCTTGACCGTTGAGAGCACGTTTCAGATCTTCCACGAGGGCTTCTGTTCATGCAAGAATTCACAGAGGCGAATGCTGGACCTCATGCCAGTTAGATGGAGGAGAGGTGATAGTGGGGTGATGAGCGCACACAAGAATCATTGCAATCCTCGGACAAGTGGATACTGCAATGTGTATCGTTTCATTGCTGACTCGCCGGTATCTTAGGACTTGAGGCTGTTTTGGTCAAAACCGCAGATCAGCCAACTCCAGTTCGATTCGCCTATAAGCTTTCCCACACTCTTGCAGAGAATGCACCAAGCAAAAGACGGTATGCTTATTGAGTCGCGGACAGCTGCGTACCAGACTTCTGCAAGGTCCTGACGAGAACACCTTTACGGCTACGTGCGTATAGGCGACCTGCACTGGTTGCCTTGAGTGTCCATGACAGGTGTAGTTCGAAACAAGGTTGAGGCTCTGGACCTCCTCACAATTTGATTGGATCCTCGTGCTTGACATACCAGCACGTTCTTGCAAAGATGCACGGAGCCATAGGGGATTTGCATCGCATTGTAAGCGATGGCGATATCGCAGCCACTACAAAGCTCCCTGACAGCACCAAACGGCGTCCTAGGTTGATGCGGCAGATGGGGCCAGTCTTGGTGGTGCGGCGTGGAAAGGTGAAACAACAATTTTGTTCCCCATGCTGCAAGCCATGCTTGCGTGACTGTTTACCAAGAGATTTAGTGTCAACTTGGGGACCTTGAGTGCTACGGGCAACGATTGGAATTGAGCCAAGAGGTATGGATATATAAACACCTTCACGTGTCCAGGGAAGTACAGCATCTCATCACTCACCACACATTCCAACACTTTCGTTCACACCCAACTCTTCTCTTACCACAATCATGCACTTCACCAACAGCATCATCGCCGGCGCCTCCATCCTTGGTCTGGCCACTGCCAGCCCTGTCGACCTCGAAGGTCGCCAATCAGCTTGCTCAAGCTACACCATCATCAACACCCGCGGCACCGGCGAGGCCCAAGGCCAGTCCTCGGGCTTCACCACCATGAACAGCAACATCCGCTCCCAAGTCACTGGCGGCAAAACCTACAACACCGTCTACGCCGCCGACTACAGCCAAAACTCTGCAGCAGGCACCGCCGATATTGTCAACAAGATCACCACTACCCTCCGCACAAGCCCCAACGAATGCTTTATCCTTGAGGGATACTCGCAGGGTGCTGCCGCCACTGTCAATGCTTTGCCCAAATTGACCGGTACGGCCAACACTGCTGTCAAGGGTGTTTTCCTGATTGGCGACNCCCTGCACAAGAGCGGTTTGACTTGCAATGTTGACAGCAATGGCGGCACAACAACCAGGAATGTCAACGGCATTTCATACAATGCTTACTCTAACAGCATTCCCTCTGGTTGGGTGTCGAGAACACTTGATGTTTGTGCTTATGGTGATGGTGTTTGCGACACCACTCATGGGCAGGGTATCAATGCCGCTCACCTTTCATACCCTAGAGATGCCAGTGTGCAGAACTTGGGCACTCAGTTTGTTGTTGGCAAGCTGCGTGGCACTTCTTAGATCGGTTAACCATTTCGATATTTTGTTTGAGGGCAGGGAACCGGCGTTTTTAGGGATTGTCTTGGACTTTGTTTTGGGTGTAGATGGAAGACGAAGACTGCATGTCTCGATCTTCGGTCTTCAGTAGGATTATATAACCTTTTGAAAACATGAAGCGTGCCTACTCAACTATTGCAATTCATGTTTACCCTGCTTGAGGGTTATTGTAAAGCACATCACTGTGATGATTTCCTGATTGGCCAACATTTGCACTGTAAGTCGCCATAGGAGAGGTGTTAAATGCAGAATTGTACCAATCATGGGATGGCTCCGGCAGCTCTTCTGCCACAATAGTCTCTCAAGCATAGATCTCTGTCTTCAACCACTCACATGCCCTCTCATAAGCCAACTCAGTAATCCTCTTTCTCTCCCTCTCAGCCGCAGGTTCCTTCTTTTGAACATAGTTGAACCCATGCTGTGCCCCCAACACCATCTCCCACCACACATTACCCTTTCTCCACGTCTGGACGCCCTGTTTCTTGTCTTCTTGCGTGTCGCCATCTTGTTTGTCGGCTTTTTCATGCTCTGAGTACAGTTTTGCGGCTTCTTCGGCTTCATTGCAAAGGACATCGTACTCTGCACCCACGAAGCGCAGTTTTAGGGGTAGCAGTTTGCGGTCTGCGTAGATGGGGGAGAGGAGAGGATTACAGAGATCAACTCCATGAGGCAAATAGCCATAGGTAAACAGATCTCCGCTCTTAGCAAGCACATCAGGAGTTCCATCTGGTGCATCCCTCATTCTTCCCCTATACTTGCCGCTGAAGTCCGTGGAAGGGTACCAAAGCAGCAATCCCTTGATTTTTCCCTGCAGAGAGGTTTCCTGTGCAACCGACAGCGATAAGTTTCCTCCTGCAGAAAAGCCTCCCATGGCAATCTTGGAGGTATCGATAGGCAGCGATGTATCCTTGAGGATATCGCGTACAATATCAATCAAATCGTTTGTTTGAGTAGGAAAACAATACCCAGGCGCTTTCCTATAATCGCAAGAAACAACCACCACCCCNCTCTTCCTCAAAAACTCACACCAGGTTTCGTCGTGGAAGGGGTCGCCGATAGCAAAGCCACCGCCATGGATATCGATATACAGTGGTAATTTCTGACCCTGCTTTGCGACATCAGGGATCCAAATATCGTGGATTAGGCCTGCAGAGCCTAGGGATTTGCGGTAGGTAGGTTGGAGGCTTCCCATGCCTTTGTAGCGGAAGAAGCGTAGAGTACCGAGGAGAGATCGGATGGTGAGTTTGAACATCCAGAGACGTAGCCAGAGGCGTATGCGTTGGGAGAATGGCTTGGGGGTATGCGATGCTGGTGCTGGGGTATCTGCTGTAGCAGCCACAGAGGCTGGGTCCATTGTCGTCGACATCGTTTTGTCTCGTCAGTTTTTGTGTTGGAGAAGCAGCAAGTTCGGTGTCTTTGAGTGTGTCCAGAGTCCCAATCGTATCTTGTACCCGGGCGCGTGTTCTCAGATGTGCGTGCAGGAGGTCAAAGAGACGACAGCAATTGATGAAGAGGCAGAAGAGGAAGAAGAAGAAGAGAACTATCTCTTTCACCTTGACATTGTCGTGTGCCTCATTCATGGACTAAAGGAATACTATTGGAAGGGGGAGATTGCTATGCGAACCCGAGGATGCCGAGGATCTCGGCGGTTGAAAAACACTCTGGATGCTGCTTGGATGACCCTGCACGCCTTTCGATCGAACCTCTTCTTGAGCATCTTTTCGAGGACTTCAGACTTGAAAGTACATTTGACTCAGATGCGTGACCATAGGAATAATCTAGAACAACATCTGCTTCGTAGACCCTACGCTTGAGAAACCATTTTTCACGTTCATACTATATATACTTAGGGAGCAACGACGCTGGTTGGGAAGGAGGGCATATGGAAATTACTGGATAGAAAACCCACAATCGACCATCTACCTATTCGCTAGTAGTTCGTCACATGTCCAGTACAGTGGTCCATCAAGAGCATAGCTTCTGCCTCTTCAAGATGGTAACATGGTATAATGGAACCATGATTCGCTTCAAATTACATATCAAATGTCCAATCAACAATCTTTGTACATGAACACAAGGCCAAAAATTTACCTGTTGGCCTCAATCTTCTTGACCAACTCCCCACCCAGCCTTGCCATCTCGGCAAGAACAGCAGTCTTGTTGATCTCGGCGAGGACTTCCTCACCCTTCTTGACAGGCACAGTCGAGTACGCGAGATTGACCTTCCAAGCTCTGGCTGCAGTGACAGGACTCCATAGGCCAGCAATGGTAGTGCTGCCAGCTCCACCATAGAAGAGCGCCAACGACTGGCCGTATACATTTTGCAGTTCGTGGAAGAATGCATCTGTGGGTGCATAGTCGACCAACTCTGCATTTGTCTCTTCAGCAATAGCAAGGTTCTTGTATTTGCCGCTTGCTGCCTTGGACTTTGTGGTGGTGTAAGCAGGATTGAGGTGAATGACAAAGTCATAGTCAGCAAGAGGTGAAACAAAGAGGGTTTCAATGTCAATCGATAGTGACTTGGCCTCGACTTCTGCTGTTGCAGCCTTGGCTAGTGCGGTCACGCGGCCGCAGACGACCTTCGCTGGTGTGCCATCTGTCCATGTTGTTCCTTCGAGGTCGTTGCTGCAGGCAACGAAGAGCACGACGCGGTTGAGTGCTGGGTCCAACTTGCGCCAGGCTTCAAAGCGCGTTGTTGCTGCTGCGACGTTGTCGGCGTCAAGATCACCACCGAGATCTACGATCAAGGAATCAGCGCGCCAGTCGAAGCGTGAGAGGAACGAAAGAGTGCGCAAGAAGGCAGCTTGTGTAGATGATGGTGTGTTGTAAGGCCATGGGCGGGTGAATGTGTGGATGGCAAACAGTTCGATGACTTCTTCAGAGAAGTGGTTGCTCAGCAGGTGCTCAGAGAACCACTTCTTCAACAGTCGAACAGTTGGTGAGAGAACAGGATATCTGGTGCAGAGCTTCTGTAGGGCTTGAGTATGCGCTGGCGACTTGACAAAGACACGCTTGTAGGTGGCGAGAGCAACAGCTGCGGCTTCCTTTTCGCTAGGCGCGGCAGATTGCGACTTGAGAATTCGCTCTACTAGAGTCTGCTCTCTATCGTGATGGATGCGGATGCGGAAAGAGAAGCCAGTAGGGTAGATTACATCGAGGAGAGCCTGGTTCAGGTTGTCCTCGCCTTCGTTCTCCAAGCCAATGCGCGAGGTGACACCTTCCTGTGTCGACTCGAAGAGTTCACCAATCTTGAGCAAGAAGGCAATCTTGGTACGCTGAATCGCGACCAGATCGTCTGGCCAACGACCGGATCCTTCGAATTGCAGTACGACATCAGCAGGGCGCTTCATCTGTTGTTGAGATGACATGGGAGGTTCAATAGAAGAGTAACGGAGTTGTGAGTCGGCAGCCAAGATTGAGCGGATAGTGAGAGGCAGATCATCCATGCCACGAATGTCGCTTTCCAGTGTCTTGAAAGCTTCCATCAGAGGCTGGAACGCTGCGAGACCGTTGCTCTGCTTGATGAGTTTAGCACACTCGTCACCAGAGAAAGCAGCACTTGCGGCCGCATCTTGACCAAAGTTGCGGTAAAGCAAGAATGTCAGGATCTGCTGGATGATTGACATTCCACCGTTGGTTGCCCAGACCAAACTCTCCAGAATGCTTCCATCTCTGAATCTGCGCAGCTCGGCCTTTTCACCCCAGAACTTGCGGAAGGCAGCAGCCTCCTTCTTTTGTTCTGCCGCAGGTCCGTGATCAACAGCACGAGAAGCGTTGGCAGAGTCAAGATTGACAGCAACCAGTAGCTCACCCTTGCGCTCCATGTTAGGTCTGGCAGAACCGAGTCCCCACGACTCGTGATCGGGAGACTGAATGACGACTTGAGTCGCGCGATCGCCCAGACCTTGACTGAAGACTGTGTACATCTTTGCGTATCTCTGCAGGACTTGTCGATCTTCGGAAGCGTCAGAAGTGATGGCAGAGCAAGGTACACGGACAGCCAGATCGTATCTCTTGAGGATGTTGTCAGAGCGGAGGATGAAAGCAGAGTCAAACTGGTCGAAGAGGTTGTCACCCAGCATCTTGAGGGTAGTGCGTGCCTCGGCACGGAGGTGTTGGTAAGACCAAGAGGTCATCTTGTAGAGTATGTTCTGTCCACGAGGATTATCGTAGAGAACTGGCTGACCGTCCTCGGAGGTCAGGGCAAGGCCAGTAGCATCGAGCAGAGCAGGTTCCTTGGCGAGATCCTTGACAGCAATGTACTGGAGAGTGGCCTTGAAGAGCTGGTAGCTGCTGTAACCACTCGACAAGACAGGCTTACCCGAGCCAGCGCCAGTTCTAAGCAGGTTTGCCATTGTGGCTGCCCATTCAAAATTGCCAAACCCACCCTTGTTGGTCTCGGAAGCAAGACCACGCTGTCTCAGCCAGACACGACCAAGCATACAAGCATCCGTGTATCCTTCGCAAGAGGTAGAAGAAGCATGTAGCAACTTCAAGTATGAGGTGATGTGACTGTCGGCTTGGATGGCAGCATTGTAGAAGGGGGTAGCGGGCAAATCCTGAGTCTGCTCATCGTCGCCCGACTGAGCAGGACGTACGCAGTTCTTGTTTGGCAAGAGCTTGTTATTGGCAAAGGTGCCCTCGGGAAGACCGGGGATGATGTTGATGCGCCAATTGTTCTCAGAGCTCGACTCCTTGGGTTGGACGAGCAGGACGGGGTGTAGGGGNTTGTTGCGGAAGTTGACGAATTGGAAGGAAAAGCCCTTGAGGGATGACTGGAGACCAGCAGCGATGCAGGCGAGGTAGAAAGCACGCTTGTAAAAGTAACGGTGATTGAGATAATCCTTCTCCTGGAACAGCGACTTGGGCATGGTGACGACCATATCGATGGAAAGAGGAGCCTGGCGGTCGCGCAGGGACAGCTTGAGAGGGAAACTGCCAACAACGTTGATGTTCTGAGGCTTCTCGTAGGCCAACTTGTACTTGACATCGTGGGCAGGGCGAGGCTCAGGGAACGGAATGGCGACCTTTGACTTCTTGATCATGTCACGCTCAGCCTGGAGCAGAGGAAGGGCGTCTCTGTTGGGGATAGCGTCGATCTGCTTCTTGATCTTGTGCAGAGCGTCGGCAGCGGTGGCCTCTCTCTTTCCTTGTCTCGGACGAATGTTGGAAAGCATCTGGTCGACCTGCAGCTTGAACATGTTGCTCTTGAAAGTGCCTCCAGTGTATGCGGCGCTGCTTGCCTCGAACGACGCAGCCTGCGACTTGTTGCTCTTGGGCTTCTTGTTGTCCTTGGTCTCTTTGGCCTTCTCTTGCACCTCCTCTTCTTCGCTCTGTTCACCATCGTCTTCGTCCATATCGTCTGCGCCAATGTCTGCGTCTTCCACGTCGTCGTCCCGGCTCATGTCGTCTTCCTCGATGTTGTCGACCTGGCTACCGGAGGCGATAAAAACGTCGTCATCTTCTACGGGCGACGGCGAATGGCTGAGCTTTCTTCTCTTGCTCGACGGGACTGCCATGTTGGTTGTTGATAGGAAAGAACAAAAGCAGTGGCAGCTTCCTTCGTTCTGCGGCGCAAAGTCTCGCTTGGCGTTGGACTTTTTCGAGAATCGACATGGCTTGGCGGACTTTAGATAAGGAAGTCGCGGCGATAAGACTGATTCATCAGTGACAGAGCCACAAGTAGGGCAGGTGCATTCGACATGCCGACAGCGGCGGTGGGGGCGTCAAGATCGAGTCATTTATCCACCCGCGATGTGACCACTTTGTGTTTGCCATTGCATTTGCTGACCTTTTCTTCCCTACCATAGCAATCATGCCCGCTCCTCTGGCGTTCAACGACAATGTCGGCGAGACAATCCCTGCCGAAACTCTTCACGTAAACATCCACACCGTCCTCCAATTCATGCACTGACTAACCCCTCCACACAGGNCAGTCAGCGTGTCACTGCCAACATGGGCCGCCAACGTAGGCTACGAAGAAGGCCAGAAATGGGTCATGGACAAGATGAAGTGCGGCTATCCTCGTTTTTTCATCCACAAGAGCATCGACCGTCTTGCCACCGAAATCGTCAAGCGTCACGGCAATCCCTCCCAAAAGTGCATGCTCTTCCCCACCCACAAGGTCGCCAATCGTCTGCTCGAGTTTATGCACCGCATCGCTCCCGAATCTCAAGGCACCGCTCGCATCATCGACTTTGTGCCGAACCCCAAGACCGAATGTCACGACGAGTCACAGCACGTCCTGCCTCGTCTATCCGCCGTCTTATACCCCGCCGAACTCTGGCCTGTTGCGAAGCAAGTATGGCAACATAGTGGAGATGGTGTGTCCAGCAGGAGAGCCGAGTTTGTCGAAAAGCATCTCCTCGACGGTACCATGGTCGATAAGGCCTCCATATACGACAAGCCGCGTAAGGGCCCTCGCCGATACCAGCGCCAAATGTCAATTGACACACCCCATCAATCTCCAACCTCGGAAACCGACGACAAGGACGGCACCGACCCATCTGCTTTTGTCGAAGAGAGATTTGGTCGCAACTTGAACGTCCAATTCGCCGAGCAAGCAAAGCTCGCCATCCGCCGCCGAATCGCTGGTTCTCTGACTTCAGACGCCGATCTGAAGGATGCTCTGAAGCACCCCGAAGATGTCGAACGTACTCGAAGTGCGGAAGGCTTCTCTGTTGACGATGTCTTCCTCTACCCCACCGGCATGAGTTCTATCTTCAACACACACCGCAGCATGATGGCAATTCGTCCCAAGAACAAGAGCATCAGTTTTGGCTTCCCATACGTTGACACCCTGAAGATTCTAGAGAAGTGGGGTCCCGGTGCTCTCTTCTACGGAAACGGTGAACAAGAAGATCTGGACGATCTGGAAAAGCGTCTCGAATCCGGAGAGCGCTTCCTTGGCTTCTTCTGCGAATTTCCCAGCAATCCTCTGCTAAAGTGTCCCGATCTAAAACGTATCCGTCAGTTGGCCGACAAGTACGACTTTGCCGTTATCATCGACGAGACAATCGGAAACTTCCTGAACGTCCACGTGCTGCCATACGCCGATGTGGTGGTGAGCAGTTTGACCAAGGTTTTCTCCGGCGACAGCAACGTCATGGGAGGATCGGCCATCTTGAATCCCGCAGGGCGTTACTACAACACTCTCAAGAAGTACATGGCTCAAGACTATGAAGACAACTTTTTCGAGGAGGACGCCATGTTTTTGGAGCGCAACAGCAGAGACTTTGTGTCTCGTATTGCTCGTATCAACGCTAACGCCGAAACCATCTGCGACATCTTGATTCAGCACCCTCGTATCAAGCAAGTCAACTACCCGAAGCACTCGCCATCCAGAAAGTACTACGATGCTTGCAGGTTGCCGAACGGTGGTTACGGAGGTTTGCTGTCCGCAACCTTCTACTCCATGGATGATGCCATGGTGTTCTACGACAACCTCAACACTGCAAAGGGTCCTTCATTGGGAACCAACTTCACACTGAGCTCTCCCTACGCGCTACTGGCACATTATACAGAGCTTGACTGGGCCGCAACTTTTGGTGTCGAAGCAAACCTGGTGCGCTTCAGCGTCGGTCTTGAGGAGACTGAGGCCCTGAAGAAGGTCTTCAAGACCGCACTCGACGCTATGCTACAGAACGAGACGAACGGTAACGGAGTCACGGCATAGGTTCACCAGACCTGTAGAATGACGCATAAGACGATGACGAAATGATTTATCAGCACAGCATATATCTGAGGAGGAGTTTGATCTGTTGTACATATGTAGCGAGCAAAAGCGTTGACGTTGGCATGATAATATACACGAAATGTTGGCAATTGGCAACAACTTCAGGACAAGAGGGGATCCATGGACAGAAAGGCTTCATGAACATGTGATACCCGAGACTCTGGCACCAGGGGTCTCTCGATCTCGCCTACCGAGACATCAACTCTGATTGGACGATCTGGAGACAAACGTCACACGGCTTCGATCGATGTCAGATACAGATACGAGCCGAGATGCAATACACGCGACCAAGACGGACGTGACGCCAAGCAGAATGCGAGATAGATGCGAGTATCCACGGTTGTGGCCACAAGTACAGGCTGCACAGCAGGCGCAGACATGGCCGCCAGATCAATCATCAGTGGCGTTTGCATCTGTTGCATGCATGCGCTGCAGGGAAACCTGATTGGACTGATGCAGTTGACATGTCTTGTGGTATCTTCGAGCAGTGCATAGCCGACAGCACACAGATTCAACGACGCTTGCCGCCAACGGCTGTCTTGGGCGTTGCAGGTCTTGGACAGAACAAGATACCACGAGTTTTGTATTTGAGTAGTGGTCTTTCACGAACGTGACCGATGAGACGCACAGTAATATAAGCAGATATTGAACAGATGAAGAGGATTGTCAGCGGCGCAAGGCTTTAGCGAAATCTGGCAGCGATCTGGATCTTGCATGATGGACGGGAAAGTGAGATGGCGGATCGCAAGGCTTGCAGGATTCGCGGCAACTGGCTACAATATTTTTCTGCTCAACATGAACGTCCTCTGCCCTACCCATCTCACAGCGCCTGCAGAATATCGTATCTCTTTGACAACAGACGTCTACCATACTAGCCCTTATACTCGTCATTTTTATCCTCCGAAGAGCAGTGTCAGTGCACCGATCCGGGCCCCCACAAAATTGGGCGAATCGCGGGCTTTTCTCAGATCCCAAGAAAAACAGTCGCCGGCGGCTCGGGAAAGTTTGCAAGCAGTTTTGAGACTTGAATATTTTCGTGAGCGTCATCGCATACCGCCTATCGTTTTCCTCTCCACCCATCCCGTTCGTCCATCCGCTGTGCTATTCCGGGTGACACACAAGTCCGCGACAATACAGCCACACACCACACACACGACCATCTTGCTGCACCGTCGACCATCACTGTGCTGCCAAGATGCCCCGCGAGCTGAAGAAGAGAGGCCGCAGAGGCGAAGAGAAGAAGAGAAAGCTGGAAGAGGAGGAAGAGGTGCACCAAGAATTTGCGCAACCGAAGCGACAGAGGACCGAGGATGACGGCGATGAAGCTGCCGAACAGCAGGATTTTGTTGGACTTCCCCAGGACGGCGCATACACCAATGGCGACTACCAGAACGGCGAGGGTCAGGGCCCGCCTGTCGAACAGGTCTTCTTCGGTATGCTGGACGAGGAAGAGCAGGAATACTTCAAGCGCGCCGACGAGATGCTCGAGATGAATAACTTTGCCGATGCCGAGGAGAGGTCTCTGTTCCTGGCCAACGTCTATCGCGAAGCCAATGGCAAGGAGCTCAAGATTGCCAACAGTCAATCGTGCTCGAGATTGATGGAGAGATTGATCCAACTGTCGACACCGGCCCAACTCAAGACGCTATTCCAGAAGTTCAGCGGCAAGTGAGTTGCTTTTCTTGCCCAATGCTTCTATAACACAACTGACCAGCCTCGCAGCTTCATGCACCTGTTCCAACATCGCTTCGCCTCGCATTGTTGCGAAAAGCTCTTCATCCAAGCCGCACCCGCCGTCACCGAAGAACTACTCCACCCGCCAAAGGTTGAAGACCAGACGACTGCAGATGGCGATGTCTATGTCAGCATGGAGAACCTCTTCCTGTTCACACTCGGAGAGATGGAGGGCAATGTTGGTTTTCTTATGACCGACCGCTTCGCTTCCCACACACTGCGCGTCCTGCTGCTTGTATTGGCTGGTGAGCCTCTGTCCGACTCGACCAACAAGTCTCTGATGCAAAGCAAGAAGAAGGAACATGTCACAGTCAACGGTAGCAGCAACGACAAGGAAGATGTCACAACCAACGACAAGGAAGACCGCCGCCCCGTCCCCAAGTCCTTCACCGAGGCACTTGAGAAGCTCATGACGGCCAGTGTTTCCGGACTCGATACAACCAGCCTTCGCGCACTCGCCACACATCAACTCGGCAACCCTGCCTTGCAACTTCTCATCAGACTCGAGCTCACTCACTTCGGCAAGTCAAAAGCGAAGGACGAGAACTCCATTTTCCGTACCCTCCTTCCCGACGACCCAATCACCCCCGAATGCGACAGCGCTTCCTTCATCAATGGCCTCCTCTTTGACCCCATCGGTTCTCATCTTATCGAGTGCATTGTCGAGCATGCTCCCGGAAAAATGTTCAAGAGTCTGTACAGAGGTCTGTTGAAGGACCGTATCGCATCACTGGCTCGCAACGAGATTGCTTGCTACGTTGCCTGTAAGGTCCTGGAAAGATTGAGCAAGGACGATCTTCTGGAAGCACACGAGCAGATCTGCCCTCAGATCCCCAGTCTGCTCGAGCGCAACCGCTTCGCCGTCATCAAGACTTTGATCGCCAGATGTGCTGTGAGAGAAATTGACAGCCAAGCTATTGCCGTACAACTCAGCGAAGCATATAACGGCCCCGAAGGCTTCGACATCGTGAAGTTGCTCAAGCCCGAGACTGATGAAGCAGCTACCAACGGCAACCCAGCACCCGAAGGCATGCCCGCACACATTGCCGAGGAGCGCGCAAATCCTCACACCATCAAGCTACAAGGTTCTCTGCTCGCCCAGTGCATGATCCTGGTCCCTGGAGCCTTGTCTGCCCTTGTTCTCGAAAGCCTCGCCTCCCTCGCCCCATCCACACTACAGAAAATGGCATCCGACACCATCATCTGCCGCACCCTCCAAGCCGCAATGACTTCCCACAATGCCTCCATAATCTCGCGCCGAAAACTGATCCAACAATTCTTCGGTCACATTGGTGAAATGGCACTAGACAGCAAAGCCTCGCGCGTAGTCGACGCCATCTGGGAAGGCACACACGGCCTCGCCTTTATCCGCGAACGCATTGCCGAAGAACTAAACGAAAACGAAGCCGCCCTCCGCGATAACCCTGCGGCCGCGCCGTGTGGAAAAACTGGAAAATGGACCTCTACAAAAGACGCCGTGGCGAATGGGTCAAGCAATCCAAAATCAAGGCTTCAAACGACGGATTCCAATCGTTTTCTGAAGTCGACACGAATCTCAAAGCTGCGAATGAGCAAAACACGCATGCGAATAAGAAGACTTGGCATGCTAACCAACAAGCATCTGCTGCGCCTCAAGCACAAGGAGGAGAAAAGAAATCGGCTATTCAGTTGGCTAGGGAGAGACATGCGGCCAACAAAGCTAGATCGCAGCAAGCGAGGGAAAAGCATGTGGCTGGAGGTAGCAGACCGAGTGGAAGCTCAAACTCGAGTAAGCATGCGTCTGGTGCAAATGCGATCAGCCCAAGCACCAAAGCATAGATGCGTTTTGTCTTTTGTTCATATCACTGAAAAAGGCTGGGGGAAATGGATACAATGGAGTTTTCATTATTTGCAGTGCACAAAGGTTGAGATATAGCTGTTCTGATAGTATCATGGCAAAACCTTTGATGGTGATTTTATCTTTAATCTTCATATTTTCACTTCTGGTGTTCTGCCCTGTGCAGGTATACACTGTGACTAGTCACCAGTTTCTGGAGTACTGATTAGTGCCGCTCCTACCGATACATTTAGAACCGGCTCGAAAGATGAATTAGACACAGTGAGCTGAGTCGATGGTCTAAAGATGATTGATGGATCGAAGTGTCAGAACATCGCCGACCTTCAAAGCCCGTGAGACAGCGGCGGTGGAGGGGCAGGATCGGCGATATTCGGCGATAACGCATAGACTGATATGTCGTCAGCTACATATTTTCTGTCGGTGTCATCTGGATATATAGTCCTAGGCTCCGACGCTCTTTTTGTTCTGTATCAATTATCAATTGGGTATTCTTAATCAACATGACTTCTTTACCTTCTAGACCGGCTGAGGAGAAGCCATTGCAAAGAGCAGATGAGGTCAATGATGTAAGCAGCAACTCCAAAGAAAGAGGAAAGTAGCTGTGACTGATATGGAAGCACTATAGCTCCTCAACTCGATTCAAGAACTCATCATCCCTTTCATTCGCTCTGCAGATGAGGATGCCGCGACAAAGCACACTGGCCACGGTCTCGCCATCGAGGGCCAAGGACCCCGAACCGCTCTCGTCGAATACCACCCTCCAAACAAGCTAAAGTCTCTCTTCGACGTTCAACTTCCCGAGTCTTCAGCTGGAAAAGAAGGACTACTTGATGTGGTGCAAAAGCTGCTCAAGTACAGTGTCAATACTTGGGATCAGGGATTCATGGATAAATTGTATGCGTCCACCAATGCCGTTGGTGTGGTGTCTGAGCTGCTTCTTGCGGTTTTGAATACGAATCTGCATGTCTATCAGGTATCCCCTGCATTGACGATTATGGAAAAGACGACGAGTAAGGCTTTGGCTAAGCTGTTTGGCTTTGGCGGCGCACATGGAGGCGGTATCTCGCAGCCAGGAGGCTCGGCTAGCAATGCTACGAGTATTGCCATTGCGAGAAACACTTTGCACCCGGAGACAAAGACAGACGGTATCAATGGCCGCAGGTTCACTCTGTTTACATCCGCTCATGGCCATTACTCGCTGGAAAAGGCGGCGCAGATGTTTGGCTTCGGATCTTCTGCTGTCATTGGCGTTGCTGTGGATAAGCAGGGGCGGATGCTTCCTTCCGCTCTCGACGAAGCAGTTCAAAAGTCAAAGGATGCAGGCGAAGTCCCTTTCTACGTCAACGCAACCGCTGGAACCACAGTCCTTGGCTCTTACGATCCTATCGGCCTCATCGCCGACGTCTGCCAAAAGCACAAACTCTGGCTCCACATCGATGGCTCTTGGGGTGGTCCTGTGATCTTCTCTGCCACTCACAAGCACAAGCTTGAGGGTGTAGAACGCGCAGACAGTATCGGTGTCACTCCGCATAAAATGCTTTCGGTGCCCATGACTTGCTCCTTCCTGCTCGGCAAGGATATGCGTCAGTTCCAGCGTGCAATGACATTACCAGCCGGCTATCTCTTCCACAGCGACGAAGACGAAGATGCATCTACTGCAAACACCACTGAAGCCTCAACTCCAGATGTCGAGCGCCCTGAAGCAGAAATCTGGGATCTCGCAGACTTGACACCCCAATGCGGACGCAGGGGCGACGCGCTCAAACTCGCTTTATCATGGATCTACTACGGATCCTCTGGCTTTGAAGCTTCCATCGATGCTGCCTTTTCCGCCGCCTCCACTCTAGCTGATTTGGTATCTTCAAACCCTGCGTTTTCGCTGGTATCAGAGAACCCTCCTCCTTGTTGGCAAGTTTGCTTTTACTATAACAAGCAATCTGGAGCTGCAGACAAAAACTCCAAGATTACGGAGAGCATTACCAAGAAGCTTATTCCTAGGGGCTTTATGGTTGATTATGCGCCAGGCGAGGAAGGCAAGTTTTTCAGGGTGGTCGTTAATCCGGCGACGAGGAGGGGAACACTCGAGGGGTTGGTCAAGGCTATTGAGGAGATTGGTGGGGAATTGAAGGTATAGAGAACATACACAATAGAAGCAACGAATTTAGAGATATCTGATTTGGTCATTCTTCCTCATTTTCTAAACTCTCTCATGCCTCCCATCCTTGTCATTGAATTTATCTTCCTGCCGTTATTCCTGCGCGACAAAAGGACCTGAAGAATGTCGTCTTGAGCACACTGACTTTAGAGCTCCCTACCTATCCTCAATCATAGACTTCTTCCTGGACCCAAAACAAGTCGTGCTGCCAAAACAAAAACTTCATCACCTTCTCTCTTGGTATGCACCCCCATACTCGCCATCTTTCCTGCCGCGTTTCTCTTGAGCTTTCTGCACACATCGTCTCACACCAAAACTCCTCATATCCGATCATCGCACAGCCATATCCACCAGGACTAATTCCGCGAGTGATTGACAGACGCAATTTTCCAGCACCGAGGAAAGTGAGAGGTATACTTTGTGCATGTTCGTTGGTGTTTGGAGATGGTAGTTCGCAGTCGATTGCGTGGAGAGATGCGCAAGTGGGAGCAGTAAAGGTTGGTAAATGTACAGTTTTGTTGTCGATGTGTAGTTCTGCGGTAATTTCTGCATTGAGAGCTGGATTTATGAGTAATTGACCTTTTGTTGCGAGGTGTGACAGTTGCGGTAGAGGATCCAGGCTCCCGAGAGAGGGCTTATGGGTTTGCAGGTGTTGGTTTCAAGGGTGGAGAGAGGGATGTCTTGCTGTGTGTTGATTCGATCCTGGATGCTGTTTTTGGAGTGCGAGTGTGACATCTCAGTTAGGCGGAGTCTTGATCTTTGTTGATGATTGCTTGGCAGGTCTTCTTGATATGCGAGGGGTGTGTACCGGGGTGCAAGGTTGTCTGTAAGACCAAAGATAGGTTTATCGAGCTTTTGAATGCGGCGCTTGATGGAGATTCAAAAGGATCGAAAGTGTAGAGAAAGGCTGATTGTATGTCTATATAGGCTTGATTGCTCAAGTGTTATGCCAGAGTTGACTTTGCGTACTTGCACAGCCCCTGTCTAGGCAGCCACAGGCAGACGCGACAGAATATTTTTGCTCTTGCCCATCACTTAAACCCTCTTGGAACAGGAATATCGTTTCTACAAATAACGTATGACAAGTTCCACGCTATAGTTTCCACGACTTCAGCCAATCCGTGGTCTTGGATGAGCTCTCGCGCCAATGACCTGGGAAGCGAAACATGTTCTTCAGCATTCTTTTTCGCACAACTCGACGTTCAATAAGACATTACTACATTTACATTTACATTCAGGCGTTGCCCCTCTTCCTTTCCACCTGTTACCATTTACATGAGCATCATGGCTCCGGCAACAACAGCAAGTAGTCCCTCGCTGACAACGACAGCGTTGGCAGCACCAGTGTGAGCAGCTGCCGACGAAGAAGCTGCGGTCGAAGAGCCAGTCTGAGAGCCAGTGCTCGAGGAGTGTGCCGAGCTGCTTGACTGTCTAGCACTACTGCTTGAGCCAGTAGACGAAGCTCTGCTTGTAGTGGTAGCGCTAGTGGCTGCACTGGCAGCCAAAGATCCACTGCTCGATCCCGAAGCAGCAGCACTGGCAGACACCGCAGCGGTAGCTTGGGCTGCACTACCAGTGATAGCGCCAGGACCTTGGTTACCAGTGGCAGTGTAGTAAAGGCTTACAGCACTCTGGCTAGGATACTGATCACTAACAGTAGTGGCAGCACCGCTAGCAGTCTGAGGGCTAGCATCCGAGACGGCAGCGAAGTAGCTTGCAAATACTGCTGTAGGTGTAGCAGTACCGCAGAACTGTGATGAGGCAGAAGAGATGATGTTCTCGTTTGCTTTGGCGACAGCTTCACTGCGGGTGCCGTGGACGTATTGGCAGTTCAGGCAGCCGCGCCAGTTGGGGAAGTAGCCACCATTGCACATGCATTGTTGGTGGGCTTGGTAGGCCAGAGGAGTGGTGCCGTTGGGCTGGCATGCGGACTCGATGTTGATGATGGCCTGGCAGGGAGGAACTGGCGAAGTGGTGTTGGGGAAACAGACTTCTTGGATGTAATCTGCGGCGTTGTCGGTCTGGCGAGCAAGAAGAGGGTGGTCCGAGGCAGCGACGGCGGTAGCCAAGGCAGCGAGTGCGAGATTGTACTTCATGGTTGCAGCGATTTGTTTCTCTGGACCGGACGGTATATGGATAGCAGCAAGGAGTAAAGAGTAGAAAAAGCAAGATAACACAGAAACGCGAACTCACCGTCCAATATATAGTCTTCCACCAACTCACCTTTTCGACTCCACAGCATCAAATCTCCCGAACTCTGTGAATCCTACCCAAACCGCCGAACGACGTCGCCGCCTCCAGAACCAATGGGAATCGCATACCACAATATAAAAATGCTTAAAGAGGGCAAGCATGTGGAGAAATAAGATTGGCATGCGCCGTTGTGGAGGACCCTGACGTTTCCCCATATAGCGAGCCTTGTCCGAATCAGGAAGGACAGAAAATGAAGACGGTGGAAGATAGCCAGTGGTCAGCATACCACCTACTTTGTTGGGTGCCTTGATCTTCAGGTTCTCGAGGTTGATGACGGAGTCTGTTTCTGATGAGCTTGTCTGACCTCGATGGCGAAAACGAGGTTCGCTGAAAGACGAAGAGAACGAGAATGACGTTCTCACGGTTACGCTGTTGTGGTTGTGAGGCTGCGCTATCAAGCGAAGAGGCGCCGGTTCGAAGTCAGGAACCTCATCTCATGGGTGTTCAGTTTACGTGCGTAGCCACTGTACTGGGCCCTTCGGGATCTCGAGCGGCAATTCGATGGCATGGAAACAATAATGTTGCTGTTCAGCACCGTCGGCGAGTATCTTCGTTCCGGTGTGCATCATCGTCGAAGATGTCAAAATTTCGAGCGAAGAGAAGCGCTCTAAATGGGGCGGGGACTTCCAAACAGGAGCGCCAGCAAGGGCAACAGTGCTGAAGCCCCCAGCCAGGAGATGCTCTTGGACTCTAAGAATTTCGCTTCCACAGTATGCATTTTTGTCGGAGTATGGTTTTGATCTTGTTCCACCAGAGACGTTCAAATTACTGCTACATATACGCCGGGAGGAGGACTGCATGCATCCATCCCCTGTTGTACTCAAAGACTATTGACGAATAATCAGGGCTAGAACAGCTTGTCCATGACCCGACGTTTCCAATTGCCTTGCGTGACCCCATCAGTCTCTCGCCGGTCACGATAGTAATCCGTCAAAGCATCGAAGAAATCACAGCCAGACACAAGATCAACCTCCTTACTCCTCTGGAAGTGCGTGCGTTTAACAATCTTCCAAATCAGGCCGATCCCACCAGCCAAAGCAATGATACCATAATTGAATATAAAGGTAGCAACACTCCACTTACCCTTCAAGAAAACAGCATATCCTTGAACCCACAGAAAAACAGAGGCCCAGAAGAAGGTCCAGTGAGCTGCATATGGCTGCCAGCGAGAAAGATTGGGTAAATATATCTGCCGATCGATATGTTGAGCTTTGATTGCAGCGTTGAAGCGAATCCATGTGCCAGAGATGATGACCCAGTTCAACATTGTTGCTGCAATACAGAAATTGAGTATCCAGGATAAGACTTTGCTGCTACTTGAACCTAGTGCAAGAAATGCAAGGCAAGATAGCAATATGACAACTATGACGGCCATGTAAGGAACTCCGTTCTTCTTGAGTCTGCGCAAGAAAGCCGGGGCTTAACCGTCGAGCGATAGAGCGTGCAGACTCCTTGAAGCATTGAATGTGTATGCGTTGCCAGCAGAGACTATACATGTAATCAATGCTGCGTTGACGATCGATGGCAATACTGAGGTCTTCAGTCTCTGCATACTGATCACGTATGGTGAAGATCCAGCATAGGTGTCCGAGCCGTTGGTCAGAGTACTGTCGTTGGAGGGAACAAGTATGCCAACGCAGAGTGCTCCTCCGATGAAGAAAATTATCAGACGAGTGACGATTGTGTTGAACGCGCGAGGTACTGTACGTCGTGGATCTACAGCTTCACTAGCGATCATGGAGATATACTCAGGCCCACCCATACAGAAGCCGGCGACCTTCACTGCATCGATGAACGATTCCAGCCGGGTGGCAGGGCTGTTTCCAGCCCAAAGCCCAGGCTCTTTCCAGAAGCGGAAGCCGAAGCGANNCTGTCAATATATGTTAGCAAGGAGATCGAACAGGTCTCGAGAGACTAACTCGTGTAGTGGATTACCGCCAAGCATGACGATAAACGTATAAAGGATGAGTCCAGTAGCCAACAGAATCTTCCCGAGGGCCAGCCAGAACTCTGCTTCTCCAAAGAGATCGGCTCTATACATGTTGAGGGCCAGATAGAAAAGCAGAGAGACAGATATGAGTATGGCTGGGGACTGACCATAACCCCAGTAGGAGACGAGAGTATTGATGATAGTCGCCTCGAAGATCACGTAGGATGTTTGGGCGAAGAAGAGATTCCAGCCTGCGGTCACTCCAAGAGCTGGATCAACCATGCGCCCAGCCAAGCGAATGTAGGATCCATCAAGCGGAAACAAGGTGAACATTTCTGTCTGGCATTGAGCGACAGAGAAGACAACGGTAGCCCAGAACACGAAGGCACATAGGAGGCATAAAGGATCAGAAGTTACACCAGAACCAATGGCGACGAAGAGTGCNACTATTAATTGTGTCAGCAGCATGCCATATACAACGCTGATCATTGAGACCTACGCGCCGATAGATCCAGCGATAGCAGTAAATTGCAGTTGCCTTGGATTAAGTCGACGGTGGTTCATAGCATCGCGAACAGCAGAGTCAAGATCTGAAACCTCGGTCACACTTCCNCTATCGGATGTTAGGCACGGAGAGCCATCTATTGATACGGTATCTCATACCAAACTGACTTGTCCGATGTCCATAGAAACCTTTGAACCATCAGGTACAGTTTCCTTATGGTGGTCTTGTGTATCATTTCGAGAATAGCTCGATCGCTCCATTACGTAGGTGTGATGATAGTCTTCGTGGACATCAAAAACGAAGTGGTCTGACTTCTACTGATGCTTTATAGTGCGTGGCTATCATTCAGCCGATACCCTGAGTTCTAGAACGATGTGATCTTGGTGATGTCTAGTGGCTTGGGATAAATCCAGCATGATAGCCCTATCGCGCCCCGACAGGGCATATCGTGCAGACTTGCTGCTTGTATGGTAGGCTACGGATGGCGGTACAAGCCAAGATAGGCTGTGTATCCTGAGCAGACATGGATCCTCGGCGAAGAGCAGATCTCCTACTGGATGTGGCCGTTGGACCTGGCTTCCTGGGTCTTGATAGGCGAAGTCCATGTCCAACCATAGCTGGATTGATCCTGCAGACTAATAACAGCACTACTTGACTATCTGAGATGGTAGAACATGCGTCAGAGGGATCGATGTCTGATTCGTAATGCAGGAAGGTACAAGCGCGAGGGTGCGGGGTCGTGAGAGCTGAAGGTCGAAGCGCAGGCGGGTAGTATCGGTACAGCCAGATGAAGGGAAGCGACAGTCGGGATTTCCTAATAGAGACACTATATTGACCAACCACTGCTGGTACTCCTGGGCATGGAGATAAGCAGATCAGTCTGTTGGACGATTATCAGTTGACAAGCGGGACATATTAAAGACCTGCCTCCTGGCTCTGTATGACCTCCGTGCTCGTCTAGTCGTTGTATTGTAAAGCAGCTTGAGAAAATGATCATGCCGCCGTCTCTCGTACAAATCGATGCCAGTGAACCTCTTGACAACATTATCGATGTTATCGAACGAGATGGTGGGGTTATAGTCACTAACTTCCTATCGCCAGAGCTTTTGAAAGAGTCAATGGATGCTAGTGAGTATGAATCGTGATATGGCATAGCACTGTGCTGAAACATATCAGTCGAGCCTTGCTTCTCTGGTCGAAAACTGTATGACTCGAAGGCCACACATGAAGAGCTTGGTGCCGACTTCTTTCCAGAAGGGTCCCAACGTGTCTATGTGAGCTTTTGATGGAGATTCCGAAGTTGCACATGCTCATGTGGATTCCAGGGATTGTTGGCGAAGATGCCAGATCAGTTGACCAAGATCATGCGACTTACAGTATGGCAGGGAATCATGGCACACTTCTTGAACGATGAGTTCGCTTCATACACGGGAGAGACTCTTGTACCCCAGAAGAGTGGGTACATGCTGGCGTCGACTGCAGCTCTACGCCTAGTACCAGGTGCTAAGCCTCAACCACTGCATCGAGTGAGAACAATGTCAGACACACAACCTTACCTTCTAACACGAAGTCACAGGNACCAGATTGCATATCAAATCAGGCCTGACCCTGACAACCCTCTCTTCACGCCGATGGTTGGATGCTTGATTGCAGGGTCGAAGTGTACCTACAAGAACGGCGTAAGTATGTCAGTCTACTACAAATTGATAATTCTGACACATTGTTCAGNNGCTACGGCTGTCATCCCAGGAAGTCATCTATGGGGAACAGATCGGGCTCCTAAGGTAGATGAGGTGACATATGCCGAGATGGAGCCTGGTTCCGCTCTACTCACGCTTGGTTGTAAGTCTAACCCAATCTTGAAGTTGTTGCATAGCAACTAAAAGTTTCTTGTGCAGNCAACATACCATGGCGCTGGAGAGAACAAATGCGGAAAGGACGATCCCGACGCTTTGCGGACCCTGTTCGCAGTTTTTGGGTGAGATTGCACCTTTCATACCACAAGGACTTTTGACTGACCTGAGACGTTTAGTCAGAGAGACTACTACCGTCAAGACCAGGATGGAGTCATCTCGACCCCTATAGAGATTGCCCGCAAATTGCCAGAAGATATTCTCAGACTGGCAGGATACTACAAATCTGTCGGAGGCGTCGGCTATGTCGAAGATCATCAGAATCCTGTCGAGTTTCTGCAAAGCAATGAGACCGGTATTGGAAAGTACGAAACAGGCGCTACCCAAATGGCGATTTAGCTAGCAGGTAGCTTTGGAGTACAACAGATACAGCATTTGGAGTTTTGCGACAACTCAGATGGAAAAGCTGAGTACAAGTCGTGAAGTCTTGCCGTTGTCATCGCGTTCCCAACAGCACGGGTGTATGGAAGCAGGCACGGTGGAGCCAACTGCAACGAGCTACAGGTGTCTCGTTCTAACAAGTAGCTCCCAGAAAAACAGCAGAAGTAAATTAATATCTGATACTTAGTGGCTGAAGAACTCTTTTGAATTCAGAATATCGTAGCTCATAAGAAGGCCTATGAAAAATGTGCAAGCAATAGAACCTGACAACCGCTTCTTGAAGCCAAACACCTACGCGATGCACAATAGAAAAGCAATACAACGCCCTTCAACCCCTGCCACCAATCCATAGCAAAGCAACAACAGAACAATGAGAGATACGAAAAACTTGCTCACAGAGGCATCATGCCAATTCCACTAGAAGTGCCACCACCTCCTCCCTTCTTCGAGGAACCAGCACCGTTGTTGTATGACATCTTGGAGGTAATACTACTTTGTCTCTTCGCGGCTGGTGCACGTTTCTTGACCGCTCCTCCAGCAGCAGACTTGCCTTTCCCAAAGCTTGACCGACGAGCAGCTCCTTTCTTGCCATTCCATCTGGCACCGCCGGAATCAGTACGGACGCGCTTGTTGGGCGGTGGCACAGCTGCTCTAGGAGCAGCCTGTGATTGTGAGAATCTAGCGTTGAAAGCTTCGACTTCACGGCTGGGCTTGAAATATGAGGACTGTTTTTCGGGCTGTCTTCCTTGACTTGCGGCTTCGAGCTCAGAACTAAGCCCTTCATCGTACGCAAACTCGTCTCCGTCGTCATCCTGATCGTCGTCGCTGTCGATCAGAATAACAGTGGCGTGGTTGGGATCGTATGGCTTGTCTTCTGAACCTTGCATCTCATCGAGTTGCTTTTTGTAATGTGCGATTAGAGGAAGTAGACTTGCACCGTGGCAATCGACTTTGGCATTGTCGATCCCTCGGATTCCCTTCATTGCAGCCAGGTTCCTGGGAAATTTGATGGCCATTTCGCGCAGCATGGTATCAGAAAATGGTTGTTGACGCAGCTTCTTCTTCTTCATGAGCTCCAGCAACTGTTCTTTGGCTTGTTGAACAAACGCCGCGATCACATCTTGGTGAACTTCATCCAAGTTGTAAAGAGCTTCGTCCCTGGTGATCGGTGCACCAAGCTCTCTTTGGTTACGAGAGCGGGAATTCATGTCTGTTCGAACAGGCTCGAAAGCATCATCCTCATCCTCGGAGTCTCCGTAGTCCTCGTCTTCATCAGCGTCGTCAACAATGAAGGTGTCNCTCCCAAAGCCGTTGTATGTAAGACCACTACGCTTACGACTTGGCCCTGCTTGAACAGGGGATGATATGTTGGTCGAAGGATACTGTTGGCCTTTATTGGCCGCTTTGGAAGCCTTGACACCAGTACCGGTTGCGACCTTCTGTTTGCGTTTGGTAGCTTTTGAACCTGCTGCTGATACTGGCACATGAAGCATCAGCTTCTGCTTGCCACGGCCATGCCCGAACATGTGCCTTTTTGGTCCAAGTGTGAGATATTGATTGGCGAACTTGGATTTGTTGAAGACAGAGAATTCGCGAATAACGTCCTCAGCCAACAGAAGACCGAAAAGACGATCCACGTTCTCTCGATCAAGATCTTTGCCTGCGCCAAAGTTTTCAGCTTCCTTGTCTTCGGCGGTGATACCACGACCAGTGCCTCGGAATAGATCAAGACACTGATGAAGAGTGACATTGCGAACGGAGGCGACCTCTTTGACAAGCTCGACTGCCGCAAGGCCAAGCTCAGTATAGTCCACTTCAACTAGCTCTTCTGTTTTGTTGCAGTTGTCGCAGTTGTTGTTGCAATCATCCTTCGAGAAACTCTCTGCAAAGTAAGCTAGGACCTGGACGCGACGACAATCCGTGTTATTTAGACAAAACTGAGCGACTCGTCGGAGCATATCATGTTGACGGTCCTTTTGTTCCCTGCTACCATCCTTATTCTCATCGATCATCTTTCGCAATGTGAATAAGTCATGGGTTCCATAGAACAAGTAACAATCTGAAGCTGCACCGTCACGTCCAGCACGGCCAGTTTCCTGGTAGTAGCCCTCAAGACTCTTCGGGATTGTGTGGTGGATGACGAAGCGAACGTCTGGCTTGTCAATACCCATACCGAAAGCGATGGTTGCGACAATCACTTTGATCTCGCCCTTTTGCCATTTCTTTTGAACATCACTTTTTGCTTCGGGCTCCATACCAGCATGATAATGGTGGGCTTTGATGCGGCGTCCTTGAAGCTCTCCAGCGACGTCTTCGCATTGCTTCCTTGAAAGACAGTAGATAATGCCACACTTGTTCCTGTGTCTATCCTCAATGATCTCCTGGATTGTATCAAGGAGCACTGACTTCTTGGGCTTGGTGTCAACATGGTATCTGAGGTTTGGACGATTGAAACTCTGTGAAAAGACATCGCAACCACTGATACCGAGATTCCCAATGGTATCTACTTTGACGTTTTCGGTCGCAGTAGCTGTAAGGGCCATGATGGGCACACCGGGATATTCAGTCAAGACCATACCAAGTTCTTTGTAGTCAGGACGGAAATCATGCCCCCATTGACTGACGCAGTGGGCTTCGTCGATGACAATTCTTGCAAGCTTTCCTCTTCGATGCAAATCCTTGAACGCTGTCTTCATCATGCCGCTCTTGTTCAACATTTCTGGCGTGATGTAGAGCATTTGTACAAAGTCCTGTACATCGGATCTTGTAAAGGTGCTTGTGATCTCTCTACGCTCCTCCATCGAGGTACTGCCAGTGAGAGAAAATGCCTGGATCTGGCGGGCTCTCAGGTGTGAGACTTGATCTTCCATTAGACTCAGCAGTGGGGAAACGACAAGGGTGACGCCCGATGTCTTTCCTGATTTGACGATTGCTGGCAGTTGGTAGCAAAGAGATTTGCCACCTCCAGTGGGCATAAGTACGAAGACATGTCTGCCAGCCAGTGTGGCGTTTATGGCATTAGCCTGGTTCAAACGGAATCCTGGCAGTTTGAAGGCCTTTACAAGTCCATTCTTGACTTCTTTGGTCCATGGATAATCACCCAGTTCTTCGTCAAGAGTCTTCGGTCTTTTGACAGGAGTGTTCTTTTTNGGTCGTGACTTGGAAGCGTTCGAGACTTGACCAACAGCAGATCGGTCGTTGGACTGACGAGATACACCATGGAAGGTTGAATGATCCTCAAATTCGGTCGCAAGTTCCATAAGATCTTCGTCATCGCCAAATTCGTCATCATAGTTGTCTTCGTCAATGGTCTGCGCTGGAGGCGTGCCCATAATGTTGCTGAAGAGGCTTTCATCTCCTTCCTCGAACTCGTCAAATTCGTCGGGTACTCCATAGTTTTCCTTGTCACTGTGTCTATGGGACTGGACGAAATCTCTAGTCGAGGTTGTCGGTTTCGTTGAGACTTCGCGACTGACGGTAGTTGTGTTATTCCGCTTTGATGGCGAGAGTGAAGCATTGTAACTGTCGGAGTGGTGAACTTTTCTTTCTGGAAAGTGACGAGGCGGACTAATCTCCATCACACTGGGGTCCTCCACATCTGGCTCATGTTTGATCTTTNNTCTCCTGGGTGGAGTGTCCTCGACACCGGGAAAGATCTCAATATTCCTGCCATTGGGGAGCTGAGTCTGCTTGATCCTTTCGGGACCGGGGCTTCTTAAAACCTCGGTCTTCGCCCTGGGCACAGCCTGAGTCGACTTGACAGTGACAGTAGCGGGTTTCTTCAAGGTGGACATGAGACCAGCAGACTCAAGATTCTGAAGGAGCGGTAAGATGTCGGTATGCGTATCGCGAATGCGTTGCTTGAGTTGTTTCATCTCTTGCTGTTCTCTGGTGGGCTTTTGCCGAGCAAGTAGAGCTTTTCTCATAAGATCCGAGATATTTTTCATCTCAAAGTCCAGTACATCAAGTCTGTCTTTGAAGTCTTTCAAGCTCTTCAAAGCTTCCTCGACCTCGCCTGCCTGCTCATAAGCCTCGGAGATATGAGCTGGTACCTCGTCGATAGCGAGAGATTCCATAGCTGCCATGTAGTCGTCCGTGGCTTGTGCGTGTCGATCACCAGCCTCGGCCAGCTTCGACTCGAAGTCTTCTTGAGTCCAGGACAAGAATTTGTTGATGAGAGCATCTTCGCTCGATGACAGCGGTGCAAGGCCAGGTGATTGCGAGCCGATGGCAGGTGATTGAGCAACACGACTTAGAGCGGGAGTTTGCAATGGTTTCCCTGGGGATACCGATGGTTGCTTCAGCTTGACGGGAGAAGGCAGACGTGGCTCAGGTACACTCTCATGGACATCCTCCATATCTTCATCTTCACTATCCAGTATCTGGCGCTTGACTCGTCTCTCTTGGGGTGGAGGACCTATAGTAGAACTCGAAGACGGTACAGGCGGTTGTGCCGGGCGCTTAGCCGGTGATTGTGCGACGGTGGAATATGGAGGAGGTGGGCCAATGGGTTCATCGTCTACGAAGTCATCGATAGACATGAAACTATCATCGTCGTCGTCGTCATCTGGTTGTTGGATCGTCTCCAAACGAGGCGCCTTCGAGGACGATCGATTGTATGTGTCGCTTCTGTGTTCATCGCTCTTTCTCTTTTGACCTTTAAATTGTGAGAACAGCCGAGCCGGGGTTGGCAAAACGTCTTCGGTAAGGTCGAGAGTATCAACCTTCGAGGGCAACGCAGGCGTGGTTCGAGACATGTTGGCGGAAGGTACAGCGGTTCGCGGAGCGGGTGATTGAGCATACGAATTAAGACGATGGGACAGGTTGGAGATGGCTGGTCTGGTTGAAAATTGGGACGACCTCTCGGGGAGAGATATCTGAGCAGACTTGGTAGGAGAGGATGAAGCAGCGGCTCTCAGCCTAGCCATGTTCGCGCTGGGCTCGCCACGCGGGGGTGGATTTGGTCTGTCTTGCTCTGCTGCGGTGGATCTAGCGGTTGGACGCGTCGTTTGTATCGATGAACGTGTCGGTAGTGGATTGACATTCCCAGTTATGGTCTGTGAAGGCTGCGTCTGCGAAGAAGGTCCAAAGGAAAGAGGTACTGGCGGTAGCGAAGGCGAGTGTTTAGGAATACACGGTTTTTCCTGTAGCAACCATCCAAGCTGCTCGCGGAGGTTGTTCTTAGTCATTGAGCATCACGAATAACTGATGTCGCTTGTATTGCTCCTTCGACATGGATTGTTTCCTCTCGAGTGGCGCCTGTTCCTACTCGACCAATTCGTTCTGGAATCTCGAATCGCGACGGACGCGACTGCCCGCGACTGGCCGCGGGTTCACGTGCCTTGCGCTAACCCGATAGGGTCAAGTTCTTGGCACTGTCTTCCTTGTCAATTGACCCACCCTGTTCGTCTGTTCTGTCTCCAACAAGTCAACAACTTATTGTAGATTAATTCAATCTGTGAATCTAGAATCCATGTGACAAGCTGCCTGGTAAGTAACGCTTTGTTGGTTTTGTCACTCATAGCTTGTGTCTGTGGTCATGTTGTTGGCTAAAATTGTACCGTTCCCGACTCTCGCTTGCGTTTTTATGAAGAAGCAGAAGCGACTTGAGCCACACATCTTAGCGTTCACAGCACCTTCCGATACAATATATTTAGATTGGCACAGGAAAATGATCATTTGAAGAACCACTTGGTCGGAAGTCAACATCAACCTTCCGTCGAACATTGACTCATCGACCATCGTCGTAGCATAACTTCTTATCATTCTAACACATCAGCAATCCTACACCACCGACACCATGGATAAAGGAGCAGCAGCAGCACCTGAGCATGTGCTGCCTTCTCCCTCGCAGATCACTCAATCCTTGAACAACCTACACAAGCAACTTCCTCCTCGCGGACTTGGTTTCGAGGCCGCCAAACAGCATTTAAAGCAAGATATGGCTCCTGCTCTCAATGCGAACAGCCAATCTTCCCGCTACTATGGCTTTGTGACTGGAGGCGCAACTCCTGCTGCTATCTTCGCCGACAACATGGTCACCGAGTATGACCAGAACGTCCAAGTTCATCTGCCCGAGGAGACCATAGCCACGGATGTCGAAGCCGCTGCCTTGGACATGGTGTGTGAATTGGTTCGTCTGGATCCGACAGTATGGAAGCACAGGACCTTCACCACAGGCGCTACGGCATCCAATATACTCGGCCTTGCTTGTGCTCGTGAGCATATTATCAAGACTGCCGCAGCTCGACGTGGTGTCACGGCAGATGTTTCGTCCCAAGGTCTCTTCGCTGCCATGCGAGCTGCTGGTATTCATAATATTCGGATTCTGACTACCACACCTCATAGCTCACTCAAGAAAGCGGCGTCTATTCTTGGTCTCGGACATGATAGTGTGAATACTATGTGCGAACATGGAGTGAACAACCCTTACACATTTGATATGGCACAGCTCGAGGAGGCACTACAGACGGGAGGCAGAAACATAGCTACGATCATCTCAGTATCTTGCTCTGAAGTCAACAGCGGCCTCTTCGCTACCGACGCTAACCTCATGCTTCGCCTCCGCACGCTGGCTACTCGACACGGCGCCTGGCTGCACGTGGACGCGGCATTTGGTCTACTCGCTAGGATCCTTCCATCCAACGCAGAGTACGAATATCTGAAGGACGGTGCAGGCGAGCTCCACCTCGCAGACTCGATAGCTGCCGACGCACACAAGCTATTCAATGTTCCCTACGATTGCGGCATCTTTCTCTCGAAACACCTAGATACTGCCACAGCTGTCTTCCAGAACCCAGGCGCACCATACTTGAATGCTCCTGACGGCACCGTACCTTCACCACTAAACATTGGCATTGAGAACTCGAGACGATTCAGAGCTTTGCCCGTGTATGCAAACCTGGTTGCTTACGGACGAGATGGATTCGTCGAAATGCTCGAACGCCAGATTGAACTCGCTCGTGAGATTGCCGCTTACATTGATGCAAGTGATGCCTACAGGCTTCTTCCCTCTAAGTACCACGAAGAAGGCTACAATGAGCAGACTATCTTCATCATTGTCTTGTTCAAAGCAGTCAATTCAGACTTGAACGCAGAACTGAAACAGAAAATCAACGCCACGAGGAAGATTTATGTTTCAGGAACCACTTGGCAGGGTGAATCAGCATGCAGGTTCGCGATTTCGAACTGGAGATCTAGCGTTCAGCAAGACTTCGAAGTCATCAAGGAGGTGTTGGATGGCGTTGCTGCTAGCTCTGTCAATAGAATTGCTTAATTGGCAGTCATGGAAGTGATTTGATTTGCAGGAAGGAAAATGTTGTCGGCTCTCGTTGGTTGTACACTATACAAATCAAGGTGGAGCAGGGTATGCCTGAAGACGGTCGTTCTTGGTTCCTCTTTTCTGGTGTATATGTAATCCTCATTTGTAGCAACCATAGCCACAGTCGTTGATATCAGCAAGTACAGTCTTTCATCTCTTCATCTCGTCTTGTATCGTCCTTGCGTGGCATCTTACTTGTCGCCATCCCATCTTACATCCTGCTTCCATGGTATCTTTCTCCTCGCCAGCATAGTTTAAGCTCTCCACCACCAACCCTCTCTGTTACCATGTCTCTTCTTCTCACGCTTCTTACCACTACTGCCAATTCCATCACAGCAAGCGTGATTGATTTGGTAACCACCTCCAACACCTCCAACTTCCACATCCCCACTATTTCCTCTGGTTGCTCTACCACTGCTGCATCCACTTCTTCCCTGAGATCTTCAGAGTTATGGGAGTGTTGGCAGGAGTGGTTGCAGGAGCAAGTTTGATGGCGAGAAGGCTTGTCGATAAAGTAGTACCAGCGTTTTGTCGAGGTTGTGGATTTGGAGTTGAGGTGGGAGATCTGCGGAGGACGAGGGAGTTAGTCGAAGTGGTCTGTTTGAGATGTGAGAGAGAGGTGCAATGAGGAGAGAGGAGATGAGGGAAGCAAGAAGAAAGTGGCACTTGACAAGGCAAGGTTATGGTGTCTCATAAGACGTGTACATAGAAGTATAGTTCTCATTATAGCACCTCCGCTCTCAAGCTCCATGGACGTAGAAGTCCTGGGAGTAGAGCAGAGGTGTCGGGTGTTGTGTATATGTAAGGCAAAACGCTGTTTCGTTAAGATGTATATATCAGGAAGCAAGCCCTGTGGTGCATTCTCTCCCTCCGCCTTCATTATACATCATAGTCTCGTAAGACCGCAATGCTTAGACAACAACAACAACAAAAGCAACAAGAAAGAAACAGATAAACAAAAAGAAGAAAACAGGGGTATGCAACAAAAACATCATCTCTCTCGAAACTCGCAAAACGCAGGCAAAAAAATCACTCATAAAAACCACGCTTGTTATTCACCTGAGCAGCCATAATCATCATCCAGATCAAAAACACGAGCCCAATGATCCAGAAAGCAAATGCCGCATCCCACTGCGAGCAGATGGAGTTTTGCTCCAGCCAGGCCAGTGTGTCGATGCTGACGCCGCGGATGTTGTTGTTATTGACGTAGCGGTTGCAGTAGGTGCTTACGTTGCCCNNTGTGGTCTGTGTTAGCAGAGAAAAGACAAGAAGAGAGAATAGGGAGAAACGCACATTTCCAAAAAGCTGAATAGCCGTCTCAATCAATCCAGCAAGAAACAGCGCAATCAAGATAAAACTCCCCAGCAACACCCACGCCGGCTGCAACTTCTTCTGCGCCAGCAAGATGATCATAAGAATGACAAAAAACAGAGTCAATGAGCCCACGGTAACGGCATAGGGAAAAAGCCATGGCGTACCCAACCCCATTCTATTTTGTATACTCATAAAGTCGCCAAAGACGCCGGTGAGGAGACCGCCGGTGGCTAGCATGACGATTGTCCACCAGTTTAGGAGGTTTTCGGGCCAGGGGTAGCG
The DNA here is from genome assembly GCA_903819635.1 of Aureobasidium vineae. NCBI lineage: Eukaryota > Fungi > Ascomycota > Dothideomycetes > Dothideales > Saccotheciaceae > Aureobasidium > Aureobasidium vineae. The sequence goes on along the minus strand of CAIJEN010000001.1, from coordinate 3,192,861 downwards.
GCGGATTACTGTGATGCGCTCGCGTGAGACTGTGGTTTCTGTGCGTGCCATTGTGGTGGTTGTGTCGGAGTTTGGTCAAAAGTTGTTGAGAAGGAGAGAATTCTTGGTGAGAGGAGGGTTGAAGTGGTTGGTTGTGAGGGTAGAAAGAGAGTGAGAGGTTTGTGAGATTTGTTGATCTCGAGTGAGAAGAAGTGAGGCCCAGTCTTCGGAGTTGTCGATTTTGGTCCTTCACAGTCGTTTTTACAGAAAAGTGAAGCTCGTTCACTTTCGAATTACTCGTGCGTTGTCTCCAGAGCGTGGGAGAAGTGGCCGCGTTGATAGTGATGATCAACAAGAAGAATCCGATCTCGTCACTTCGAGTGGAAGATGTCGAGAAAGTCCACCTGATGTCGCACAAAAGCCGCGATAGTCACAACGGCTATCCCAGATTCCCGTTGGGTTGGTCAGAAGACGTTGACGCGAGACAAAAAGTAAAGGCGTGTGTGTGATATCCTTGGCAAAAAGACCCAAGTGGCTGGTTGGCGGGGTTGCAAGTCAACACTCAAAGAAGTCGAATTTTTGTTTGATTTTGCAGAGATATGGATGAAGCGATGGAAAAGAGCCTCACAGTGGAACAATATGTAAAGGAGAAGAAGAGGTAAAAGGATGCAGGTACACAGGGGAGAGTGAAGAGATGCAGTGTGATGATGGAAAACCTGCTTGCTGGACACGGGAGAGGCTGGGAGATGGCAGGGCGTGATGTGCAAAAGCCCAACACACACGAAGATGTATCCACGTCAAGACTTGCTCACACAGCGATCATAACTTGAGATCAGTAGAAAATGCCTTCGATTGTTTCGTCGTTTTTTGCTGCTCTGCTCGACTGATTTTGCTCTCTTCTTTTTCCTGTACACGCGAACCCATATTCTCTCTCCTCCTCATAATCCTACAAAAGCCACAATTTCATATGGCTAAAAAAGAGAAACTCATGTCGCTCGCCTTCATTGTAGCATAACCGCCTTGTTTTGGAAAAATCGCCCTGACTCATGCAAAGATGTGACAAGAAAAGAGACACAGATCATCGAAGTCCATGCGCAACCTTCCGCATAGATCGAGTAGCCAGTGCAAGATAGACGCGGTGATCGAAGAACAGGGGCGCAGAGGAAAGAAGCGTTACGACCGTCCAAAGAAAGTTTGACTCCGAAGGGGAAACAAAGAGCCTTCTATGCCTCGATTGTGCCTGCGGCCATTGCGGAACACCAAAATATAACAACGCCTTCTCTTGCAGAAATCGAGAGTTGTGAGTGGACCGACAGAATTCACCAGAGCGCGAACGAGAACGATGCAAAGTCGAGATGCTAGAAGGTCGAAAATGGAGTGAATCAAGTTCATTTGGCTTCCTCGGCACGAATGAAGTATGCCTTGGCGACCTCGTAGGCAGANCCTGTTACAGGCAGGTTAGTAGGTGTCAGAGTGCAACATGTCGGACGCGGGAACAAAACATACCAGCAGATAGCAGTGCTAGGTGCAGCAGTGACAACTCTGGCCTTCATACCCCTGAAGAAACCCTTTGCGCCATCTCTTCTCGCAATGATACCAGCTGCGTCGAACAAGCCCTTGGCGCCTCTGATCTCAGCATCGGTAGAGCTACCTCTAGTTTGCAACAGAGTCTTGATAACGTCGAGAGGGGTGGTGGCGGCAGCAGCGATACCACCAGCGAGACCTCCGGCAGTACAGTGGGTCAAGGGGTCGTAGCCGTCGCGGCGGTGCATGAGTTTTGTGATGGACTCGTAGGCGGTGAATTGGAGAGCGGTAAAGGGGACGGTCATGGCGAGAGTGGTGGGGTACGAGACGTAGAAGGCGCGGAGGCCCTCGTTGCGGAAGACGGAGCGTGCGCATTGGGTGATGGATGTGTAGACACTTCCGTGTACTTGCATGCGCTGCTTGATAACTNNGCGGGTAGTGTTAGTCGAACGTCGAAGAATCAGATAAGATGGTCGCATACCATCAAAGGGGTTCATAAAGGCATCGCTGGCAATTGTTGCGCAGGCACCGCTGGTTGCTNNGTGTATTTTGTCAGCACCTATCCAAGCAGAGCAGCAAAATGTCCAAATCTCACCTGCTGCGAGAGGGTGGTGGCCTGCTGCATTTCCGCCCATCTGCTGCTTGACAACCTCGTATGTAGCAAAATAAACGGCGTGCGCAGGTCCAGCGCCGACAATCACACTGGACAAGCCCCTCCATAACGACAGATAACCCTCGGCTCGTGAAATGGTAGCGATCGCGTTTCCAAGACCGGTGTAGATGGCGGCAGGCGTCGGACTCATGACCTGCATTCGTGTNCTGGGGATCTCAGAGTCAGCATGTCTCTCCTGGTCAGATGCCGTCGCGCGCCCTCGACGCACCTTCAACAAGTCAATAGGGTACATGACAGAGTGTTCGGCGACACCGGCGAAAGCACCGGCTGCCATGTTGGCCGCCAGACTGAAGTTCGGCGGCAGACCCTCGTAGNNCTGTAGTGGCATCCTCGTCAATTGGACCGTTCTTGTCGCGCAGGGTTTCGCAGAGGCTCACTCGTATTCGTTGTCCTCCTCCTGGAGGACCATTTTCTCTTGCACGGACATGTGTCCGACCGTAGGGGCGAGAGACTGTGAATCCAGATTGGATGCGTCGTCGAGAAGTGAGATAGGTACGTGTACGGCCGTGAAGAGGGTGTGTCTCGAGAAGTGTATGCGGCAAAACCGGTGGCCTCTGGGAAGCTTTTCAAAAAGGTTACCAGTGGTGACGCGCCGATATTTGTAAAAGGTGTCGAAGAGAATCCGGAGTCGAGCAATTCGGGGCAATGCTTCTCTTCACTGTGCGGCGAGATGTGTATCGCAGAGTTGCAGGACAAGAGGACAAAGGGACCTTGTCGTCTTTCTTTCTACGGCCTGGCCGGGAAAAAGATGGGAGCCAGCAATCCACCATGCATGCTCAATACATGGCATTTGCCGTATGACGACCGGTGCTCTTCAGCGACAATTGAAGCCTCGGGAGCCCGTGGCCCGGGAAACCTTCTTTGGCACTTCTAGAGAACTATGCGGCCATCTCCGCGCTAGCTGCCCTGCGATTTGTGTTCTGTCCAGCATACCGAGGCAACTCCGACCATCGTTCTACTCTTGACAACCACCTCTCATCGCTGTTCCCTGTTATCCATGGCAGCATCTCCATCTCCTGTCTTGAAGAGCACATGCAAACACTACCAAACACAGCAAGCAGCGGAAGATCAATGCATGCCGCGCCAATATAGATTAACCGAATCAGATATTATCAATCAGATAACTTAAAACTTGGCGGGCGGGACAAGCGAAGAGCTCTCCGAAGTCGCTTGTGAACTGTTTGTGGAAATGCTGTCTTTACAGGAGACTAGATTTGAACACCTCTATACCTGTAATTGTCATCTGTGTGAGAGGAGTAATTCTTGTGGTGTATTGTAGTGTATAGCTGAAGGGTTAGCAGTCGCAGCGCCCATACCAACGTGGGAAAGCGACTACATCTCTGATACTGCCCACACCAGCCAGATAGCACAACAATCTATCAAAGCCCAATCCAAATCCGCCATGAGGAACACTGCCATAGCGTCTAAGGTCCAGATACCAGTCGAGTGAGCCTGCATGTTTGCCTTCATAGAGTTTGTGTTCCGGGATTTCGCTTTCGCCAGCGGCTTGTTGTTCTGGCGTTAGCTCACGCAGCATACCGCGCTGCTGCATGGCTTTCTGGATGGCAGACAGATCGTGCTCGCGCATTGAGCCGCCTATCAGTTCGCAGAGATCGGGGACTAAGAGGTCGAAGCAGGCGACTGTGCGGTCACTACCTGGTGTCTTTGACATGTAGAAGGGCTTTTGCTCAATGGGGTAGTCGGTGATGAACACGGGTTGGCCTTTGCCAAAGTGCTCTGCTAGGAAACGTTCATGCTCGGCCTGAAGCCCTTCCTCCCACGATGGCGTGAACTGGAAAACTGTGCCTTGTTTGACGGCTTCTTCGAGTGTTTCGATCGCTTTGGCGTATTGAATCCTGGGCCAATTGGATTGAGCCATACCTTGCCAACGACGAGAGAGCTCTTCTGCAGTCACTGCGCCTTCTTCCGCAGCCTCTTCTGAGGATTGGCTTGCTTTGGCTTGGAGGATCTGCTGTACTGTATGCGAGCCTTGCAAGTCATTTGCCATGGTCGATAGCATATTTTCGATAAGATCCATGACTTGATTCGCATCGTCCACGAAGCACATCTCTCCTTCAAGCATGTAAAACTCGCTGAGGTGGCGAGGTGTATCACTCTTCTCGGCTCGAAAGGTTGGTGATAGAGTCCACACATTTCCAACAGATTGTGATAGAGCTTCGAGGTGCAATTGAGATGACACCGTGAGGTACTTTGGTGTACGGAAAAAGTGCTCAACTTCACCGTCGTCCGACTTTTGCATGCTGTCCTTGGAAGCATTGGAGGATACCGTGAAGACTTCACCTGCACCTTCGCAATCCGAGGAAGTCAAGATTGGCGGATGTGTCTGTACAAAGCCCTCTTTGTTGAAGAAGTCTGTGATGCTGCCAATGACCTGTGACCGGAGGTGGAGTACGAGTGCATTGAACGGAAGTCGAGATCGTAGATGTGGCAAGGTCCTCAAAAACTCCGCACTCTGGTATTTCTTCTGGATGGGATTTGTCTGCAGAATATTCTGAGCTCACGGTTCGGAAAAAGAGGTGATAGAGACACATACTGTAGGGTCATTGTAGCCAAGTTTGGCAGCTTCTGACACTTGCAGCTCATGTGTCTGGGCTTTACCTGGAGGGCACTTTTGCCATTTACCGCGAAGTCTGATCGCATCGCCGGTGGATAGACTAGAGTGTCGAGATTTAGTATGCGCCATAATAATCGAGGTCTCAACATACGACAAAGCTTGATCCGGCGTCAAGACAGCCTGGACAGGTTGCAAAGACGAGCCATCACCAACCGCAGCAAAGGCTATACGCTTTTGTTTTCTGATAGTTCGTACGTAGCCATTGACTTCAATCTCTGGTGAAGACTCCTCGGTGCTTTCGGCAGAAGACTTTAGTAACGATGCGATATTGGCCAATTTTGGTGTTGTTGATAACCAGCGAACTGATGTGTTTGCCCGAAGGCTACGTTGACTCAGACCACGCCATGTCTTCATTCCGAGGTCTTGTTGTCACAAAATTTGAGCGGAAATGATTTTGGATCGAGTTTGGGTCAATGTCGAGAGATTTCAAGTCTGTCTTTGACCAGAAGCAAGACCATGGTCTGTGCTCAGCATACCATTTTCGAGAAGTCATCAATATAGTCGATTTTGTTCTCTGAACTATAAATATCATTGATACAACATGTTTGTGTATTAAGCATTACTGTTAGTGTCGCTAATTGTTGAGAATCTCGATTGGCCAGGCTGCTTGCAACCCAGACTTGCCAGCGCAGCATCAAACGCCAGTCCTCAAGCTGTGATCATGTATCTAAGTACTGTCGAGTCTCCAGCGAGAAACGCAGAAGTCTCATCAGGATTCGAAACATTAGACAGCCGCATGTATCGTGGCGCCAGAGGCTGCATGAGCGTTCAGACATTCCTTGCAGCAAGGCTGGAGCCTGGATTGTGTCTCCTGGCAAGGAGTATTAAAACAGCCTTTCGTGCAACCATCGATCTTTCGAATGCTCAGGCATACTCTGTCAACACAAAGCATCCATCCTTTGACGGCATTGTCGTATATTACTGCAATGCGGCGTCCACTCCTTTTCCTGCTTGCTTGCAGCCTGGTCGCTGCATTTCCTCTACACCTTCCAGTGTTCATTACCCAGCAGCCTTTGCTATCGGTTGAAAGATACCGCGCAGCGCAACCATCTACACAACACCTTGAGCGAGTGTTAAGATCAGCGGAATTGTTGTTCACCGCTAGCGACGATGATGAAATGGTTCATGTCTGGTTGCCCCTTGGGAGACGTATAGATACGCGTATGTTGAGTCTTCCCATGCACTTGAAGCGTGACTAGTTCTTACTTGGAATTCTTGCAGGCGATTATCCAGTGCTTCCATCGCATCCAGCATCAGCGCGCATAATCAACGTACTGGGCTTCTCGACCCGAACCTCAGCCAGACGTAAGCAGCAGCAAACCACATGCATCATCAAAGCTGTAAAGGACAGGTCGCAGCACCAAGGGCAGAGAGAATTGGATGCGGTGTTCCAGGATGGTGATGGCGGAGTAAGGTTGGACGAAGCGGGTTCCCCTTTGTGTCTGATAGGAAGAGAGGTCGAAAGTTACGAATGCTTCTGAGCCAAGTTGGAATTAAGCGCGTTCGCCGAATGCCTGGCGCACTCCTGAATGCGCATCAAGTACTAGACTGCCGTGTATATTGTTGATTCGTGAAAGTCGTGTTGTGATCATGCAGCGTGGTCTCTTTCGGACATGTTGACCATTTCGTATGCGCCAGCTCCGTCTCTTCCTGCACCCCTCCCNTCTCTTGCAAATCCATCGCCCTCCTCGACAGCGGCTGGGTCAGTGGTAGCGGCAGACGGTTTTGGTTTTCCGCCAAAGGATATAGGTTTCAGTTCTCTCCACTGACAGGCCCAGACGCCGAGGAAGATCATGAGAGCGGTACTGGAGATCTGGAGGCCCCACCAGAAGATTTGAGTGGGCAACTCTTTGGTGTAGAAGGTGGTGACGACGAGGTTGATGACGTGAATGGTTACGGCGAAGTCAGGGACGAGTTTGGATCGGGCGATGAAGAGCAGCAGGAAGATGACACTGNNTTGGCGCAAGTTGTTAGCAAGGCGAGAGGTATGCAGTTGAGAACACGTTGTGACATACCAAATCATGCTGTCCATCATCCAGCAGAGACCAAGCATCCATCCAGTAGTGACATCGCTTCGGACAGTTCGCCAGCTGAGGAGGAGATCTGCTGTGACTTCTCTGCCTGCGACCAGGGTGGTGAACAGGATCAAGGCAGCTGCGACGGCGTAGTATAGGAGTTGGAGGATGACGATCTGGGCGAGGATTCGTTTTGGCGCGAGATCAGCGAGAGCACCGGGACGAGCAGGACGCCTTCGACGAGGCATTTTCGAACGAAAAGTTATTGTTGATGTTTAGGATAACAAAAGGTGTCTGAGAGATGATCCCTCGCTGACGTCGATCGACGCCGACTCGCCGACGCTTCCCCAAAGCTTCAATCGCCGCTTGGAGTCTCGGATTAACTGCCGTTTATTCTATTCGCATACCATACACAGTCACAATGGGTTGGTTCGGTTCAGACAAGCCCAATGCTCCCGAAGCACCAAAGGCGACAGGCGACGGCGGCTTCATTGCGCCTGACCGCTCAAAGCGCGCACACTGCTGGGAGGCCCGCGATGGCTACTTTGCCTGCCTCGACAAGAACAACATCATCGACAGTGTGAAGCAATCCGAAAAGGCCGACAACCTCTGCGCCCCCGAGTCGGCCAAGTTTGACCAAAATTGTGCCTCGAGTTGGGTGAGTCGACATTCTGTTCCTACACAGTCCACCGCAGCCTTCTGACTTTGCGCCAGGNTCCAATACTTCAAGAAGAGAAGAGTCATGGAATACCAACGCGACCAGACCCTCAAGAGGCTACAAGGCGAGGGTGCCAGCGACATTGCCGTCCAGCAAAAGTAGTCAATACCGACACGCCACCGACAAAAGTCATACAACCGCCTCCCAGGCGCTCGCCATACCGAAGCTGTAATCCGCCACTTCATCCAGCATATCCGCAATTGCCTATCGGCTGCTCCCTTTCAGCAACTCTGGACCACGGACGATAATACATGTTGGACATGTAGGAATGGGGTTAATGGAGAAGAACAATGGAGAAGCCATGCCTCGAAACTGTATTATATGTAAAATACTGTACCAATATCACGCCGAATGAACTCAAGCCACACACCATACATCGCGATTCACCGCCATGATCAACCTTTCCTTCAGTGCTGCTCGTGATAAAAGTGACTTTTCACCTTGATACACTGCCAAGACCTTCCACTCCACCCCGCAATTGCCTATCTCGAATTCTTGACGCGAACCATCTCGGTCATTTCCTTTTATTGCCGTCGTCACGAAACTCTTCACTGCCATAGCCCGGCGACATCAAACTAATCTCACAAACTGGCTCCCTCGACCTTTGATGGATTGCGCACGCAAAAAGAAACTAGGCTCTGATAAATCTGCCGGAAGCTGAAAGAACCACCCATCATGAACGACCAACAACACGATCTTTCCTACCCGGATCCTGCATCTGGTTACCATCTAACACCTTACCCTGAAGTTTCACACCAAACCGATCCCTACAGCTATGCCTACGCTCCCCTGCAAGAGGATTTCTATCCTCCCATGCCCCAACCTCTCATGCATGAAGGTTTTATGCCGCGCGGTCCACAGCCTCTGATGCACGAAGGATTCATGCCTAGACATGACATGGACGTAGACTCTGACGTTGATGAAGATCCAAGTGCTGGTTATGGTGCTCTACAAGCGCAATACGGTCTAAACTTCGTCTTGAACCCTCAGAGCTCTCATACCGATTTCCATCACAACACCCAGTTCGGCCCCGAGGGTGGTATCGTCTACGAAGATGAATTCGAGGGAGAAGACCTCCGACTTCAGCGCAGCCGGCTAGACAGCGTCGACCGTGAACTCTTGGATGTTAGAGACAATCCTCGCATAGACCCCGACTTTGCCATGTCTGATGCAGGCGGCAGCTCCGATGACATGTCCATCAACTCTGACCTCTTGAACGACATTCTCGATGAAGAAATTGCTGCAGGATCTCGTGGTCGCGGCAAAGGCCGTGGCCGAGGACGCGGACGAGGTACTGGACGAGGACGACGTGGTTGGAAGTGGGCTATCAAAGGTACAGAGCACGATCCCAAGGTGGCTGGAAGAGGTCGTGGCCGAGGTCGAGGCAGAGGGAACGGTGTTCCACGTGGAGAAGGCCGCCGAAAGAACGGCGACAAGAGAAATACTGTCGCAGAGCCTGATCCAGAGTTCAAGAGGCTGCAGTCACTCGCCACGCAAGCCTTCTTGAATAACAACTATCAGGCCGCTGCAGACTATGCGCGTGATGCTGTCAAGGCCAACCCCGAGATTTTCGCTGCTCACAGTTTGCTGTCCGAGATTCTTCTGGCACAAGGAAAGGATCAGGACTCGCTGACTGTGCTCTTGCATGGTGCTCACACAAGACGTGACCCGGCTTTATGGTGGACTGTTGCAGAACGAACATTGGAGTTGGCTGGAGAGAACCGCACTCCTTCTGTTCTTGAACAAGCCGTCTATTGTTTCGCTTGGGCGATCAAGCTCGACCCTGATGACTACGATGCTCGCCGCGAGAAGCTCAACTTACTTCTCGAATCTGATCAACCGGCAAGAGCGAGAGGAGAAGCCAAGATGATGGTTCGCCAGAAGCCGCATGACCTCAACATCCTCAAACAATACGCGGATCTGTGTGCTTACTCGGCGAGTACGCCAGAGATCCAGCGTGCAAAAGATGCTTACGATGTCGCAATTAACTTCTACTTCAAGGGCCGATCCCTCGGTGTCCCAGAGACGCAATGGTCTCATCTCAATGTTTACCTGGATCTGGTCGAGAAGTGCGAGAATCCCACACAAGCAGCTTTCCACCTCAGAAAGCTTTCGAGATGGTTGCTTGGAAGAAAAGAAGACACTTTCTGGGACGAATTGACAGGAGACGACAGAGAGTTTGACAATGACGACGTTCCTCGAAGGATACAAATCCCGGAGTTCAAGTACAGTCGATACACAAACAAGAAGGAGATGTACGGCGAAGGTCTGCCCTTGGAGCTGCGTGTCAAACTCGGTCTCTTCCGTGTCAAGATCAGTAGAGCTGATCTTCCCGAGGCCATGCGCCACTTCCAGCAGCTCCTTGACCTCAAAGACGAAGTTGCAGATTACTTCGATCTGTTCAGAGATGTTGCCGAGGCTCTGATTGAGCAAACCTATTACGCAGAGGCCATTCTCTTCTACGAGCCCATTAGATCAGTGCCCGAGGCATGCGATCACGACTACTACATGAAGCTTGCAGACTGCTACATGATCTTCAATCGCAACGCAGACGCAGAGTCTTGCTGGAAGTTCATTGTCGACAATGATCCAGAAGACATCAAGTCGCGTATCGCGTTAGCCAAATTGTACGAGGCTGAGCAGAGAATGGCAGAGGCTGTTCCACTGGTTCACGAGGTTATTAGACTCGGCCGAAGTGATGCAGTGAAGAAGGCCAAGATTACTGTCGACAAGCCTCCACCACCGAGAACTCTCGCACCTCTCATGCCGCGACCTGAGCAGACTGCGCCTACCAGGAGAGTTGCGGGTCCAGTATCTAGGCACTACTCCTTGGGCCCGATGCCTGAGGATGTCGACGATGGCCGCGATGGCGACTATCAGGACGAAGGACACGACGACGCGGAAGAAGAAGAGGACGATCAGGATGAGGGTGAAGAAGATGATGATGAGCGATTCATCGCCTTCCGCCCTGGCAAACGCGGTCGCCCAAAGACAGCAAAACAGAAGGCTCCTAGAGCAGCGCGTGTGTCTCAAACCTACGAACGTCTTCAACAGCAAGATCAACGTATCAAAGCCAACCACGTTCTCGTCAACTCGGCCAGAGAAACTCTAGAAGAAGACGATGATGCCCTACAGACCTACTTTGAAGCGGCCCAAGAGATGATCGACGACTTCAAGACCGTTCGCGCCTTCTACCCCGGCCGCGACAAACACATCAAGTTTACTGGCTATGGTCGCAACACGAAAAATCCTGTTGTTGCTGAGATGGAAGCTATGAAGAAGCGAATTGCAGAAGATGGCATGGATGTCGACGAAGAAGTGCCTGACGAAAGCATCCCCAACAACTTCCACGACATCAAGTTTACGGAATGGCTAGACATGTTTTGCGAATACGCATTGCTGCTTGCCAAAGCTGCTGATAGAGAAAAATGCTACGAGGTGCTTACAGGCGCATTCAGCTGTACGGTATTCTACCACAGCCTTCAGCACAAGACACAAATCCACGCGACTTGGATGGCATGCGCGCTCCTCCTCAACGACGAGCAAAAAGTCTGCGAGGTAGGCCGCTTCTTCATCATCGAATGGCCTCACAGCGGCGCCGCCTACCAACTCTTCGCCGCTGTAAACCGTTTGTTTGCCGGCTACAGTAACTGGTTCAACAGCGGACCCACCCAAAAATTCATCCTGCGTCAAGTAAAAGCCCTCGATTACGCCCTCTTGGACCCAGAATCTCGCGCCCTCTACGCGTTCACAGGTCAAGAACGCAGCTCCTACACTCATGCCGGCAAACGCGATGCAAACCCTTACTCCCTCCCCGACCTCGATGCCGGCGTCATCTCCNTCTACGGCCACATAATGGCAGCAGCGCAATCCTGGACGTCGGCACTAAACTACTATTTCCGCGTCTTGACCTTGGATCCAGATAACATTGCTATCAATCTCTGTTTGGCAACTGCATACATGCAAATGGCAATGAAACGGCAAGCAGAAAACAGACATTGGCAAATTTACCAAGGACTGGCGTTTTTGGAGAAATATGTGCGACTGAGGATGAAGAGTGGGAGCGCTATTCATGAGCAAGAGGCTGTGTATAATGTAGGGCGCTCGTGGCATTTGCTGGGGATTATGCATTTGGCTATTCCCGAGTATGAGAAGTGTCTGGCGTTGGCTGATAAGGTTAGGGAGGAGGCGAGAGAGAAGAGGAGACAGCAAGAAAGCGATGATGGTGAGGTCGAGGACGAAGAGGAAACAGATCCTGAAGAGTTTACGCAAGAGGCGGCGTTTGCGTTGATGCACATTCTCGCTATGAACAGTAACGAGAAGGCGGCGAGAAAGATTGCGGAAAAGTATCTCGTCATGTGAGATTTCTTCTCTCAGAGCAAGGACGGGAAGGCGCAAAAGATGGCACTGGTGGAGAGGGTAATGGACACGGAGTTGAGGATCTTTTGCTTCTGGGGCATGACACAGCAAAAGAGAGATCGATTGCTCAAAGAGGCATGGGATTGTAATATCAAGATGAGAACCGACTTTTGTACAAATACAGACTATTGCTTGCCAAGGCCGTCTATTCATCTTCAAAACACTCCAAAGATGAACAGACTTCCGTTCTACTTTTTGTACACCAGAAGACCGAGCCACACTATACTTACAGAGAATCGAAGTGTATATACAATCGCCAATCAGACCCCGAAGCACAACCACGATTTTGACACCTATCAACCGCCTCCACAACCATACTCGACATACATCTCGACCTCGTCCTCGGACGGCCAGCCACCCCAATTTTCCACACTCTCAACAAGCGTCTTGATCTCCTCAATCTGTTCAGCTGATGCGGAAGGAGGAGCCTCCCCACCGTCAAGCTCGGGCCTCGAAGGCTCCCATCGATCCTCGACAAACACACGAAGAGCAATCAGGGCTCTCCGCATCAAGACGTGACCTCTGCGGTCCATAGCACAGCGCTTGGCAAGCGCCCTTCGATGTTTACGCATCCATTCGACCAGCTCNTTGAGGCCGTCGTAGTCGCGCAATATACCCAAGGCGCGAACGTAGGCGTGCAGTAAGGCTGGACGAGGGATGGTGTACAAACGAGGCAACTCGGGTTTGGAATGTTGTGTCTCCGACTCAGTAGAGACAGAGTCCTTTGCGCCTTCAGTCAAGATCCAGAACTGTTCTTTCATCCAGCCATGGCCGTCTCGGGACATAGTGTTCGCATGCGTGATAAGGCGGCCTGTGGCTTCGGAAGCGAGTTCTGGGTTATATCCATATTCTTGAAAGACAGTGTGAACGGCGCTTGCTGCATGCTCAGCGACGACGCAGACGCACAGAAAGGCGTCCTCGTCAAACGTGAGATCGTTCTCCCACATGGTCACGTTGACCTGGCGGGCAAGATTGAATGCGAAAATCTTGTCGTATAGATCATTTTCTGTGATCAAAGAATCTTTGCCCCGAAGATATAAGGATCGCCAGCTCGAAGCCAGAGTTGGCGCAGCTCTACGAGCCAATGCAGCAAACACACAATTCCAGGCTGGCGCGTGTGTTCGTTTCTGCTCGACGAGCAGATAGAGAGCTCGGGCTAGTGGTTGTCGGAGGTCAAAGTTGGACTTAACCACAGTGCCGTATCGCCATAGCAGCGTCAACTCCCTGTCGAGCGGAGTGTGAGGGAAACGGCATAGAAGGCGTATGTAGGCCGTAAAAATATGATCAGGCAAGACGTGCAAGGATTGGTCATGCTTAGACCCATGAAGGAGAGCGTCGATAGCAGAACGATATCTTTCAGCGCCGGTCTCGAGATAGACAAGGCCCTCTGCGAGAGTCTCTGCGCTGTCTAGAAGCATAACAAGGGTATCGTCGGAAGGATGTTTTCCGTCCTCGCGCATATGGTCATAGAGCTGTTGGACTGAAGGTATCTCGGCACGAATATACGTCAACTGATGTGCAGATGACGGGGGCGAGCCAATCTCCATGGTATCACCTGGATATAGAGGATCCGGATCATCGTCTTCAACCTCATGACCAATGTTTTCGGGGCCGAGTCTGACTCTNTTGCGCTCCTGTATCAATACTTCGAACATGGCATGATAAATACGGTGGTCGGCAGGNAGATTCTCGTCCTGGTATGCCAAGAAACAAGCCCAGGCTTGCTGAGCCGTACGAGTCGTCTTGATACGAGCGATCCAGATGCTTTGAGCAGAACTGCGCTTGGGCAGGTCGTCGAGGAATACTCTTTTCTGTATTGTAGGGCTGCGGTCTGTATCCCAGCCTGCATATATCATAGCAACCTGGTCCCATAGGTTGAGTGAGTAGCCAGCCTCCTGCATCCTGATCAAGATTTGGTGAGCACGACTAACGCCATAGTCGAGACCAATACGGGCATCCATACCGGTACGATCTTCTTTCCACGGAGGCCAGGAGGGAGATTTGAGCCTCGCCCATTCTCGGTCAGAAGGGGTCTTCTTAGTGGCCAGTTGGACGCGTACGACGGCGCGATAGCCTACTCGATCGATAGCAAGAGCAGGGGTGTGATCAGCCATGTGTTTGAGAATGATGGCTTGGGCAGCCTCTTGAAAGCCGACGTTCTTGAAAGGAGAGATGTGCGAGGGCTGAGAGAGTATACGGAGAGCATGATTAGATCGGGAGGTCAGATGCGAGATGAAAGCATGGTCATCATGATGCATGTCGGATTCTTCGAGGCGGAGAAGACGATCATCAGACAAACGGAGTTGATGGGTCAGCCAGGTGGCCACGACGGGTATAGCGGCAGGCCAGACGCGACGGCAATGATGTGACAATCCCTCGAAGATGGGGAAGACAAGGCGGTCGAATAGGAAGGGTGTATCGGAATCCCAGTCTGGCAGGTGGTCCAAAAGAAGACGAAGAGCTTCAGGACGAATGTGTTGTCGAGCGAGGAAGCCGCGGTAGACGAAGAGCGGAGGAGCGTGGGATCCCGTGAGCAAGCGGGCGGCAAAGAGCGAGTCTTTGGTAGAGAGAATGTTGGCATAGTAGTCGACGTGATGCTGCGTGTAGCCCAGGGAGCGTAGAACAGGGTGTTCTCGGTCTGTCAAGGAGATGATCCTATCATCAGGCGTGTCCGGCTTGTGTGACGTGTCAGAGGCGGCCATGAGTTCCAAGCGACGGTCGACAATCTTCTTCAGAGCCTTGTGGTTGGGACTCGATGAGAGGTGCCATGTCTTTGGTTTGCGATTGTCTTCGCGTTGTTGGTATAGATGAAGAGCAGCTGATCGATAAGGAGAGAAATCGACAGCGACTCGACGCAGCAAGTCCCGCTGCTTGTCAGCAGGAAGGTGGTCGCTCTTCACATGGCCGTGGTTGGAGAAGGAGCGACGGGCGTTGTTGCCGAGTGACTTGCAGAAGAGGGTTCGAGTAGCATATTGGGCCCGTCTACCGAGGGACAGAGCACCAACAACGGGCATTCATCAGGTCGTGCGCAACAAGTCTGCTGTCGATTGGCAATCACATCCAGCTGTCCATTCGAAATTATGTCTAGATACACTCCCGCCAAGCAAACAGAGCAAAAGCCGCCCAGGCCGAAGCGGGAGCGGAGAGAGCCGCTGCACGCAAGGGCCACGTCTGGCCTGGCAGACAGAGATGGTCAGGTCGTTGCAGGAATGATTGTTTCTATTGTCTAGTCATCGAATTGCTGTCGCTATTGAGCTCTGCTATTGAAAGCCATCCGACAATCGCCTGGTTGTATTGTTGCGAGTCTGCTATTGTGCAAGTTCAAAAGCTGGGGCAGCTGCCAGTCCAAAGCACAACGCGTCTTCCCTCATTGCGACTTTTGCGACCAGAGACGCGGGGACCATGACCGACACCACCATGACCGATCACCACCAGAGCAATGGCGACGTCGCCGCTGAACACTCTACTGCTCCAGTCGACTCTTCCCCGACCGGCGTCAAACGAAAGCGCCACGAGTCCGAAAAGACTCAACAACCGAAAACACAGGCACAGACACAGCTGTTCCTAGACCTTTGGGAGCTTCTGAAATCGTCCGTCGCGTCCACTACCCACCATCTGCCACATAGCATACTGACAACCATGCCAGAANACGATCCCGAACCCTCAGTCCTGCACCTGCCATTGCCTAACGCGTCGCGACTCTCCCACACCAACGGCGATTCTACCAAGCGCCCGAAGCTTGACCACGACGACCAACAAGACACTATCGCCTCGCGCCTGCAGAACAACCTCTACCCAAGTCTCGATGAATTCGAGCACGACCTCGACCATGCTCTCGATACCCTTTTCGAGCCCCTCAAGGCCAAGGATCCTACAAAGAACGCCCAACGTCCCGCCAACCAAGACGTTACTGCCATGCAGACTCTCTCAGCATTCCGCGCCCTCGTCAAAGACTGTCTGGAACACGAACGGCCCAAGGACGAGACCATGCCTGTCAAGAAGGAGGACGAAGATCCGCTTACAACAAACTCCACCAAGACTGTTTTGAGTCTGTACGGAAACGCTCCTCAACCGAGACAGCTCTTCTCCAGTCTACCGCTGTCGAACACGTCGATACAAGGTCCTGGCCTGTCTGTCGAGGAACTCGGTCTACCCACTATGCTTTCCGCCACCAAGGTCGTACCCCTGCCTCCTAGCGACGCCGCAGTCGCTCGAAAGGCCAACCCTACCTTTGCCGACGTCTTTCCTTCGCCTGCATCCCTGCCGCCATTAAATCCTCCCAAGCCGACCAGGCATTCGTCTTCCAAATCCACTGCCATTTCATGGTCGTTCGGCGAACTTCCAAAAGCTTCGAGAAAAGGTGGATACACACTGCAGCCCCTGACTGTGGGAACCTGGGTAGGCTACGGTGCTCATGAAATCAAAAAGTCCGCATCTGCAATCAAGCGCAGGCGGAGGGAGAGTCTTCTGAATGGCCAGGAACAGCCAAAGCCTACCGAAGAAGCATCTCCTGCCGATATCATCGCCCAAGAGGCTGCCCTGTTCCGCGCCGCTTACTCCGGCTTCGCTCCGACCCAGGACAACTCGAAAGCTCTGGTGGCCAAAGAGACAAAGGACATGGTTTGGTGGCACAGGATGGGCCAGAGACGATTCGATGACCACTTCGTCCTTGATCCTGCTCTGCAGGAATCTCCCNTTACCAATGATGGCGAGGAATCGACCAAGGAGGCTGCCGCTGAAAACGTCTTGAGCGCAGACGACCTCGAAGCCATCCAAATGGCCATCAAAAACTTTGACGAGGAATCTTTCAAGCCAAACAAACTCGAAGTTGTGTCCACCATCAATGAAGAAGAGCGCGAGGTGGATCAAATGCTTGTGGAAATCTCCAACCTCCTGAAAGCTTTGTCTTCGCATCAACGCATCCGAAACTCCTACATTCCCACAGGCTCGCGCAACCCAGCAAGTCCCAGTCCGTTACTGAGCGCTATGGTCGGTACGGCAACTGCCCCATCAGCTGAAGAGAACGAAACCTACAGAGCTCTGCGATCACAATTAGCCCAGCTGATATCCAAGCTTCCGCCTTATGCCGTTGCCAAACTTGATGGTGAAAAGTTTGCAGACTTGGCTGTCAAGAAGAACATTGTCATCCAGGGCAAAGAGTACCGTGGAACCATGGAGGAGGACCAACTTACTCGTTTGATTCGTTCCTCGGCTATGCAGGCTGCTGCTGCTGCTCAGAAACCAGACTCGACAACACAGTATGGACGCACACCATCTGTTTCCAGTCGCTCTGCGCACACATCAGCAAACTATTACAACTCTAAGACCCCAGCCGCAAATTACCGCGGTGCTGCACAAAGCTATAATGCACCTGCTACTGCTCCGCGTGCTGGGGCCGGCTATCCCAACACTTACAACACCAGTAGTACTGGCCGCTCGAGCTTCAGCACGCAATACTATGGTCAGCAACGACCGACATATGCTTCAAACTACAGCACCCAAACCCCTCAACCCGTCAATCCTGCTCGTACAGGTTATAATGTTCCTCAAACCACATATGCCCCTCGCACCACTGCATCGACCTTTGCCAACGGCACTCCTACTGCCGCTGCCTACACGCCACAAAACTATGGGCAAACACGACCTACTTATGGTTCTGCCAGCACACCCGTACCACAGCAGACGTACCAATCTCGTACGCAGAACCTTGCAGCCTCTCAACCACAACCTTCCTCTGGCCGCGCAACACCGACTTTCGCCCAACCTCCAAACCCAAACACTTCGTCAGCGGTCGGACCTTCTGGCTTTCACAGTACACTAACTCCTGAACAACAAAGGTTAATGATGGAGCGACAGCGCGCAGCACTAGCCATGCAACCGCAATCTGGACTGGCAGCGCAGACAGCACCAATGGGAGGCAGTCCTGCAGCACCCCAAGCTGCCATGCAACCTCCGAACCAGCAACCCAACGGATCGCTTTAGGAAATGATCAAGGACATCGAGGGACCATTGGCAAAATATGGAACTGGAACCCACCGCTGAGGCACACCTTGAACGATTGCTGATTGCTCGCTGTGTGGTTCTCCATGCTTGCTACCCAAATTGGGATTTTAATAGATGTAACGGCAGAGTTGGCAAAGCAGATAGCATCGGAGCAACGGAATACGAGAAGTGTTGCCATTCTATAACCACAATTAATCTGTCTCTCTGTTCTCTATACAAATCCACTCTTCCATCTCACCTAACAACTTTTACAATCTCAGACTGTGCTGGCGGAACCTGGTGCCTGACTGCTGTCAATAATCCGCCCATCGGTTCACGGCTCAGGAACGCGTCTTCTAGTTTCTAGCGATACCGGAAGTCAAACATATCACTGGTCCATCAAGCAAGGTTTGTACAGCGGCCCCGCCATTTGCGTGTTTGTCAGCCATTTTTGCCAAAAACTGGGGAAGTGGGGTGCAGCAGTCATGACGTGGGCGACGAGATGGTGCTCTTGGTTGATGTGCTTTCCATCTCTTCTGCATGCTGTTAATTATCAAGCGTCGGAATCACCTTCGTCAAGCAAGGACTTGCATGTTAGTCACAGGGAGCTATTGATGGCGGGCATATGGACATGAAAGCTCGTCCGGGGTGGGCACGCAAGGTGCTTCCTTGCCGAGCACGTCTTAGGGTTGGTGAAGCTTTTTTGTCAAGACAATGTCTCAGATGGCTGATGGCATCGTTTGGGGTTACGGCAGATGGCTGGTATCCTTGTTGATGCCTCACGTTGATCGGGCTGGGGTGCATGGTCGACCACTGCGGCGTGCCGTCTTTTGTCGACACGGTCTCCCGCATGTGCATACATGCTCATCCTCGTATAGAGGCCCGGATACCACGGCTGTTCATCTCTGCAGTGTCCATGCAACAGATCGAAGACTTAACCGGCGGGGTCACAGTTGGCTCTTGTCGCATTCCGGACCGTTGCTATCCGCGATCAGTTGAAGTATAAGTAGGTTAGCTATTGCCCAGTGTTCGCCATGTAGGTGGTGCCTTCCTCTATATCGTTCCAATGCCTTCCCTTTCCACAGTCGTTGGCGCCTTCCTTGGTGCAGCTTCTTTGGCTGCCAGTGCTGCCGTGCCCGTCGCTCAACCTTTCGAACACTTCAAGATCAAAAGACAATCTACCAATACCACCAGCAACAGTGACCTACAAGTTGATCTCGGCTACGAAGTCTACGAGGGGTACACCAACCAGACTACAAACATCAACATCTGGCGCGGGTATGTCAACAGACGTTCCACCCTCGATCGACACTAACCATTCGCGTTTAGCATTCGTTTCGCTGCCCCTCCGACTGGGTCTCTGCGCTGGCAAGCACCTCAAGTTCCTGCAGAGAACCGTTCACAAACCATCCAGGCCACTCAATACGCACCCCAATGCNCTCAGAGCTCGCTCTCGGGTGGTCAGGGCACACTCTCGACCGAGGACTGTCTTTTCCTCAATGTTTACGCCCCAGAGAATGCAACAAATCTTCCAGTACTTGTCTGGATTCATGGTGGAGGCTATGGACTTGGCAATGGTCGTCAAGACATGCAAGCCATCATCAACACTAATAACAACTCGTTTGTCGCTGTGACTATCCAGTATCGCCTTGGTGCTTTCGGTTTCTTGTCCTCGGATGAGGTCGATCGCTTTGGTTCCGTCAATGCTGGTATCCTTGATCAGACTTTTGCACTCAAGTGGGTTCAAGAATACATCTCTTCTTTCGGTGGTGATCCACGCTCGGTAAGTATTTCTGGAGAGTCTGCTGGAGGAGGTTCAGTCATGCTGCAAGCCATGGCTTATGGTGGTACTTTGGGCACTTCGTTATTCAAGAATGCCATCGCGGCTTCTCCTTACTTGCCTATGCAGTATGGGTACAAGGATTGGGTGCCTTCGCAGTCTTACTACGCTTTTGCGGGTTTGGCCAACTGCATGCCTAACACTGCTTATGGGTCTTCTGCTCGCACCATCTTTGAGTGTTTGGTCAACCAAGATACCACAACTCTGCAGTACGCCAGTTTCAATGTTTCTGCTTCCGGCACTTTCGGTACTTGGGGCTTCTTGCCTGTCACAGATGATGTGTTCATCCAGCAATTGCCTAGCCAGCAACTCTTGGAGAAGAAGGTGAACGGACAGAACCTTCTCGTCGGCAACAACGCCAATGAAGGCCCTCTATTCGTTCCTCAGACCATCAATACTGAAGCCGATCTCGTCGCTTGGTTGGAACTCACCTTCNCCCTCTTCAGCAACGACGACATCTCAAGAATCCTCCGCTACNTGTGAGCTCTTCCCCTTTCTCCTCCAATTCTTTCGACAGAATCCTAATGAAAGATATCAGACCCCAGCTCCAACGCTACAGACTCGCCTTCAGCACTCGACTTTGCAACCCTGGGCAACTCTGGCCCAACAGCCATCAACGAATCCTCCGTAGCCACAGGCCAACAACAACGTGCCAACAACATCTACGCCGAAACCACCTTCGTATGTCCCTCCTACTGGATGGCCGAAGCCTACACCGGCGACAAATCCTCCTTCAAATACCAATACTCGGTCCCCGCCGCCCAACACGGCGCCGATGTCTCCGGCTACTTTGGCCCCGCAGCACCCACCCAAGGCCCTGCTTTCGAAGCCGCCTTCATGTCCATCTGGGGCCAATTCGTCGTAAACTCCAATCCTTCCATTCCCTCGAACATTGCAGGTGCGGGCGGCCAAGCTGCTGTCAATTTCCCGCGTTTCAATGTTTGGAACCCCGTGCAGGTTAATCTTAATCAGACTGGGGGTCAAGAGCTTTATGGCAAGATTGGGGTACAGAATATTAATGCTACTGTTTATGTGGGGCCGGGGTTGGAGAATGACTTTGAGGTTGTGGATGCGTATGCTTGGGAGGGAGGTAGAGGACAGAGGTGTGATTTCTGGAGGGCGGTTGCTAAGATTGTGCCAGAGTAGATGTGAAGGGGAAAGGGAGAAGGATATGAGGGTGAGGAAGGGGGTATATAATCAGCAGTGCTTAATGTCCAATATGTTTTCCTGATACTCTAGCTTCTTACATTTTTGTCTCTTTCCTAGTTGTGCATGCTCGTCTTCTGACTTCCATCGCCTTGCCCTATCTGTCATGGTTATAGCTTTCTCGGCGTCTGTTGGTCATGGCCCAGGTCCCAAGTTAAGAGCGAGTGCTCCTCGATCGACTTCATTTTTGAAGCAGGACTTTGTTCGAAGGAAGATGCAACCCACATCCTTACATTGTCTCTAGTACGTTATCACTTTTCATCCTCTTATGAGGGGTCCATCGAGAACTGTGTCTTTCCTCTGAGCTCAGAAACAAACGTCGAAGATGCTGGATTTCTGCGACCATGGACCACACAATCATGTTATGACCACAACTTTTCTACCATATACCTTCCAGATATGCTTCTACCCATCGGGTCGTTGCTTGAGTATTCAGATAACCTCTTGGTTGAGATATCTTCTATTTGATCTTGGAAATGCTTGTCATGGGTGTCACCCTGCTGACATACACCCCCTGACACAAAGAAGAAGAAAAATGGAGGAAAATGAACAAGAGAAAGTGAAGCGAGGACACAGAACAGTATACTAGAGCCAGGAAACCGGCCCCTCCAAGTGGCAAAACGTGTGACACCTGTGGCTATCAGAAGACGCAATGATCTCGAGGTTCTGGATGATGTTCACTGAGAGATGATGTTTTACTGACTCGCTACAGTTGGATCTCTGAGCGAGTTATCTTTTGGGTATCTTTGCAAGTTACACATCGCTTCATGCGAGGAGAGCGGGAGTTGATTACGTGAAGAGAGTGGGAAAAGTGTGTCATTGTGTAAAAGTCGTAAAGTATGCTAATCCAACAGTCTTCTTTCTATTGCCTTTGTGGATCAAATTAGGCTGGGATGAGCTGCATGAGATTAAAAAATGCCAGAGTAGTTCAGATCTCTGTGTTGATCTTGATGGTCTGGTGTGGTCTGTCATTCTTCTGAGTCAGCTTGATTATCAATGGAGTGTACGTTGGACAGGGCTCACTTTTTCGAAGAAAGAGGGCCGACAAGGAAATGATGTTCAACAATGCTCATCCTTGCTGTGAATATGGAAGAAGCACTTGTCTCTCTTGGGAAGAGCAGGGAATTTGACATCTTGGCTCACACGAGACTGATGCACTGCAATCACAAGATCCACAAAGATCTCGTTTGTCCAGTTTACTGCGTTTCTAGAAAGGAACGTGTCCGGCTCAGACTCGATTCCCACTGTCCAGCCTATGATTTCAATGAAAGCCTTGCGCAGCGGAGATCTTGCCACAGTCCGTGCATATACTGCAGGAAGTGCGCCAGGGTCGATGTTTTTAGTCGTCGTGCACTTGGCAAAGATGCTGTCCATGACTTGGTTTTGAAGGAGCGGAATCTGGTGTTTGTCGCCGAAGATCCAGAGCCTAGCCATTGTATCGAAAGTAAGAGCCGCAGTATCGAGCTTGCGAGTGTAGCGCCAGACTTGGAAATGCTCGAAAACGTCCTTAGTCACTCTGGGAAGGTCGATCTTGCGTTCAGTAGCCTCCTTGAACGAGCCCTGAAAAGCAGCACGGAAGTAGTCAGAGTAGAAACAGAGCAGGTCTTTGCGCACGTTGTAGGCCTTCTTCTCTATTCCGACGATCAGAGTGACTGTTTCTTGAAAGTGTTCGCTATTGAAGGTATAAGCACCGCAGGGGACAAGTTGGAGTTTTGCTGGAGTTGTTCCATACCGCGAAGGCCATTTGTCGGGCGTTGAGACAGCACCTTTGGAAGGGGTCGACATGGTGAATTGGGCGACGTGGAAGATGTTGATGGCAGCGAGTTTGGTAAGAGCGGGTGAGAAATGGTTGTTGAAAGCCAACGCGCAAGTGGTAGTGGTTCTGAGTGTGCCTTCTTCAAGTATGCTGATGCGAGAGAAAACGTGGGTGATAGATGCGTGATGGATGTCAGAACTGAAGCAGATGTTCAAGCAACCTCCAGTGAGACGCTGCAACAGAATGAGACCAACGAGTGGAGCCGTTCGAGAAGTTGCGACACAATCAAACAGTATTTCCGTGCAATACGTGCACCAAAAGTGAAAAGATCAAAACATGCATTTGTCCGGAGGTCCCAGAAATGATTGTTCTTCCTACGAGTATTGCTCGTTCCAGGTCCAGCATCCCACAGCAGTCTATCCCATTCCCTTCGTCCATAAAAAAAAGATGCATACATAACGTCCAGCAAAACGCCTGCCAGCGCCAAACAAATCCCTGTATCAGACAGCCACCCAGCAAAAAAAGAAATAACAATGAAGATGTGCTATATTAAACAAGTCAAGCAAAGAAAGGAAGGTGGTAGGTCGTGAGACAGCTCCTAGCGTATGTCGAGCTGGAACTGTTTGAATCGTCCGCTCATTGTGCGACAGCGTGGACATTGTGCTATGCGTCCGCGGGATTGTTCTGACATGAGTGCTTCGACACAACCCGTGCACAGGCCGCAGATGCATTCGGTGCAAGCGAAACACTCCTTGAGTATGCTAAGCCTCCTACAGCCTGCACAATATATCTGGACGGGGTTCGAGAACATGGGTGATGAATCTGAAGAGAGGTTTTGCGACGGCATGATGTGAAAGTTGTTGCCTGATTGGTTGGAGTCGATAGAGGATGAGACGGCGTTGTCTTCGACAGAGGGGAATGGCCCCAGGTCTAGGGGTGGTCCATCTGCGTCGGCGGGAGGAGGTGTGAGGGTTTGTTGTAGAGGCGATGCAGTATATGATTGGAACTGAGAGCCGAGAGCGAAGGGCGCAAGTGGTGTGCGTGCACCGACTTGTGGTGATTTATAAGGAGATACGGGTAGCNNTGTTACGAACAGTCAGTGGCAGCCGTTCGTGACAAAAGAGAGTTGTGTCCGACGCACAGGTGTGAGGTCCCGATCTTCCTCAGTGGCAGACGTCGCAGCGTCTATCAAGTCTTCCCATCTCTTGCCGTACATGTTAGGTTCGGCGCTGAGGGCCTTGCGGTTCTCGTTCTTGATCTTGTCTCTCTCGTGCTTTGCTTTGCGGGCACTCTGTGTCAGCGAGTTCTTATGTGAGCTATGGGAGATGGAGCGCTGCATGGGGGGAAGGGTGTTCTGGCGACTCGAGGGCGACTTGAGCAGCGACAGGCCCGAGGGGTGGCTCTGATCTTCTTGGTATTGGCTATCGAGGAATTGCTGGCCGGCCGAGAGCGTGGGATCTACCATGTGAGCTCTCTTTGCGTCGGTCACATGGTCGTTGAAATAGTTCTGACGCATGTACTTAGCGCTCGGAGCAGCGTCATCAGCGCAGTCAGGGCCTACTTGATCATTGTCCCATTCTCCGTCTGGTCGAGCATAGTGTAGCTGTGCCAGGGCGGCAGCCGCGCTCGCAGCTGGNATAAGGGAGCCCCGTCGGTACTCTGCCGGCAGGCCGTAGCCGTCGGGGGCTATCTGAACGGGGCCCAGCCCGCCTTGAAATCCATATGAGCTCAGCCCGTCATATGCAACGCTCATGGGCGCATTGAACACACCTGCAGAGGGTCCTCCAACTGCATACTGGTCGTTGTGGTGGTGATCTGCAGGCTGTGATCGCGGTTGGCGTGGGGCAGACGTCGGCGACCATAGCTCTACTCGAGGAGGCCGTTCAGACGGCGGCGAGTTGACCATTAAGTCGAAGCTCTCCTTGGTTGCCGGCAGCTTGGGAATGTAATATTCCGGATGCGCTCGTCGGATGTGCTCCTGCATCGAGCGGAAACGCTTCTCCTATAATTCCTTTGTAAGTCGCGTTCTCATCTTAACATGACCGATACGGCGAAGCATTGCGGCGTGGAGGAACGACTGCGGGGCAGACGGGACAGCATGGTGCATGGGACAATAACAGAGACAAAGATAACACGGTCGACGACAGCAAAACAGTGGATATTGGGAGACGGAGCAAAAGCAGAGAGAAGAAATAGGGGACGCACGCCCAAGCATTTCTTGCGACAGTTGCTGCCATCAGCAGACTTGATCGGACAGACGACTTCATTGTCCGGATCAGACGTGTGATGGTTAGACGTGTGGTTCAACTTGGGAGGCATGTCGATTGAGGAGTCGAGTCTTGCAGCTCGAGCTGTCAGCTTGACCAGCCGCAAGGCACCTGATCCAAGCTACGCAAAGGGATGACGATGATTGAAGCCTTTCGGGGCGAAGGAACAGAGGCAGGTCGGATTACCAGCTCAGGCGGGTACGGCCGGCGAGGGGTAAGGAGCTGTCATGGAGCTCGATTGGAGCTCACTGAAGCTTATCCACTACACGCCAAAGAAGCAATATAAAGTACGTGGCAGACGGAGCGCGCGAAAGAGGTGTGAACTTGAGAAGATACGTGACGATAGGAGAGTCGAGAGAAGCTGGACACAAACGCCCCACACACGCGGGGCAAGCAGCGACAAAGAGCAACAGAAAAGGCACAGGCCACGGCAGCTCAGGAGCTTGCAAAAACACACCTGAGCACCTGAGCGACGCGACCCTTGGACGATTCTTCTGACCGCGACGCCGCCGAAACCCAGGCCAGCTAATCATGACTTCACCGCCCTGCCCTGCAATCTGCCATTGGCTGCGACGCATCAGCTAGCCGTCAGTCCAAGACAACATCGCTCAAGGACATCCTTCTTGTTCCGCTCTGGACCATCGATATATCTTGCACGTCGTCGCAACTCCTTCGCTCAGTGGTTGAATCCAGTCGTGTCCTCTTCCTCTCAGCGCCGAGCGATTCCATCACATGCTCGTTGGGCGCACGGTCATCGACGGCCGAAAAGCAACGCCAAAATAAAGCTGGAACCTAGTTTTGACCGTTTATCTATGGACACCACTGTTTCGGCTTTCATGTACGTGATAAGACAGCAAGGTCGACGCCTTTGTGTTGCATCTATCAAGCCGTCAGTGTCTCCTGACGGCCCTGCACAATAACGACTGGTCCCGAGTAGACACGACGGCCTTGGAAGAAGTAAGTTATCAAAGCCCCTACAACAACGGCGACGAACATGACCGGCGCCCAGTTGAAGTTGTCGACGGTGACTGGCTGAGAGTTGGGCCAGAAGNNCCTATTCGTTTATTAGCCATGTATACTCTGGGAGATTCGTTATCACTTACACCAGAAGAAGGCCTCCCAAGCGAAAAGAAGGCCGACAATGTTGACCAACACACCCCAACGGCCAAGACTCCACCTTGCCTTTGGAAGGAGGTGCGGGGCCGTCAAACGTCTGTACAGCACGCAAGTGATTGAAATGGCGTATGTTCCCATCTGTGCTACAGCACCGAGTGAGATGATTGCATTGAAAGCAGCCGAAGACCCAATGTTGATCAACGACAAGATGATGGTGAATACTGCCGAGAAGATCACAGCATTCACCGGGATCATCAGCTTCGGGTTGACGTATCCCAGCCAGCGAGAACCAGGGAATCCACGATCGCGAGCAAAGGCATAGGTCTGTCTTGCTGTCGATGCCTGGTAGGAGATGTTACCAGCCATCAACAAGATCATCATCAAAACAGCCAGGACAATTGTGCCAGTCATTGGCATTGCTTGCTGGAAAGCGTACATCATCGGGTATCCAGTCGCATCGTTGATGGCATCCTCGACTGATGGCATAGCAAACAAGAATGAGACTAGCATGACCAGACCGAGGAGACCGTTCACAATGTAGGTCCACCACNNTTGAGAATATGTCAGCATGTTCAAAGACTATCCTCATGTATGCCATGACCAACTCACCATAGCTCTTGGGACTGAAAGTCCGGCGTCTTTCACTTCTTCAGACATATGGGCCGCTGCGTCCGAGGCTCCAAGGAAACCGACTGCAGAAACCTGACCGATCATGAGAGCGAGACCCATCGTCTGCCAACCACCATCGTTTTGGAAGTCCAGGAATACCTCCCTTGCGGGAACGTGCGGACTGAGAACCCAGAAAACAATCATGATTGCCAGAAATCCGGCGACGTGCAATACCATGACTGCATTTTGCATGCTTGGCAGCCAATGGTTGAACCAGACGTTGAAGACGACACAGACCAACATGACGGGAAAGACGAGCAATGTGCCCTGCCAGCCAGGTGCAGCATATTCGGGGTTCTTGATGATGATCAATGATTGGATTAATGTTCCGCAGAGGAAGCCTCCAGAAGCATTTCTGCCAACGAGTCAGCCCGTCTGGTCGGTGTTGTGCGCGAGATACATACCCNNGGCTTGCCAACTCAGAGTCGACACCCATCCTGTGATGTACGACAGGAACTTCTGGCAACTCGGTGGTGCGAATTCTGAGACCCAGTGATACTGGCCGCCACTTTATGAGTTGGGTCAGCGACAATCAGTGTTCCAATCGCTTGCGACTTACCAAGTCGGAGCTATAGAACTCATCTCTGCCAAACTGGCAACGATGAATCCATATCCAATCATAACCCAGACATAACTCCAGAACAGACCACCACGACCGCCATCAACAAGACCCTGCGTACAAGCCATGAGAACAAACTCCCATGTTGCCATCAAGATGGCAGTGAACGACAGCAGCGAGACTTGGCGGAATACTCTNCTGCATTACAGTGTCAACGCGTGTCGCGGAATAGAGAGCCGGTATCTACAAGCACTTACACGAAGTTCTTGCTCCTTGCCCATACGCATCATATCTCGCTTGTCTGATGGCACAGATCCATATACGTCTGCCGTTCCATCCATCTCTTCACCTCTAGGAGAGTCATTGTACTCGCCCAGTTCGAATTGTGCATGACGAGCGGCGGCAGCGGTCTTTGTAGGTCGATTATCAGAGTCGCCAATCTCACGCTCGCCAAAGCGGATAGCGCTGCTCTTGTTGTCTTCTGAAGACGTCGACATGCTATTGGAGATAGTGAGGTTGTCGCTCAATTGCAAAAAGAATACTTTGGGACTTCAAGGAGGAAGAGCGCAGAGAAACGACAAACCAAGGATTGTAGAAGTCATACATATACTGTCAGCAGGCACTATACGTCTTTTTGCCAATCAATTTTAGTACAAATCGCACACATGAGCCACCTTCCGTGTTAAGGCAACGAAAGACACCAGGAAGCGAATGGTCTCTACCCACCACCTGCACGCCTTTCTACTGATGCTACATCGTGCCGCGGAGCATGGACTATGCTCAGCGATAGCCCGGGTCCAGAGTTCACTCTGCATACAAGCAAGGTCATTGCGGCTTGTACGCAAGCCACGCCACCTACATCCCGGCCAAGTTTCTGCGCAAGCGTCTTGGATAGATTATTCCGGATCTTCTTTGTTCATCTTACGCACGTTAAATATTCCGGAAGGATGAACATGGTTTGGACAGAAGGTGTTTGAAGCTTGAGTGGAGATGTTCGAACCCCTCAAGATCTGCGGGAGTCGGAGGGTCTGGGCTTTTGGTGCTATACCACATAGATTAGCCGGCTGATAAGGACGTCGCTTCTTTGTTCAACATCACAAAGGTCCGAAACTGCTAGCTAAGGACACGCAAGTCAAAGGATGGATCCTCTGGACGAAAAAGTCAATTGATCCTGATGCCAATAATGAAGCAAGCCATCAGACGCTTTCTCGAACTCGAAACCAAGACATGGAGGCTTCATCTCTGGCGTCTTGCTGTGCCGTATGCCAGACCGAGACGGGCATGTGCCGCTTTTTGCCTACTGATAAGAAGAACACTGCCTATAGGTCTACTTGCTAGCAATACGTCAAGCTATGAGCGTTTGACGAGTTGCTTGACGCGGCTGCGTTTCCTGCCGAATGCTTACCACACTTTCGGTATTTCCTCATTTGCGCCACCAAGTTCTTGTCCCTGAGTTATGATTATGGCTTCCTGAACGTGCGGGCTCGCAGATGCAGGGTTCGAGATGGATATTGCAACACTCATAACCCTCCCCTTGTATCCAGCCCGACGAGACCCACCGGAAATATTCTCTTCCGACGATATTGGGATCCTTCGCTGCTTACTGTTCAGGGCTCAGAAGTCACGTATAATGCAGTCGACGGTTTCTCCCTCAAGGTCGACCAGCAATTGAGCACAAGCGAGGTTTCATCTCACCTGCAGACGCCATGAAGTGCCTTGTCGATCATCTTGCACAGTATGGCTAAGCATCAACACACTCGTACGCCGCTTGGCCCTGCCACAGTCCAAACGGCCCGGTTGGCGAGATGAACCGGCTACACGAGTGGCTTGCGTGCTCTAGGCCGGCTTGTGTTGACAAGGGTCGCTCTTACCGGCAGGAGCAATAGCCACAAGGGTCTAGCGAGCCTTTGTTTCGTGAAGACCAACAAGCCGAGCGATTATCTCGAATGGCTCCTTCATCGACGATAACGTGAGAAGGATGCATACGCCATAATCGAAAGTATCGGAAAATACGGCGGCCGCACAATAAAGAGTATGTGGCGGCATGCGCACCTCTTTCGACGCTTTTGGTGATGTGCTTCCACCGCTTTTCTTTCTAACCTACGCTGCAGCCGCTGCATGATGCCCATATGGCAACAAATCTGACGACGGTCAACGGTGCTCCTCTACCGCCGGGTATTTATTACTTCTCTCGTATCACAGACACGGATCATGCTGGCTACGTTTGGATTGTCGCATTACTTTCCTTGATATATCCCTTTGGTACTCTGGTAGTACGATTCAACGTCAGGTAAGCTCTGAAACGAACAAGACAGGGGTTTGACGACTGAGTACGTGATGGAAACAGGTGGGGCCTGTATGGTTCAGACGACTGGGTGTTACTGGTAGCAACAGTGAGTCGAAACCGTTGTCTTGAAGCGTGTAATATCTGACTGAAGTCTTTAGNNTTTGTTGCTGCTTGTCAACATATCCCTGTCTTCGTCGGCTTGAAGGCAGGATTCGGCCAGTCGAGCAAGATACTCCAGCAAGACCAGTTATCGAATGTTGATGNNAAGTGGGGTGACAGCTAAACCACCAAGACAGACTCCGTCAACTAACAGATACAGGCCATCTACGCAGCTGAAGTACTGTTTATTTTAGCATATACGCTTTCAAAAGTCTCCCTCGCATTATTCGTCAGGCGGCTCTTTACCCACAACACAAGACTCAATGCTGTATTGTGTTGGTCGTTGCTGAGCCTTACCATTGCGTGGGGCGTTGTAGCTCTGTTCGTCCTTCTAATCGACTGCTCGCCATATCACTTCTTCTCTCAAGCAGTCAAATGTCCATCCTATGTCAGTACAAAGATATGGCAGCTTGAGACACTGCTAACTCGGTGACAGATCGCTCGCTGGCGAGCCGTGACAATACTCGACATTATCACAGAAGCCGCGCTAATGGTAGTCCCTTCCTACCTAGTGTCTGGTGTTATGATAGGCTCACGACCAAAGATGCTTGTCATGACCGCATTTGCATTCAGACTCGCGTAAGTAGCCTCTTGATCATGATCTGTATCTGTCCTGACAAGGCCTAGGGTGGTTGGATTCTCCGTCACGCATCTGCGACGGCTCTCCCAAACGATCGGCGCACAAGACAAAGGCTTCTCCTTCATACCACCAGTCATTTGGATACAAATATGGCTGGCGTGGTCTCTGGTCAGCGCATCAATACCTTCGTTCCGATCGTTCATGAATCCTCTCGAAAACATTACCATCGCAAAAACAGACGACTCTCACAGTGCGTCGCGTTCCGAGGTCAATGGCGCGTATCTTTTGATGGGCCCTATCAAATCCTATCATCGAAGTCACATCGCATCGGCGCGATCTGCATCTCAAGGATTGAGCTTGAACTCAAAGCTAGGCACAAGGACGTCAGTCCACCATGCACATCGCGATCAGGGTGTCGACGAGAACTCGTCTATCAGCTCTCAGACAGGCATTATTCGCAAAGAGGTGGAATGGCAGATTACCCATGACCATGACCCGCTGTGAGCCATGCAGGTAGAGATGTACCTATACAAGTTCTTTCCGATCGTGTGTTGTCACAACAGGGTTGAGAAAACAAGCTGTCATCTTTACGCGGTCGTGCAAGTCGTGCCTGCTTCATGAAGTCACTTGAGTTTGCAAAGTCGCGAGCAACTGCTGGCTGCGGACGAATCTCGCGAGGCGATGTAAGCGAGCCCCGATGACAGTAACCTTTGCCGAGACCCTCGATAGGGCTCGCCAGAAGTTCCGGCCGATACAATCTTGAGACACTAAGGCCACAATAGGACATCGCACCTCGAGAGGCCGTGGAAAGATGAAAGTTCAGTGTATCTATCGCGAGGTGTTCGGCAGTATACTCGTTGACACTGGATATCTGGTTCTTCTTCAATGGCAGAATTCTGACAATGTTTTATATCTGTTCGTCTCGCGTCAGACTGCGCCGCTTCGTGTGCGACTTCCTCGGGCGGAGCATCACGATCCGATGGCTCGGGCGTAGCTTTAGCGCCATGCAGATCTGGATCCCCAAACCCACTTTCCAGTCGGTTGATGTTTCTGTCTTTCAACGGAGGGGAACATCCAGGTCGTTTTTCCAGGTTTTGCTCAAACATGCCTCAACGCCTTGCTCTTTCTTCTCTCTCTCTTTGTTCATTTCTCTCTACTCTCTTTTAAAAGCGCTTGTGAGGTGCAGCGTGGGCAGCTTCGATATGGCCATGAATGTTAAGCCGCTTAATGCAGATACCACATTCTTGATCAACTTTATCCCTGGGGTTGCGCCTGTCCATGCCTCGGCTCGCTTTCCTGGCTCTTTTGCTGTGTTGATCGATCCGTGGGTGACAGGGAGTTCTTCTGTGTGGAAAGAGTCGTTCCAAATATCGCATCATACGACATCGCCTTGCATTTCTTCGTTACGGGATATTCCAGAACCGGATCTCATCATCATCTCCCAGGACAAACCTGACCATTGCCACAAACAAACGCTATGCACACTTCCGGCAGACTCGAAAGTGCATATAGTGGCAACTCCGGTAGCTGCCAAGTTAATCAGGTCGTGGAAACACTTTACGCATGCGAAGATTGAAACCATGCAGCCATATAACAGCAAAATCGAGAATTCTGTTATACGCATACCTATACCTGGATACTCTCTCACCAGCCAGGGCGGCGAAGTCACTGTCTCATACATGCCACAGAAGATGGATCCGACAAGGCTTCACAATGCAATTGGCCTCACATACCGCGCACCCAGCAGCAAAACAACATCAGTAAACGGTTCTATAGTCAACCTACTCAATCTCCCACCCACACCCCAAGATTCTCCAATGGCAGGCAATTTCCTAGACCTCATGCCAGTGGCTGATCGGAACGACTCCTTGACGCCCNCCGACTCGCCTATGGAACTCGAAGGAGACATCCCTAAATTCCCGCCTCGGGAAAAGACAATCAGTGTTTTATACAGCCCTCACGGTGTATCTTACTTTGCAGTCGAGCCATACGCATCCTCGTTATTAGCAAAAGAATTTGC
This sequence comes from Aureobasidium vineae, assembly GCA_903819635.1. Taxonomy (NCBI): domain Eukaryota; kingdom Fungi; phylum Ascomycota; class Dothideomycetes; order Dothideales; family Saccotheciaceae; genus Aureobasidium; species Aureobasidium vineae. The sequence continues at coordinate 3,160,457 of CAIJEN010000001.1, read as the reverse complement.
ATTGCCATTAACCGCTCTCTTCCACTCCATCAACATTGAGGAAAACCCTTGGTTCATGGGCGGCGTCGTAGCAGCAGGATATCCCGGAGGCGCTGAAATGGTTCGAGAATTGGGAGCGCGCTACTGGATCAGCGCACACGACGAAGTCAAGGAAAATCTAGGCTGGTCTGTAAAGTGGATCAAGAGTTCTGCATACTCAGTAGAGGAAGCACAGAACAAATTGGATGAGGAGAAGAAAAACATTGCATTGCATCAGGAAGGAAAGCGATCAAAAGTGGATTACAGGACACAGATTGTCAGACTGGATGTGGGAGAAAAGCTACGCATTGTTTGATTTGGAGCATTTGTTTCTTTTTCTTTCTTCCAGCGAGCATTTAACGATTAATGGGTAATGAACACTAATGAGGCCGTAACAAATGAAGGCAAATTTGACAACACAAATATTCCGTCGAGCATCATTCGTTCTCCCTAACCAAGACGCCTCTTGGGTCGTACTTTCTCTTAATCGCTTGAAGCTTGTCATAGTTGTCACCAAANACCTAGCAAAAATGTCAGCAAACAGCACAGGGACCCCGACTAAAGAGCCATAATCTTACCGCTCTCCGATCATTCCACGGCTGCAGAAAGTTGATAAAGTAGTCCGCCGGGGAAAAGCTCTCTCCTACAATCAACTTTCCAGCATTTTTGAGCATAATCATAGCGTCCGTATCCAGTTGAGTAGGGTAGTCACCTTCGTCCATTCTGCCCACACCCAGTTGCAGTAGATGCTGATTGGTGGTGTGTGGCCAAGCACACTGATCACTGCCATCAGCAGATCTAAAGACGGGTTTCTGGAAGAGTTCGAGGAGGACAAAAGTGCCGACGTGGAGTTTGGAGGGGTCAAGGGCGATTGTGGTTTCGAGCCAGTCCCAGGCACGGAGGATTAGTGACTCTGTCATGGCGGGTGAGGCAATGGTGATGTTCGACATTGAAGCCGAGCAGACTCCCTTGGCTGCTAGTACACTGTCTNNGGGGTTGTTCTGTATAAGCCATGATATCCTGCATCTCAGGAAAGGACATGCAACTTTACCGCCGTAAAGGTTTATCTCCCGCAGGCTCATGATTTTGGTCTTGTCGATAGCGCCTTCGATCTTGAAAGCCCAATCAAAGATTTGTCGTCCATGTTCCTCGCCTTCCGGATCGAATAGCCAGATTGCTATGCCTGGTTGTGCAGCTGCACCGATGAAAGATCCTTCCATCAAGTCCAGGTTGTACAGATACATTGCCGTACCAGGCCACTCCTCCATCCTCTTTGCAAATCCCTCAATTCCCTTTGCGACTTCCCTCAACGCAGAGCGCGGATAATGCACACTCCCGCTATAGATATCTGGCGAGTACCTATACACTTTCAACTTGAAAGCAGTCACGACGGCGACTTCGCGGCCGCCGCCGCGAAGGGCGAAAAGCAAGTCTGGTTCTTCAGAGGCCCAGACGACAGTTCCATCCAGCTTAACGACTTGAGCGTCGAGAAAGTTCTGAGGGTCGGACGCGAGACCATACGTTGACGAGATCCAAGACAGGCCGCCGTGGAGAACCATGCCACCTACGCCGACAAAACTGCAACGCGCACTCACGGCNTAGATGCAAACATATTTCAGCATAACCATTTGAAGGAGCGGATGAGGCTCAAGAGGAGTCATACCTTGATATCCAGACGCCTTCTCCTCCAAGTTGATCTCCACCTCACCCCAACTGCATCCCGCTCCAACAACAATACTCTCGCTGCTCTCATCGAAAGCAAAGTCTTTGAAACCAGACAAACTCACCAACACATCCTTTGCACTCGCATCGCCTATTCCTTGACATCTGGCCGTCCAATCCAGATCCGAGGCAGCGAGAAAAGCAACAAGGGCAGAAAGAGTCTTCAAAGATTGAGGCGCGGCGAGGATTTTAGGATGCAAGTTTCGATGGGCTTGCCATGTCTGGGATTCAGATTTATATTGGGGCGATGATGAGGGAATGATTTCGGATAAATCGAGGATGGTGTTGATGGCGTGCAATTCGGAGGTGTGCATTGTTTGTCTCGAGTAAAGAATGATGAAAGCTGGAGGAGGTAAGACTTGGAAGCTGTGTTTGTGTAAACTTCTTATTGTTTGAGGACAGAATGATTACAAATTGGTTCTTGAGTGGAAAGTGGGGGTCGATAATGCATGCGAATCCTTACAGTAGTGCTGACAGAGCCAAGAAACGCGCGCGAGATGCTCTTACAGGAAGATGCAGCATAAGCCAGCGGTCTCTGTACCCCGAATATTGCTGTCAGATAGGTTTAGGGAGATGTGATAGGCGATTTATTCTGGCTTGACTATGTTTGGCAGGCTAAGAATTCTTTTTGTGGTTTGGGGAGCTGCCTCTTGGTAGACACGTCTTTGTATACTCCACCCAGCTCGTTTTTTCTTGTACCTGCGTATTGTTACACACAGCTGCCAGATCTACCCCTTGTTCGGGGTTGCACCGCACGATGTTACCCTGCGACGCATGCTTGAGCAGATAGCTGAAGCCTACAAGGTCGAGCTTTAAAACCAGTACAGTGAGTCTCCACCTAGCACCAGGTTGGTTTGATCAGGCGCTCCTTATTTGCCTCAAAGATCCAGCAGCCGGTCGTTGTGAAAGGTGCTTCCAGCGGATCGAAGTTATGCTCGGTCATATAACGGGATTGTCGCTTCCTGTAGTAGTCCGCTCTATGCCCTGACCAGATGTATGTGAAAACATGACCTAAAGCTTGTCAAAAGCGGACCCCATCAGTCTCTCAAATTACCATTCCTTGGCCGACCAGTATCAGGCGTCGTTACCACAGACGCGTTGTTCGAACGAAGACTATGAAGGTTGTCGTCTGGGTGCAACATATCCTCCACAGTTTTGTTAGGCTGTTCAGAGTCCTTGAAACATATCAGCAAGTTGTGTAGCGTGTTCCCACTAGATGATACTCACAAAAATCCGCCAAAACATGACTTTGTTCGGCTCCGTAAGCTTGTTGACCTGTTGCTTGGCCCAGAGTAGCGCAGTTGCCCATTCTGGGTTTTTCTCAAGCACCTCAGCGGGAAGTGTCAGATCGTTGCCGATACGTTTCCCTAGCCCGTCACACCACCATTCATGATGAACATTGCTGAACAACACGCCGCAGTATATGTAGATCAAAACAGCCAAAGGTTCCCTTTGGGTCACCAGATGGAAGAAATCGGGGCCGACGAGTAACGAGAAGGCTATGATGGCGTACGGGGAGTCGTAAAACAATCGCAGCAGAAGAGCGATGGTTTCGTTGTATATCTTTTCCTGGGGACTTCCTGCGACTATATTGTACAAGGCGGTGATTCTGTTGTGGAAAGAGTTCCGAATTGCCGGGTCGTACTCCCAAGCAATAGTCTTGGGGTTGAAAAAGGAATTCATTGCACCATACTTGAGAGGCTCTAACATGGTCAAGTAAAGCATTGCTGTTCCTCTGAAGTAGTTGCGAAGTCCAGCGAGTTGCTCTATAGGATCAACGTCTGGATGAGGCATCGCAATCTCCACCAGAGTGGTGACAAAAGAGCTGAGATGATCGTCAGCGTGATCAGTCCAGAGCAAATGAGCTTGGCCTTGGAGGTGCTGGATTTGTTCCTCATGAGGGGTCTGGCTTTGGCCTACCGCTTTCAAATCGGGCTATACTTACAATGCGAAGGCAGCGTGACAGGTTTCATCGTTCACTTCACCAACTACCTTGAGATACACTGGTACCGCCCGGTTTTGATACTCGATAGCACATCGAACCCAGAATTTTTGGTTTAGTGGGTGTAGTTTGGAGCGATGCAGACAAGTCAGGGCCAGCAGGATGTCAAGCAGGTATTCGTTTTGGAAGGCCAACTGAGGGATACTATGTTCCCACATATGCCAGTCTTTGGGATCATGGCAGACCGTTTTGATGGTAGTCGTCGTGAAAAAGTGCATCAAGTCCATCTCTTCGGCCCGTGAGAGGATCTTTTGTTGAGTTTCGACAACATTTGCTGGCGAGTCCCGATCCTCGTGACCAGTAGAAGTGTTTTGATCATCCAAAGAGAAGCTGCAAGGTGCGTCTCGCTTGACGCAGTTTCCACAGCTTGGCCGAACTTCATCGCACNNTAAGGAAAATCAGTCCATATCTCGACATGTCAGGGATTGTGATTGAAGGACGACCTTGACGTGTCTTTTCTTGCATTGAACACATCCTCCTCTTGATTTGTGATGAGCCTTGCGAGTCGGTGGCATAATCAGTTCAGTATCGATTAATCATTACTCCCCGACAACTGTTCGAGGTCTTTTGTATGCTCCTTGGCGGTCCTGAATATTGGAATAGAAGACTTCCTAGGCATAGAAGAATTGTCGACGACGGAAGCAAGAGAAGTTATGTCAGGGTAAAGTTACGCATACAAGGCGCAGCGAGCTCGCCGTGCTCGCGTAGGGCAACTGTCGGAGTTCTGCGAGCCGAGGGTTATGAAGCTTGACCAAGGTGGACCTCCGAGCTCCGAGAAATCACTTTCTTTCTTGGAAGTCATCGACAACGTGATGCCATTTCGTTGGCGAGAATGTCTTTGCGAGAAAGGAGACATTCAAAGATCACGCCCACATCGTTATTCGTGGACAGAAGAACAAAGCTGTGTCCGAAGTTCTTCTTCCTTGGCACCGATTCTGGCATTACTTCTCAAGATGCTTGGTTCTACATGTAGTTGTGCCAATTCCGAGAACGGACAATAGCCTGGTACAGGTAACTGAAAGGAGTAGGGCTTGCAAAAGATCCGGACGTCGACGGCAAACTTAGAAAACTTAGGTCGTGGTATATAGGTAGTGCAAGAGATTTGCAGCATATCAATGGACGACACAGACTACTTATAACACAGTACTGATGGATGAGGAGACATGCAAGCGACCTATACTCTCGTATGTTTCGTATGATCATGGACGAAACATCTACTCATGGAAGCTCCAAGCTCCCTGATATCTGGCGACTGGTTTTCATCACAATTAGGGCTGAACTCGCGAATACGAATACGAAGCGGAAGACAAATCACAGGAAGAGGTGCACGGATATCAGTGATTACATGGTTGCTCAATTGCTCAATTCGTTCCACTGTTCCAGTCAATTGAGTGCTATGTTGCATCTTGGAATTGTATCAATCGAGTGAGATGGTGTAGAGAGTTAAAACATTCAATCATTCGTCTTGACATGTGACTGTGAAAAACCAGGTCCTTATCCCGGCCTCATGTCCGTATTCTTTATGGGTATCCAGTAGCAACACCGTGCAACACCAACATTAGCAATAAAAGCAAGCCCTCTAAAACGCCATGTCCCCTCAGGTCGTAAAGTTTCGTGTAGCAATAGCAGTATGATAGTGATTAGACTTCAGCAAATCTAACCATACGGCGCTTGAAAGAGGCTCCCTCGTCAAGCGAGATGGCTGAGTCTCGGTGGGAAGTCTTGCGCTTATCGTAACGGCGCTGTCTTGCTTCCTTGGACTCGCGAGCGCGCCATTCCAGGATCTGGCGACGGCGCCATTCGGAGCGCTTGGTGACCATCTGGGGTGTTGGTATGAAGCCGATGCCGTTGATCCCTTCGCCGTCGTCGTCGGCGGTGTAGTCGATGTTGTGTCCAGTGATTTCGTCTTCGTGCCATGTCATGTTTTCGTCTCGGTCTGGGATGTCGTCTTCGGCAGGAGTTGTGGGTGAACCGCAGCGCAAGGCGGACAATTTGTCTTGGGCGATCTTGATAGCTACCGGGAGAGCCATGTGCTGGTCCTCTTCGAGATTGGGCGAAGCGATTGGAGTGGGAGGTGGAGGAGAGGTGACACGACGGGGAGGATGAAGGATAAAGCGACCGCGCTGTGAGGTGGGCTTATTGGGTGTTGGCGAGTCGATGTGAGCGGGTATGATCATGTCGTAGGCACCTGGAGTTTCGTTGATCTCGTCCATGTCCGCAGGTCGCTTTCGTGTGGTGGGTGGATCGTAGACAGCCATGTTGAGTTGCGATAGATGGTGAGCCATTCGGGTGCTGGGACTGTCGTCTCGGTCGCTGTGCGTTTTGGCAGGCATCATGGCTCGATTGGATCAAGTGAGGAGGGCGCGAAGCTGCTGCTCACTATGTGCACAGCTTCATTGCATACACAAGCTGCTTAGACAAGGCAGCCAGAGACAGTCGGACGTTGCACTTCACCAAGCATCCAGCGCACCAGGTGAGTCGTGCTGAACCACCCAGACCTCAGTCTCATGAGTCGCTATCCTTGTTGCCCGAACGGCGAACGCCGCTTAGTTTGCTGCCCCGCTGCGAAAACACATGGCCGGCGGGGCCCATCTCTGTCCCCTCCTTTTGTCCTAAACCACTCTCTCGGTCGGACCTTCTTCTTTATAGGCAATCACGTAGAGCAACTCTGCCAGTCTGCATATCGTAGCTCTCAGTCCCCCTCCTAGCTTTAACCCATGGGTAGTGTTCGGTTTTGCTTCTGTATCTTGCAGCACGCACATGTTCTTTCCTTTTGCGGCCGTTACTCATAAATGCGTTCGGCTTCGATCATCCCCACCTGCCGCTTTAGCTGTTCTTATCAGACAGTCCATTTCCTATTCCGTCAGGCACAGACATCCAAGGCTGTTTTACCAACGTCTATGGCTCGCCTTTCTCGCTCGAGAACTCTGGCCGCTGTATTCCGTTGAACACTTCTTCTAGCGTTCTTGTAGCTGCCACATCAAATCACCAGTAACAGTATCATTCGCTGCATGAAACACTGTTTGATCAGCATCATCATGTTCACGACGTGCATAGCCAACCTGTTCCCGTCTCATCTTTTGCAAGGAACTGCTTCCAAATCTTCTTCTCTCCTTCCACTTTCAATCTGCCGCTCGCTGCTGGATCGTCGAGGGTTGCGCCTTGCATAAGCTCAGCATCCGGCTGCCGTACCGCCATCCCGAGTATTCCAATCAATGTGATACTGCTCAACCGCACCCGCCCGTGAGCATCTGCTTTGAAGTTGGAGATTGATTCGTTCTTCTCAACAACTGACTAGGATAAACTCGCTATTCTACTGCTACGAATCTGCCACCATCGTGATCGCACAATATCATACATGTGAGATCTCCCATCCGCCCTGGGCCGAGTCCGACCCAAAACCAGACACGCGAGCCGGTAGATCATCCGCCTCTACTGCTCGGATCAGACCCTGGCCAGACTTGTGCGATACTAAGCCCTACGAAGCGACCTCAAACAATCTGCCTGTTCATGCACTCGAGTGCCGCTTTTCGGTTCCTGTTGCCTCTTCGCTTGATATTCCTGTTCGTAAGCAAGAATTCTTTCAGCCACTACAGCCAACGAAAGAGCCTTGACCTGCTGGCCATCAAAGCGCTCCCTCCTCGCGTAGTCACTCAAACCTACCATCACGTTCTCTTCAAGTGAGCCTGTAGAAGGTGCTAACATCATTCTGTGCTCGAGTCTAGCTTGCTCGTTCAGCTAGCCCTAACGGAATGCATTCGGAAATGGAAGTGTCGTGGCACGTCGTTCCACTCTGTAGAAATGCCTGACAAGAACTGGCCGCTGTGGGGTTGCTCATCATTGATAATACCCGCTGGACTTGTCTGAGACCATCGCAAAACGCTAAATTGCGTGTCGGTTCGTTCCCACCAGTCTGGTTGGTCGAACTAACTGTCGCCATCCACTTGGAACAGTATAGGTACGGACTGCCTTGCCTTTTCCTACCACTTCTTTTTCTGTTCATTTGTATTTACCTGCACTCTGCCCTACCAAGAGAGATTATTGCGATTGCCACGCCGCATCCGCCTCTGATACAATTGATCTTTTAATTAGGCATTGTTCGGTGCAATACAGGTAGTCATGGCTGATGTCAGAGGGCAACCGACTCTCCACGAGCTCAAGTCGTATGACATGCTAGTCACATCCGCCGTGTTCTTAGGTCTCTCTGCCATGACGGTGATTGCCAGAATATATGTTAGAGGTTGGATGATTCGTTCATTCGGTTGGGATGATTGGCTTATGATGGTGACCTGGGTGANNGTTATGGGGTGTGCTTGATTCTCTGTCCCCAATTCTGATTGCTTGCAGGGTTTTTTCGCTGTGACAACCTCATTGCTCATAAGCATTGCATTGGCAGAAATACATCCACCAGGTGTCGGAAATCCTGATACCGTCAACGGCATCTTGACAGTATGTCAGTCGACTCAACTATCCATATCACATCTCTAACCATACTCGCAGTTGGTTGTTTGTATCTTTGGACTCTATATTCTAACGACCATCATATTCAAGCTCAGTCTGGCCGTCTTCTTCCTCCGTGTTGTCAACCAGCGCTGGCAACGTCAGGTCATCATTGGTTCAGTGACACTCTACACGCTCTTCGGAAGCGCCTGGCTCTTCGTTGCCATCTTTCAATGTGGCAACCCTGGAGATTATGGAAAGAACGAGCTGGATGGCAAGTGCCTGCCTTTCAAGACCGTCCTCCGACCACTCAACTACACCCATGGAGTACTCAATGCCGTCACCGATTGGATCTTTGCAATTAGTAAGTCAATCATCCTGTATAAGCACCTCTTGAACGGCCGAAACTAACAGTATCTCANNGTCCCCATCTTCGTCGTCAGGTCTGCGCAGATGCACAGGCAACAGAAAATCACCGTCTGCACCATTCTCGGCTTGGGTGTTCTGGGCAGCATCTGCTCTATCGTACGCCTCGCCTACGTGGACGTCATTGGCGTCTTACTCGAGGATCTCCTGGTGTCTGCTCCCAACTACGCCATCGTCTCCATCATCGAGCTCGGTCTTGGTATCACGGCTGCCTGTCTAGCCACCCTCCGCCCTCTTTTCGCCGCCTGGTTCGACAAGGCACGCACAAACATGTCCTCGTCTCGCAGCAGAAACACCAAGTCTACACCCATAGGCTTGGGCAACAACAAAGGCATCTCTGGCTCCTACGTGACTTCTGGCCATAATTTGGGTCACAAAGACGATGGCGTCGTTACTGTGACCAGAGAGTTGCAGGTGTACACAGACCGACCCAGTAATCTTGGCGATATGTTGGAGATGCATGCGTTTGGCCCTGCGGAAGGACATCAGACACGTTCTGGCCATCGATCACGGAGTCAATCCAGTGAAGAGTCTTTGCTCGAGGTTGTATAAGACGGCGTTTTCTTTTGTTGTCATGTATCACCCAGCTTCTTTTTCTCGACCACTTTTCTTTGGATGGTCTTTCTATATACCCTTTTACTATATTATATACCCATAGCCATCACGAATACCAGAATTTTCTTCAGCTTAATCACTACATCCATGCATCAGCAGTCACACAACGCAATATCCTTGCTAGAAGAAAGAACGTCATACGTCTAGGCTACACTAGCGAAGTCATGCAAACCACACCTCTGAAACACGACAGCAAAAGCACACGCCTAAACACGTCACGCATGACAACCTTTGTCCAAGTTCCGACTCCCCAAGATCGAAGAATATAGGGCTCAATCGCATACAGCGGCTAGCGCTGATACCTACGAAGAAAACCCACAGGCATGATGATGTTGTACAGCAGTAGATTGTATATGGTCTGGCACGTCTGAGGTTTGTTTCAGCCTTATGGGCAGCCTTGCAGAGGTGCATGCATGTACGACATCGCCTGCAGGTCTGGGGTGATGTGTTTAGGCGTTCCATGACATGCTGATCGTGGATCGGAGAAGTGTAGGTAGGTGCTTTGTCTGGGGAAGCGATGGAGGTGTCGCAATGAATAGATTGATTATTCTCTTGGTATGGTGGTTCGGATCAGGGGTGCGTATCGCGTATTGCAACATACATCCGGTCCAAAAGACGGACTGGCGAGTGATTGTTCTCGGACACGCTATTCAAAGACGTGTCTTGATAATGGGTATTTTATTCTTATTTTTCTTCTCGATTTATCGTGCCTCGCCAACCTGCTCTCTCCTCTCCAGGATCTTGTCCACAATGCCAAACTCGAGAGCCTCCTTGGCACCCATAAAGTAATCTCTCTCCATGTACTTTTGAATCTCCTCCATGGTATGTTTCTTCGTCAAGTGTCTGAGATAGATTTCATTTAATTGCTCGCGCACGCGCAAAATCTCCTTTGCGTGGATGGCAATGTCGGAAGCTTGACCCTGGTATCCACCACTGACCTGATGAATCATGATCCTGCTGTGCGGTAGAGTGTATCTTTGACCCTCTGCACCACCACACAACAACAGACTTCCCATACTGGCAGCCTGGCCCATGCATATCGTGCTAACGGGACTACGGATATACGTCATGGTATCATAGATAGCCAATCCAGCCGTCACAATGCCACCAGGGCTATTGATGTATAGCGAGATTGGCTTTTGCGGCGCGTCGGCTTCGAGGAAGAGTAATTGCGCGACGATGGAGGCAGAGATTGTTTCGTCGACTTCGCCGTTTAGACAGATAATGCGTTCTTTGAGCAGGCGCGAGAAGATGTCGTAAGTGTGCCAGCCGCCGCCGACGGTCTCGGTGACGAAAGGCATGGGCATGGCGGCTCGTGGGGGTCGGGCGGGTGTGTCGCGGTTTGTGGGTGGGTAGGGTGGGAGGCTGCTGAAGCTTCTTGTTGCTGTTGTTGTGAGGGGTGCGCGTGTGGTTGTAGCGATGGTCTTGAGGGCACATTGTGCGCCGAGGCGCGGTAGTAGTGGTATCGTCATGACGGGCAGTGTGTGTATGTGTGTGTTTGGACTAGAGTGTCTGCTGCCGCTTTGAAGATGAAGATTGATGGAATGACGATGTCAAGTCTGGGGTCTGCCGACCAAGGCGGTGAGCGCGGCCGACTGGGACCTCGTTCCATTTATGTCGTTCCTTCTTCCTTCCCATCCTCTTGTTGCCTTGTTGTTCTCCATCCATCTACATGATTGACCTCCTGTCCGCTGCGATCATTGAAATGGGTCCAACTCATCTGATCAACTATATGGACTCTTGTCACACAAAACCCACATTTTCTGCTCTGCTACCACTATCTACGGACCGTACCCTCACATCAACCCTTGGCAGCAACGTCAAAACATATCAACCATGAATTGGCCTCTGCCTGACTCTCGTCTGGAGGAGTGGTTCTGTGCAACGAGCCTGCTTTTTCGACGCGATAGATCAACATGTCCGCATGCGGAAATCTTCATCAAACAATGAACTGCCCATCACAATTCACCCCATTGTCTTGCTAAACACTTACCAGCTTTTTCGACCTTTGTTGCCGCCCATTCCAAGTATACTACATAATGAACATGACCGGAAGCGGACAAAGCTACCTCACCATCGCCTTGAGTCTACGTACGACAAGAAGCTCACATCCTCGAATATGCTCAACTAATCCTCTGCGCTGCAGTCTCAGCTTATTCCACAACATCATTACTTACCACTGTAGTCGTTATGCCAGCGCCACCACCACTCACTAGTGCCCAGAAAGCCCAAATTCTCTCAGATACCTATGGCCTTCAATACCTCGAAAACGTTTCAGCCCCGGCCGCCGGCACATCATGGGTCGGAGGTTACAAACTTGGTGGGNGTGCCTTCGGCGAGGTCAGCCTGTGGATCATGTATGATCCCATAACCTCCAAGGCTCTCAAATACTGCGCCATTAAGGACGCCTTCGATGACAGGCCTACCCGAGAGCAGGGTCTCTACACGAACATCTACCAGCAGCTCGCTCTTGAAGGCATGGACTTTGGAGTTGATCTACAAAATCCGACAGGGCAAGCTCACATCGACAAGAGATTTTACAAGGAAGCTTATCTACAAGGCTTGGTGACTGAGCCTGATTCTGAAAAAGCCACATATTGTGTCCCACTTTGGGGCTACGCAAGAAAAGAACCTAGTCTCCGAGGACCGGAGTTCCATCACTGGAGATTGTACATGCCTCTATATGATTATGGCAACCTAGAAACGCTTATACAGGCTCATCTCGAGGAGGGAAGGGGCATTCCGGAACCGTTTATCTGGCACACTCTCCAGTGCTTGATGAGTGGGGCTGAACAGTTGAGAGAGCAAGCAGCGAAGCGTCAGGGATCCACCCTCGACGACATTATTGTCGTCTTCGACATGAAACCCGCAAACATATTACTCGCCCCACCCAACAGAAACTCAACCCTTCCCATGTACCCTCGCCCCCACATCTCGGACCTCGGAGGCGCCTGTAAGTCTATTGTCCGGTATCACTTATACAAATCTTGCTTGAATATGCCATGAAGGCTGCTAGACCCTATCCGTGGATAGAGCAATACGATCAAGGAGATTCGTAGTACCTCTACATACTTCGATAAGTTTGCTGACTCATCTCGCTCTAGGTNNCTGACAAACAACACAGACTCTCTCAATCGCGAATCCAGATTAGAATGCCAAGTGACGAATGGCTACAGGCCTCCAGAGACGTTTTGGCCTCCCAAGAACGGTCGGGAGTGTGGAAACTGGACAAATATCTGGCAGGTTGGAAGAGTAGCCGAAGCATTGATGAAGCTGAAGTTGCGCTTCCAAGATCTTGAATTCTTTGGGCAACTACCAGAAACATGCGAACCCCAAATCAAGAATTGGCAAGGCCAATACCCCGGCCAAAACTATTCGAACGAATTAAGATTGCTGATACTCTATTGCATGAAATTCAACCCAACGAAGCGAGTAAAGGCAGACAAAGTCTTGCGGGCCCTCAAAGAGAAACCCGAGTTCAGACAACACTCTCAACACATGGAGACTTTTGGTAGCGATGCGTGGTTCGAAGAGCAACCACGCATACACGACGAGCAACAGCGAAAAAAAGCAGAAAAGGCAGCCACCGAACCACCAAAACCCACAACACCACCATCACCCGAAGAGGTCAAAGCCGCAAACGCCGCTCTGGCCAGAAAGCGAAAGCGCACTAATGAAGCATGCGCTTACCTGCGAGCCTGGGAGCGTCCCAAACGCGAAGAGTTCCTCGAGCTAGGCGTGTTTCCAGACGACCACTACAATCTCGATTACAGATACGCAGACTTTTGGGTTGACCCTTTCCCGTTGATTGATGAAACCGGCGCATTCAGACACCGCTTACAATATGGCGAGGGCTTTAATGGAGAACTTTGCCTCAGAGATCGCACTGGTGACCCTGCACATGCGGCTGCTGTAGAGGCTCCGCTAGCGACTGATTCGACTGCTGTGCAAGGTGACTACGACGATGGCGATGACCAAGAAGATGATGAAGACAGACCTTTCTTCTCAGCTTCTCCTCATCACTATCCACATACTTTCTAAAGTCGCTTCTGCCCTCTGCAATGTCATGATATTCTGGAGATGGTCTATACACCAGCGAGGCTAGTATACTCTGGAAACGTGAGTGCGTTGTGTTTTGCTTGTGCCATGCTGGATTTTTCTGAGTCTTCGAAGATGCCATCGTTTTCGGTTTAGTCATGTTTGCTCAAAATCGATATTGATTCTCCTTTGCGCCGGTCTTGATCAATTTTTACCAAATTAATCTATGTCTTCTCCATTCGTTACTTTGATTTGTCGTGTAGTTCATATAAGAAAGGGGTAACCTTTGTTGCTATTGCCCCTTCCCGTATTCAGTCTTGCTACAGTGTCTGAAGTCAACGCTATTCCCACAATCCTCAATCATCCGATCTCACCATAAACTCACACTACCGCTTCCCACTATATCCACCCTTCAATCCCTCCAGGATTAGTACAAAGCATCTTTTTTCACAAACACTTTGCCCGATGGAGATGAACAAAATGGTTAGGAATCACAGACACCTGGAAGATATGTAGCAGTTTCAGGGATTGCAAGGGTACTGTTGACAGTGTGTCAAAGTGTCTTGACCATGCAGTGGAAGATACAAAGTCATTATTTATAGGTACCGAGATGAAGGAACGAAAAGAGAGAAAGAAGAAGAAGAAAGCTGGGAGTCAAGGGTACGGCGACGGAAATATGTAGAGATGATAGTTGGGCGGATACCAAGAGATATATCAACCCTAGAGGGAAGGTGCGTCGTCAAGCGCGGACACTAGGATCAGATCGCCTGCTTCTAGCCGATGCTTGTAGAAGGCAGGAGCAGTCACGATTGCATCGCGCCGTCCTCATTCACACTGAATTTTTTTTTAAAGCAACATGAATGGATCAAACTCGTTCTAATTCGAAAGTCATGGTTTCTAAAATGTGTGCTCGTAAGAATTGGAATATTATGATGAATCGCTGATTATGCAGAGAAGGAAGTGAAACAATGAGCAAGCGGGGTATCCTCGACGTGACAAACATGTATGGCTGAACAGAAAGACGAAAAAACATAAGCATATCTCTTGAAAACAAAAGAAAAAGAAAAAATTGTTGAAGAAAAGAAAACAAGGTCATTGGACCTTGATGCAATGTGTGTAGTCGGCTGAGGTACGACGGCTGAAGTGCTGCAGTCATGCTTTGATATTCTCCTTCTTTCCATCCTTGGAGCCAAGAGCAGCTCTCTCTTGTTCGCGAGCATGTCGTTCTTCGTAGACCTTTTCTTTGGCGCGACACGCTCGCTCAAGAGCTTCGATATAAGTTCTGAACTTCACAACTTCACGAAGAAGGTAAGCGCTTTTCTTCTCCCAGTTGCCGGTGACCTTGTTCCAGTTCTGGCCGTAGTGGTTGGTGTAGGCAAGGTTCACGGCACTTCGCAACTCGTTGTGGCGCTCGAGTTCAGTCTCTACAGAGGCCACATACGCTTTGAGACTGCGAAGTTGATCGATCTCGAGCAACTGTGACGGCAACATTGATGCTGCAGGAGGCTTCCAGTCAGCGATATGAGCGCGATCGCCAGGTAATCTGGATCTCGATCCGAAAGTCTGGTCGAAAGAGCCACGGACAGTTGACTGCATGCTCTGTTTGCCGATACTATTGACAGAAGCTGAGTGTGCGTGATTTCCTACAGCTCTGGACTGAGATTTCGTAAGAGGATCTCCATTGTCGTTACCAATGAGTGCAGGGTTGATGATATTCTCACTCCAGCCGTATTCGATGTTGTCAACACCACCCACTAAAGGCTCTTTGCTTAGACGCGCAGACCAGTAGTTGACGGTAGAAACGAATTCTTCCGCAATCTCGGCGGTACCGACATTGAACAAGTGAACAGCACCAGTTGGCAGGCTCAACGCCCAAACATGCGGACGAGTCTTACTATAGCCCGGGTGTGGTAGAACAGTCGCAAGAGATTGCCTCAGAAGGAATTGATCGGTTTCGTCCGCATTGTCGGTCCAGTTGCCGCCGCCAACGACAGATGGCGCTGCACCGGCAGCCTTACCTGACTTAGGTAGGTGGCGCTTGGTGCTACGCATGTCGTTGATCTTGGTTGTGGTTCGGTTGAAGTTGAACAGATGCAGATATCCTTTCTCGACCACAGCGAAGGTCTCACTCCAGCTGCGCTCCTTGGCTTTCTTCTCGGGACCATCCAGGTGGTGTTTGTGCTTAACCATGCCTTCTTTTGCCCAAGGCGCACCGGCCAGCTCTAGACTTTCATCTTCGAGCACAGTGCCAATTTTCATGACAGACTCAGTGTCACCTGCACCCTCCTCTCGGATGATTGCTTGCGACAATGCGTTGGTGAAACCTAGGCTCTGCTTGAAGTCCGGATGAACAGCGAAGCTCTCGACACTCATGGTGGTCTGAGTCCTGCCCATGGATATCTTGCTCCACATGCTGCTCTGTGCAGACGGACTCCAAACAGAACGGCCATCATCGATCGAGGTTCGAGTTGAGCCAACAGTCGAGGCAGGGTATATTTTCTGTCTGGATCTGTTCTGGGCTGCGTTCCAGTGTGATGACAGAGCGCTGTTATTCCTCTGCTTGCTTCGGTAGGAGAAGCCCTCAGAAGGTGCTTTGGATATGACCGAACCAGTACGTCTCAAATTTCCTGCAACACTGAGATTTGCAGGGCTATGAGAAGAGCCAGCGTGTTCTTTCGAACTTTGAGAGCCGTGCAAGGGAAGAGCCAAGGATACAATGGAGTTGTAGAATGCTTTGAGCACGGACTCCACTTCTGTCAACCACTTGTGCTCAGGACCATCGAACGGACGGGTGACCAGATGGCTCATTGAGCCAAATTCTCCAATCTCGTTCGGGCCAGGGTCGGTCTCGAACCTGCCCATGCCGGGCCTGAATGAGAGGCGCTTTGTCGATCTTCTGAAGTCAACAGAACCTCGATCGTCATCTTCAGGTGACTTGGGTGTTGTATCTGACCAAGGCAAAGAGGGTCTCTGGGATCGAGTTGGTCTGACGGTTGCGCTCTCGGCAGCTGATTTGATGGCAGGCATAGTGTTCTTGATAAACTCGGATCGTGTCATCTTGTGTTGGATGTCGGCCATGTGTTGATCGGTGTTGAGCAATAACACCGCATAGCAAATGGCGTGTACCACACCTGGTCCTTTGAAGCCGTTGTGAGGGTTGCATTCGTCCCATCTTCTAGAGAAGGCATCGAGGATGCGGTCGACCTGTTGGCTCTCTCCTTTCAAGACGAGTCTATCGCAGAGTGCGCGCAAGCCACTAAGAATGTTACGGTTCGCAAAGTCATGCAGTTCCATGTACGCAGCAAGAGTGCGAGCGCTGACGGGGTTCTTGTCACCAAGCCATGGAGCAGCTTCGTCTTTGAGCATGTGTTGCTCCTCGCCTTGATAAATTTGACGGGCGCGTTCTCTCTCGTCTGCTGTCGGCTCATCAATGGTACCGAGCATACCTCGGGCGACCTCGACTGATGGACGAATAGTGTTGCCATCAACTTGGAACGAGGGCAGGTCACTCTCATCGTTGGATACAACGTAGTTTTGTGGAGCCCTGCCACCTTCAAGTGGTAGACCAAGGCTATCCCGGTTGTGTCCAAAGAAGTGTGACCTCGGCGATGGGGGTTCTCTTTCCGAGTCAGAAGTTGGAGACGTGACAAATCTGTCTACAGGGGTAGCCATGGGCGAATTAGCAATCGGTGAAACAGGACTGAATGCGCCTGAAGCTCCAAGATATGTCTCGCTTAGAGCAGAGACAATGGAAGGGGCTCTGCTGTCATCAGCATCGCTGTTATCGACCAAGAATGAGTTGCTCTGCAACAAGTCCGGGCGTGTGTTTCCAACTTGTAGGCGTTCGGTCACTCCACCAAAATTACGCTCCATATCATCCAGCTTGGGACTTGTGAAGGGCTTTTGCTGAGGGTTCGGAATCACAGAATCGGCCCCACCTAGTCGTGGTTCCAGCGGCTCTATTCCCACCNNCCTTCGTATAGAGGCATCGGGTGGAGGGGTGTATCCAGAGTGGAACATGTCGAGTTCTGAGGACTCGTCTGTTTCATGGCTGAGTATACTGGACCTGGTGGGTTGGCTGATGGGAGTGTCGACAGGCTTGAAGTAGTCAGAGTCAGTTTTGTTCAACTGACGATCAGAATCGCTGAGGTAGGGATCCATGACCATTCGGAGACTGCTTGCACCCGGACTTACAGGTGGAGGGTGATCTTGAATATGAGCAGCGGATGTGGCAGTACTGGGCAAGGGCAGAGGCGGAGGAGCATCAGTTATCGACTTCTTACGGCGTCTGAAAAAGGAAGCCTTCTTGGTGACAACATTATGAGGAGGGTCGGGTAGATTGGCCTGGGTCTTTGCAGGCACGTTTGGTACAGGACTCTCAGCACGTTGGGTCGAAAGGTCTCTAACAGTGGGTCGCTGCTGTTCTGGAAAGGAACTGGTACGTGTGGAAGAGCCAAAGACTCGTCGGAAGAAACCGGGGCGCTCCTTGGGAGCATCTTGAGCAGAGGACTGTTTGGAAAGCGAGGATGCTATGGACGCAGAGGAATTGGTCGGAGGATGGTCGAGCATGTTGGAGGGCGACTGGGCGCGCATGTTGGACTGTCGCACAAACTCCAAGGCCTGGTCCCGGATGCTCTGCGGGATGTTGTTGTTGTTTGTAGAAGCCTGCTCTTTTGTTGTGTTTGTCTTGGATGGTCCGCCGGGGACTCTTGGCTCGGGACAATGGACTTCATAGGTGCTAAACATGCTAGGGATGGGACGGCCGCGGTCGAGAATGCCATTGGAGACAACTTCAGGGGTGCCTTGGGTGTGTGGGTCGGACTTGTCCTGTCCACCGATGCGTGTAGTACCGAGGACCTGGCCGTAGCCGTAGTCGACGCTCTGGACGGTAGTAGGGCGTGAGTCAAAGTGACTGTTGGTGTGGATACGTGCGGTGAGTTGCGAGGTGTTGCTGATGGTGTCGGAGTCGCGCGACGCAGAGGACGAGTAGGTGTGACCTCGCACGCGTTGTTGCAGGCGCTGGAAGGCTCGCGGCGAAGAGAAAGAGGAGCTGCCTGTGTCAAAGTTGTCGCTGTCAAAGTCGGGCATGTTTGATCGACGCTCAGGCGGGCCCGAAGCAGAGCCCGGCATACGATCAAACGATAGCAGCAGGTTGTCCAGAACAGAGTCTTGGGTGACCGACTGCCACGACTCGGGCCGCAACTGGGCAGGATGTGACGGCAGTGAAGGCGTCAATGGGGAAGGAGCATCGTATGCCGAGTGCGAGTGCGAATGGTCGAACGGCGGAGTTGCAGGCAATGGGGCATGCAGTCTCGACAGAGGCAGGGACGATTGGGCATTCGACCCGTCTGGAGGCAGGTGCGATTGGGCAGCGGTAGACAAAGACAAAGGAGGAGGCAGCGGGCGCGGTTGAGAACGAGAGTGCCCTCCTCGCAGCCTTCTACTCGTCTCCATTGTTGCCAGCACCTAAGCGGGTATATCAGAGTGGATTACCCTTCTGCCACCGATGGTCAAGTCCACATGGAAAAGTCAACTTGTTCCTGCGCCAGGCCAAAGGGTTGCCGAATCCGTCGCGCTGACTCCACTCGGTGCCTTCCCCAAACCCAAGATAGATGATCTCCGCGCCACAAGACTCCCTTGACTCACCAATCACTATCCGAGCTCTGGATATTTCCTCCGCAAGTGCGCCTTTCTATTGCAAATACTGTCTTGGTATCTTCCTCTTCGACCAAGCCCTCTGTTTGGACAAGCGATAATGGTTGTTTTTACGATGAATTTATTTCCGCTATAACTCTAAAAAATAAACGTTTCAACGGCCCTCGAACCTTGCCCTTTGGATCCTCCATCTTTTGCAAGAATTCACCAGCGAATCATCAATCACTGTCACTTATCGGTTATGCATGGCGCCCCAGAACACGATGAACCTGCAGTAGCGCAACGACCCAATTCATCCCACGTCGACCCTTCTTGATTTCTTGCATTCTTCGATCGACCGAAAATCACATCTCTACCATATTCGCTTGACCGAGGCCTCACGAGTCATCCAATGACGAGATGGCTGGTCAGGGCCTCAGGGCTTTTTCGCTGCCCATGGTTGGAAGAAAACCACGACTCGACATGTGAGATGCGGCACGAGATGCATGGTAACCACACTTGTATGTGGAGAAGTAAGCATACCTCAACCGTCGGTAAACCCTCCAACTTGCCCCCTGGTACTCCAGAACAAAGAAAAAGGGCTTACACATCCATGTCCATCCCGACCTCCTAAGCCGCCACAACTACGGGAAGAGAACGTAATTGCATTGCATGTATACTCACATCCGGACGTGTCAACCATCTAGAAAATTCAGGGGCACACCCTCGCCGTGTGCAAAAGACAATCACACCCTACGATCGACCCCTGGGGCTCTCTCCCTTACTGACTCAATGTGTTATCATAAGCTATAAAAAGTGACAGTTTCTTACTGGATAGAGGTGTCACCATGGAGATGCCTGAACACACCGTTCTTTCCATGGATATTGCTCTGTTGCAGAAAGGATTGTGCATTTCTATAAGTACATTGTGACTGTCTACCGCACTCGGGGAGCATGGGTGTATCCTTCTGCTTCGTACAAACCGAAAGCCAGATGCAGCGATTAAGCAGTACCTCACTGCCCACCACCAAACACCTCTCGGAATACCTCAAGGTTTCTTTTTCCAACAGGGCCCTTTGCATAGACCGCAAACACCACCTTCTCAAACCAACCCCTGAACTCTTCTTCCTCAAGCACCTCCTTCATCTCCTTCGCAACCAGCCCCGGCGGACACCCGTATGCGCCACACCCCAATGCCCCCAATACCAACCCAGTCTTGTCTTCTCCAGCAGCACACCTCAACACCAACCTCACCTTATCCCGAAACTCCTCCAATACACTCTGATCCTTGAACCGCTGTCCATCCTCCGTAAGTCTTGGACGTCTGGGTGCCGCGACCGTAACCACAGAAACCATCACCCTTTCTCCCTCACTCAACTCAACACACTCATTGTCCAGAGTATCCTTGAATACAACAATCTTCGGTGAGAATATGCCTGCTATACTGCCTTCTCCAGTGTTTGCCCAAGGATACCATTCTGGCTTCAGTGTCTGAAACAAGGTGGAGGAGTAACATAATGCTTCTTCTTGCGTCATGCTTAATGAGTATCTCCATCCACCTCCCGGTTCTTCGTCACTGGCGAGATTCAAGACGGCGATTTTGTTGCGCAAGGCTGGGGTTGTGGACAGGATGGTTCGGGCGCAGAGGAAAGAGTCTGAGTCGATGACTTCTATTGGCTTGAGTTGAAGATCTGGAAATCCAGGGTCCAAGGGTGAGAGTTCGGGGTATGTAGAGCTTGTGATAAAGGTGCTTGATAAAGAGGCTCCTGGTGTGGCTTCTGCGATGTGTTCTGATCGCTTAATCGTGTCTTCGCAGATTTTGCGGCGGGTGGCTATGTCTGGCATATTTGTTTTCTTGATTTGAAGACTTTAGCTGGATGCGACAATGAGGTTTGTAATTCAATTGTTATGTTGTTGTTTAGAAGAGAAGGTTGGGTTGGTTGGATGACGTGGAGACTTTAGGCATTTATCATTTCCTTTGTAATACTGGTGCCTAGTGATGACTTATGACACTAGTATTTTATTCGCTATATCTCAAAGGATTCGCTTCGTACAAATATACCAAAACATGTTTGTAACATGATGGTTTGAATCGATCTGAACAAAGAAACAGATATGAGATTTCTCCATGACCAAGTCAGATTTGTCGGGTATAACACCCTGGCTGGACACTAGCAGCTTATTAAAAACACCACAGCTTTGATAACGATATATACACTGTGTATACAAGATTCACATTGCTAAATGGAACTGAAGAATCGATGCTCCGTTCAGTGATGCTCCAGACAATAACACGTCTTTATCAACACAAGACTACCACTGCTGCAACCCCCATGGCAATCAAGTCTCGTCACTTCCACATTGCGTGATTGAGGACAAGACATTATCTCATCGGGCAGACGTTTGATCAGACCAAGTGTGCTTCACATATAGAATTATCTGGGGTAGGTATCAGGGACGACCCTGGTAAAATTTTGGTACTTAATCTTGACATCCCACAAGCGAAGAGTAGTTTACTGGTGCCTTAACCATAATTGCAAGGAAGACGTCAGTATGAAGTGCTCAACTGGCCAAACTGGGTATGGTCGTGCGTGACAGGAGCTGCTGCAAGGCTTAGAAGGATTTGCCAAGATATATTTACGAGCCTCACGAATCGTTCTCGATGTTAGTCCTCAGTTGATCGACAGGCGTATCAACATTTGAGAATGAGCCAGACCAACACAGGTATCCCATCGAGGTTAATGCTCATGCCGCCGACTGCGCACTGCTGTTTGGTATGCCTCAAGCGTCGTCCGAAGCGTGAGATCTGAGATCGTATCGATACCTTCCTAAGACAGCGCCACGTACCACTTCTTTGCAGTATATCATGTTGCGCTCATTGTTGATATTAGCTAGTGCTATTCTCCTAGGTGTCACGAGCGAGCTTCGCGGTTTCGCGCAGCGTGTCGCCTACGACGAACAGGGTCGATGGTGGAGAGGGAGTGAGTTGCAAGCGAGCCCATCCTCCGGGTATACGATGCAGGTTCGCCAGAGAGAATTCGCCCTGCAATTGCATGATCAGGGTTCAACATCACATTGTTCAGACCATTGACCAAAAGGAGACGGCATGAGAAAGCGGTTTAGCCAATTTGCATGGGTGAACTAGCCGGAAGTCAGACCAGGGTGCTTTGCGGAAACCCGTGATATTAGACGATGAGCTGCGGGAAGAGTTGATGTTGTCGCTCTTCCCCTGGTACTGGAAACAAGGACTAAGGCTGAGAAGGTTGTGTTGAGACTGGCTCTCAGGGCTCGAAGGCTTTGGGATACAGTCTTCCATGGAGAGCTTTGACTCCAGGCTCGTACACGTTGTACACATCGTGTCCGTGAAGCTTGGCCCAGTTATCAGGCAGACGCATGTTAGGTGGGAGGCGGTATTGAGCATAGCAAGCTCCAGCGTTGCAACTGAGGTCGCACTTGCCATAGAGCCGGCAATAGCAATCAGAAGCGCTGGGACATGCTTGTGCGTTCAAAGTGTCCAGATCTACAGGACCGTCTTGGTTCGGGATAAAGAGGACATGCCAGAGATACGACAGAACCCGTCCAGCAATTCTGTCGTCGCGGGGAGCGGCATTGGAATTCCTCGACATGCCATAGCCATCAAGAAGCCATTGTCGCAGAGCAACATATTCTTCACGCGAGTGCCGGTGTATGGATTCTCTAGAAACGACGAATTGAGCACAGCATTGCGCACGCACAGGATGGCTTCGTCCAAGTTTCAATCCCTTGCTCTTTCCATTGTTCAGATAATCGTCTCCTCCAAACAAGACAGCAAATGCTTGTGGCATAGCGGCATCAGAGGCGGACCTCGCACTCCAGGGCTGCAGTATAGAGTTGAAGGATGTTTCGAGGCTACCCTGTGGAGTAGAATCTTTGGGGCATGTGCCTGCGGTCCAGTCGCATCTCAGGTTATGATAGCCGGTGACTGCAAGTGCAGAGGGGACGTTCAGGGCGGCCAGGCTGGCTGCATTGTCGTATAAGGGATCGTCGTTGTGCCATTGGAACCTGTTGCCGTGTACAAAGACTGCACCAGCTTGCGGGATGTCCTTGTAGTTGTCGATCAGGAAGGTAAGATAAGTGATGGACTCGTGGCCTCGGTTGGCAGGCACGCGGAGGTGTTTGACGGTCGGATCGGCAGGCGCGTCAACTTCGTAAATGCACAGGTGGTACTTGGACGAGAGGCGTTCCAGCCAGGCAGTGTCGCCATCAGCAGCGACGTGTGAGACTACCAGAACTGGCTTGGAGCTGTCTTCAAGGCCAGGGCATGTACCTCGGGCATCAGGAAGGCTTGCTGCCGTTGTTTTGTAGCGGATCGTGTTCCATGAGTAAAGTTTGGGTGCTGAGGGCCGAAGGAGCGACACGAACAAGTAGATGACTAGACAGACGATGGCCAGTTGTAACAGCGACTTGCGCGACCTCCGAAACATGTCGACGCAGCTGTCTTTGCTCTGTCCATCCCGTCGTGATGCAGCTTGATCTGACCATCATGCGCCCGCACGAGCCGTTCCGCATCGTTTCCTGCACCGCCACACTCTGACAGCCACAAAGCTTGGTACAACCATCTAGACCGCCTTATCTAGATTGCAGAACTACTTCAACTTCTGTTATTCTTGTCGACTCGACAATCATCTTCTAATAACGAGCAGAAGCAAAGCTGTGTGTTTACCATCATCTGCTGCAACCCAACAAGAAGCAGTCGGTCCGTCATGGCTGTCCGGTTATACGGCCGTGGTGTCCAACAGTCGTTCCGGCCGTGCCTAGCTTTTGACTTTATCCACTTTCTTCCTTGATCTGGTTGCAAGAACCAAGGCGTGAACAACGAAGCCTTGCTGCTCTCAGGGCATCCTTTTAGCAGAAGACGACAGCATCTTGATGGCTGTACGAGTGGTCCGACTTCAAAATATGCTAGGTCACATAGCAATCGCCCTGTGGTACCATGCGCGGCACGCCTGGTGGTTGTCGAGTTAACCGCGTAATGATCAATCAAAGTCCAACAACGGCATCGCTGCTCAAGTCCTCGCTTGTCTCGGACAACTTGTCGTACACGCCGCGGAGTCCTCACTCGACGTCTTAGCACTGCGATATGGTGTGCAAAGGTGGGAACTCGATGTGTAATGGTCCTCATTGATCATGTCTGTGTCGCCAAGTCGGAAGCAGACGGGCCATCATTATCATATGCCTGCCATGCAACAATACTATCGAACATGGCAGAGCTGTTCTTCTTGACGGGCATTGATTGGCCAAAACGTGAAATTCCGTTCGTTCAGCATCTGCTCGACAGCTGTTGAATATAATCAAGCATCTGAAGAAAGAGGTGAGGGTTGGGGAAATTGCATGGTGATAAGCTCCGGGGTTTGCTGGGATCGACCAACGAGATGAAGATCAGCCGTAGTGATTTGAGATCTGCTACGCTTTTGGAGAGCAGACTTTGGGATCAAGTGAGACACGAGCAACCAGATCAAGCAGAACAGCGACACTCGACACACCGACAATCGCAAGTGGCTTGTCCGGCTGTCTTTGTCCCTTTGGTGGCCGTTTTAAGTTGGCATGCTCCATCTTGAGCCAAACAAACCAGCCAAGGGTCTCGCCAACGTCATCGAAGCGGCCTGGGCGCTGACGTCTGCATGTGCCTCTCCACACATTTCCATCAATACGCGACCGCTCCCTCGATACCGTTCACTTTTGCATCTCTATTCGATTTCCTTGTGTTTTGCGTCCTGAGATACCCCCAGATACCCCCTTGCAACTGAATGGTCACCATGGCTTCATACACACAATCACCGCCGCAGAATGGCTTCTACGAGTCTTCTGTGCCGCACCCACCTGAGGCCCTCCAGAACAGGGGCTTTGGCAATGCTTCGCAACACGATTTCGCCCATGGTAATTTGCACTGAACTATCGTAGCTGTATAGCCGACATCCTAACTTGCGCAGNAAGGCGAAAAGCCGCTCACTGTTGGAAACACTGTCGGTCACCCGACCCCTATTACCCTCGAGGACGGAGGCGTCTATCGCTCCACGTCCAGCGCCTCGACTGCTGCATACACTGGCATGACTCCGTCGCGTGGTGGCACTCTCAAGAAGAAGGCCAGTGTCAGCCGTAAGTCTAGTCTTGGTCGCAGCGGCAGTCGCAGAAGTCTCGCTGCAGGAAGCATTGCTGGTGTTGGTACACCGGGCGCCCATGACGACTACAACAGCGCCTTGTCCACTCCCATTCCTACCCATGGTAGTCCGACCGATATTCTTGCCAACCGCTTCCAGGGTATGTTCCAGCTTTTCTAAACTGGTGTTTTCCCATATTGATTTGTCTTGCAGNCATGGCGTACATTGTTAAAGTCTCTGATCACCTACTTCCGTGAGGTCCAGTCCAGCTACGACTCACGCAGCAAGTCCTTGTTGAAGGTTTCGAATGTCTTGTCCAACTTCACACACCCATCCGTTTTCATCACCGATGGTGGCCTTGCAGACGCCTCGCGCATTCTGGGTGACTACCACAAGCACTCTGTCGCTGAATCGAACAAATCGCGCGACATCGAGCAGGATGTCATCTCCGCTCTGACTGGTCTAAGAGCCGATCTGGCCCAGAAGATCAAAGAGATCAAGAGTCTTAATGGCGACTTCAAGAACTCGGTCGACAAGGAAAAGGACGCGACGCGCAAGGCTGTTGACGCTCTTGCTGAGGCCTTGCAACACGCAGACCATGGTGACAGCAGCAAGACGGATCCTTTCATTGTCCGTTTGGGTGTGGACCGCATGGTTGAGAAACAGATTGATGAGGAGAACTACCTGCACCGCGCATACCTCAACCTTGAGAACTCGGGCCGCGAATTGGAATCCATCGTTGTGGGCGAGATACAGAAGGCCTACAATGCCATGGCCAGCATCCTCAAGCGCGAGGGCGATGATGCTTACAATACTGTCGAGCAGCTCCGTGGAGGACCCATCGCCATGCCCAAAGATCTCGAGTGGTCGCGCTTCGTCGAGACTGACCCCCACTTTGTCAACCCTAGACTGCCTCTCCGCCGTATCGAGGACATTGACTACCCAGGAAAGAATTCCCCTGCAGCCGCAGAGGTTAGAGCTGGTATGCTCGAGCGCAAGAGCAAGTATCTCAAGAGCTACACTCCTGGCTGGTACGTTCTATCGCCAACTCACTTGCACGAGTTCAAGTCGGCCGACAAGATCTACTCGCAACCTCCTGTCATGTCTCTCTATCTCCCCGATCAGAAGCTGGGTTCTCATTCTGAGCCCGGATCCTCGTCGCACAAGTTCATGCTCAAGGGCCGTCAAAGTGGTGGCATGCACCGCGGCCACTCGTGGGTCTTCCGCGCCGAGTCGTACGAGACCATGATGGCTTGGTTCGAAGCCATCAAGATCCTGACCGAGAAGACTGGCGAAGAGCGCAACGCCTTTGTCCGCCAGCATGTGCGCAGCATCAGCCAGAACAGCCACCGCAATAGCATCAGCAGTGACGGTCTTGAGGAGGACGAAGCTGACCAGGTCCCTTACTCTGCCCAATCCAGCGTCATTAACCAGCCTATTGGCGAGAATCGTCTCCAGCGCCCCGTCCCAGGTGAGTATGTGCTGTCCCTTTCATAGCGTCAATCTAGATTGCATAGAACTTGTACTGACGTGACGTGAAAAGGCGGTCGCTTCCCGTCTGATCTCCAGATTCCTCGTGCTATGGCCGCATCGCCTGACAGCGAGTCTGATGAGCCCGACCACAGCACCATTCCTGGTGTGACTCCTCTTCCCAATGTAGCCGTCGTTGAACCTGCTCGTTACGATGACAACCCCTACCGACTCCAGGGTATTTCTACCCACGAGGAACAGCCTGCACAGCCAAGAGTACCCTTCACCTCGGCCACTCCTGGCTCTGTCGCCCATGCTAGAGAGACTATGCCTCTCAGAGAGGAAGCATCCACACCTGAGTCTTACCAGCCCAACCCTGTTGACAACTTCAACCAAACCAATTCGGCTCCTCAGAACAACATGGTTCAACCTACTCAGACGTTTGTCTTGCCCGTCCAACATGCAGCTCCAGCTCACCAGCTCCAGCCCGATGTTCCAATAAGCCCCATCGAGCAGCCGCAATCTCTAGCTCCTGCCAACAAACCGATGAGACAGAACACAAACTACAGCGAGTGGATGGCCCCCGCAGCTGCAGGACTCGGTGCCGGCGTTCTTGGCTCTGAAGCCTACCACCATCAACAGAACAAGAACCTGCCTTCTAACAACCCCATCGCTGAAGAACAGCAGACCCCTTACGAAGATGAGCGCCCTCGCGATTTGACCGGTGGTCACACCACCATGCCCACTTCCAACGAAGCTGCCACCACCAACCCTTCGGCATATGCTGCCAACAGCGGCATTTCGGGTGCCACATACACTGGTACTGCTCCCTTTCCTGTCATGATTCCCAACTCGTCCAACGTTCCCCAATCGCCCGAGTTCGTTTCTTATAGCGCTTCCACATATGGTGCTGAGACTCCTGGAGCTCAAAGCTCTGACGGTCTCGGTGGCCTCGAGCGCGAGGGTGCTCACGAGACCGGGGCTTTTTTCCCTAAGGTCGTCAGACACGACACCGACATGAGCGTTAGCAAGCTCCATGTCCCTGGCGAGTTTCCTCCTCCTACTCCCGGATTCGCCCCTACTGAGGACAAGGCTGAGAGATCGCTGTCTCCTCGTCCTACAGTGGGCTCGCACGGCACATTCATCGCCCCCACTGCTTGGGACTTGGCAAGAGAGTAAACCAGACAACGACAGCAAAGCACGGGAAGCAAACAGGACTGTGGTGAACGATATGACTGCCCTGACATAGTCTCCTTTGTTACCTTGATTTTTGAACGTTTTAGTTTTTGTTTCTGGTTCTTGCAACCATTGCGATTACCCTGTGTATTTCTGTTCTATTTTTGGTTTGGAGTAACATAACACACCTCTAATACCATAATCAACAGTCTAGCTTTTTTTTTTTTTTTTTTTTTTTGGTTATATCTCTTGTTGTGCACATGGAGGTTGTTGCAATAATGGTCATCTTGGACCTTCACAAGTTGCAATGTTAATCTCTGTTCCCCGGTACCATTGAGTTGAGCATGAATATGACAGTAGACCTAGGGTATTCAAATACTTGTTTGTGTTCCCGCATCATCTGATACATCATCGTTTCTCTTCCGGGTGGATATAGCTCTTTGTGTGTCTGTTGCACTCATCCTCCTCGTAACTCATGTTCTAACCATCTACCACTCATCAGGCTTTGACACAAACACCCGCATCCGTAGCATTGGAATAACCATAACTCATTCCCACTGTATAAACGTCGTTGCCATACGCATAGCCAGTGTTTGTCGCTACACTCTTGCCCCAAGTCTGGCTATACAAGACACATTTCTGGTCTTGAGGCATACCATTCTTGCTCTCCAAATATGTGTTGAAGAACTTGCAGGTCTTGGGTGTGCTGCCATCAGAGGGAGGATGAGCTACCGCATAAGCCGCTTGAGCAGAACATGCGGCCGCACACCTAGAAGCATTGAAGTTTGCATCAAAAGTCTGGAAACCAAGGTATGTGTCGTTTCCATTGCAGTCCAGGGGTGCTTGGATACCACTGTTGCTGAAATACACAGGCGCAGAGTATCCTGCAGCAGGAGAAATCGCAGTAGCAACATAGCCATTACTCCCCGCGATGACGATTTCAAAATTGTTTTGGGTGGAGCCGGTGTTTACTGCATTTGCGGGCGTCACAGCGCCGTTCCAGAATACGCATTTGATGGTTGCGGTGCTGGTGCAAGAAGAATTGAAGGAGGAGGTTACAGCAGAGCGTTCGTAGAAAATGTTGAAGGCGTGGCAGTTGGAGCTAGCTGTACATTTCTCGGCGCACGCGGTGGTGTTGTAGGTGGGGAGGATGGTGTAGCCAGAGTAGCCATCTGCATTACTGCTGGCGTGGAGGTTGGTGTATGTGTTGGAGTAGCCGGGAGGTGTGGTTGCGTTTAGAGCGGAACTTGCGTAGGCTGGATAGGCAAGGAAGTCGGCTGCGGTGTCTGGGCCAGTGGTGCAGGCTCGCTTGACGAGGTATGCTTGCTTGTGGAGTGGGCTTGCAAGCGTGGTAGCTGCGAAAAGGAGTGAAAGGGTTGTGAAATGCATAGTAAGGAATGTGGTCTCAAGCCTAATTGTTTGAGAGTTGTGTTTGATGAACAAGAGATGTGAGTGGGGTGATTGAAGAACTTATAATATAGTGCCCCTTGACCTACCAAGATATAGCATTACGGAGGCAGGGTATAGAGTTACGAGATGCACATGCCAGGAGGAGTCAAGCTCAGCTGGAGACCAGAATAGAAGATTGCGAATCGGGTCATCGACAAGGGTGGGTGTAACGTCCATACAACGTGCAGAAATTCATGAGCAACATCTGAAGTCTCTGGCACATCTGGACATTGTTGATGATGCACTGATCTCCAGACCTTTCTTCTAAGTAGGACCACAGATCCATCTGTGTATTTCTGGCATTTGGTCGCAGTTTCAGTCGGACATTGGTGAGATTGAGTATATCGCGGAGCGGCCTGTAAACTGCGAGTTCATTTGATTGATCTCGAGTTCCTTGAGTTTCGCGATGGAAGGATGCTAAGGCCGTTGAGACGTTGTGTTCTCAATTTCCCATTGAGAGGATATGCCGTCGGATTCAGCATTTGTATCACATTGATTCAGATATCTCAGCTGGCTAGGGAAGCGACACGCAGGAGGTTCAACGGTAGATGCGGTCGATGATAGATAGAACAAGAGTTCTGGTATGGTGTTGGTTGTAAAGGCGGCGCGGGTGCAGATATGCTGTAGGAAGTTTGGCATGCCGCTACTTGCAGAGCCCCTATCCGGATCAATGTGCAGGAGTAGGTACGATTAGATGATGATGAAAAGGGGCATCTGCAACTTTGAGGGACGCGAAGCTCTTCGTCTAGTCTTGCTGGTTTGGATAAACCTCGGCTTCCTGGTTTTCGGCAGCAGTTGCCTTGCCAAGAAACTCTCCAATCTCGACTTCTCATCCCGCGAAGACATGCACCACCATCAGGTCATTGTCTATGGAGGCTTTCCATGTCACCGACTCGTAGGACTGGTACGCGTCAGAATCCTAGATGCTGTTGGACCTGTACACTGCGTCGAAAGAAATGCGACGGCAACCAGCCCACATGTGAAGCATGTAATTCGCGTAACATCACTTGCCATGGCTTTGGTGACCAACCCGAATGGATGAAGAATGCAGCCGCTAAACGGTCTGAACTGCAAAATATCAAGGACGCTGTCAAGGAAAACAATAAGCGCAAAAGAGGCGCGTCCCCGGCACAATCTGAAGAGGGCACTGCCAGATTCCCACGACTACCAGGCGTTGATGATGCGTCATCGAGACCTCATGACGAGCAGCACAACTGGATTGATACTCCACCTGAGATTCCAGAGCCACACTTTGAGCCACCAGGAAGGCATTCATCCTTAGCTTTGGGGGAAGCTTCCAGCCGAACGCCTTCCATAGCGCCTACTCCAAGCGCAACCACTTACTTCCGATTCGGCTTTCATAGAGAAGCAGAATTGTTGATGCACTATTTGGATCATGTCTTTGCTCTTCAATTTCGTTTCTACTCCCCGTCTATATCGAATGGTGGCCGAGGTTGGCTGTTATGGCTGCTAACGGAAACAAAGCCCTTATACCATGCAGCCCTCAGCTTAGGAGCGTTACACCAACACTCTTTACTTGCTCGCACCGCCCGAAATCATCGTTATCACGATACATTGCATGAGCTTCACGAGCATCACAATCGTGCACTGCAAGAGCTACAGATATTCTTGCAAAGCAGCTACGAGGTCTCCACTGGCGCAGAACCAGGTCGAAAGAGAAGACTACAGATTCTTGCTTGTGGTGTACAGTTTATCAGCTTCGAACTTTTTCGTGGCGGGACAAGTCAATGGGAGGTCCATCTTGATGCCTTGGCTACAGTAGTTCGTGGTATGCCAGTGATGAACTTCACGGACAATGGCTCATCTCCTGAAGACTTTACACCAGACACTTCAAGCGGACTTGAGCCTCATCGTTTGGAAGACAACGCAGAGCATTTTCTTGTGGGGGCTGTGCTATGGTTTGACATGTTGTCATGTGCTTCTACAAGCGACGCTCCTCGTCTTCACCTAGAAGCTGCCCGCCTTTTACAAGGACAAATTGACTTGGCGAACATCATCCCCTGCCAACCGTGGGTCGCCTTGGCTATAGGTGACATTGCAGCACTTCGTGCCTGGAAGGCAGATGCAATCTCAACCTCCAGCCTCAGCTTTTGGAAACTGTTTGAGCAAGGAGATCCCATTCGCAAGCGTTTAGAGGATGGTATCGCTGGCCTCCGCGCTGAAGTCGACGAATCGTTTGCCGCACTAGGTGTATCGCACCTCGGGACCACGGGAGCCTATCTGGTTCTCGCTAACCCTGGGGTGCAACAAGAAGCTATCAAACGAGCAATCACTCTAGTCTTTGCAAATGCCGCTCAAGTCTATCTCAACACCATCATCTCAGGGGCGGACCCAAAACTTGATGATGTTCGAAATAGTGTCGTCGACACGATGGATGCACTGCAAGAATTGCAACTTATCTGTGATGCTCAGGCTTTGCGAAATCTCATCTGGCCAATATGTATCGCTGGCAGCATGGCTGAGGATGCGCCTGCCCAATCATATTTTCAGAGCCTGATCCAGGATCTTGGCGAGGAAGCACACGCTTTCGGCAATACCACGACTACTCTGCAAATTATGCAGAGATGCTGGGTCTCGCGCAAGGACAATGGTTCTGGATCCTGGCACTGGGCTACTGCGATGGAATCTATGGGCCAACGTGTGTTACTCGTCTGATCAATGCGAAATCTGCTCTATTCAACCCATGTGCCTGGCATCAATCTCTCTGGGTGTTCAAGCATATCCTAGAACTCGCCACAATATCTTTCGTACATCGAATCCCATATCATCCAGGTCGACAGATCATCGTCGTAGTATAAGCTGATCGTAAGATATTCGCACTGGTAATCAGACGCATGAGCCTTGCCCGCCGAAGCCAGGAATTGACGATCGATGTAAAGCTCAAGCCTTCTACACGACAAACTTGCCTCAAGCTTGATATCAAGACATTTCGATCTTGAGATGAAGTGCTGAAACCCGTTGATAATATCTCGAGTGTCGAAAAGTTCTCCACAGAACCGCCTCTTAGAATGCCAATATGCCTTGACAAAACAACGTATCACTTCGATCACTGCTGTATCCTACATGGTCTCTCCTTCTGTCTCTTGTTGCTTTTTTTCTCTCCGCACCGCCGCAAAGCACCTCCAATGTGGCTCCCGCGGCAAACATCCCCCGAACGGTATCTTCCCATTCACTTCTGCAATGTGTATCTCTTGGGCCAGTTCCCCACCAAGCAGATCCCCACTGGTGTAAAGTTACACGCAGAAGCTCACGTTTTGAGCTGTTATCCGATACTGGATAAGCGCTTTCGAAGCTTTCTATGTCTACAAAATTCGCCACTGCTCGTGGCGACAAAGGATAGTAGAACCGGATAGAACCTAAGCGGTCTGCCAAAGTGATCTTGGGACAATCTTGTGCCGCCAACGGAAATATGCGCTTGTACTCTTGCTCAAACGCGACACTGGGCATGAAGCGCGGATTGGTACATCGATCCCAGAAAAGCTCCGGATCTAAGTCAACTTCATCCACAAGTAGTCGGAAAATATCATCGTTCCGGAGATCGAACAACGAGCTAAAGGAAGAATTAAAGATGCTTCTCCTGCTGAGATTGTGAATTGCTAGGCTAAGATAAGATCGTTTGTTAGCAATTTGTTACAAATACCTGGTCATGTGCTCAACTCACTTGCCGGAAAGCGTAGGCTCACTGACATCAGCGCCATGGTCAATCGAGAAACGACCGATGCGCAACAAGGCTTCGTGATTATTTGGCGATGTACTGATGGCTAACTCCNNTAGACCAAAGTTAGATACTAGAAACAGAACATCAAAACGCACAGATCATACGTGTAGAAACGTCCACCCAAACTCGTCCCGATCAAACATTGTTGCTTGTCCAGACTCGATGAGACCCCGCACGCAGTCGAAGTCACCATACCCGATGGCCTCCCAGATCTTGGAGTCGCGCGTAATTGTCCGGTAGGATCTCAGAGTCACAGTCCAGCTTCGAGCTGCTCGGCATACATTGATTTGCAATGAAAGCTGCGCGAGCCAGTGGGGAAGCACTAGTGAGAAGGATAAGGCTGAGACCATCTTTGGGGACCTTGGCCTCTTTCGAACCCCTTCGCGACTATGGCTGTCGTCGACGATAGGAAATTGTTGACCGCGTCCTGTTTGCTGGCTGGCGTTGATTTGAGGTTGTAACGTGGCCATGGGCCGTGTGTGACAAAAGTTGGTCAATGTTGTTACGCTCCCACTCAATTGATCGACCTTTGTATCAGTCCTCATGGCCGTCTGAAGGTACAGTTCNGCTACGATCATTAGCCCCTGTCTGTTTGTAAGAGAAGTATGTCCAGCTTATGTCGAGTATGCCGACACAGCTAAGCCTAGCGAAGTCTTTGACCTCTCTATCTTCATCAAGTACGCGTCCAGAATCTTTCTCTTCCAAGCCATTGTCATCGAGCCCAGCGTCCCTTTCTGCGCAATCTCGGCATTAAGCTTCTCGATCACGGCGTTCAAAGATCTCACACTTTGGTCGACAAAGCGCAAAGCTGGCGTCGGATTCATATTCTGACACATGGAAGCATTTCGCTGGATTTGAGCTTCAATGCCGGCTATTGTGCCCAGCAGTATCTCTAGTTCATTGGTCAAGTATTTGATCTCTTCAGGAGCATCGCGAATGTCGTTGCAAAAAGCCTGGAGTTTTCGTATACCGTCAATAGCTTGGGCAGCGACGCCCGCGATGCCGATTCCAGATGCGACTGCTCCGAATATCTCTGCCATTGTTTTTGGTCAAGCAGTCAAATATGGTTTGTCGTTGATGGGCCAAACGTCCAGATCGATCATCTACAGCGCACAAGTCGTTAATATGAGATGACAGAGATGCCTCAGCCTCATGCATGCACTCCGCCTTGTTGAGGCTGTGATGCAGCCCAATCACGCAGCGCTTCAGTCAGATCATCCAGTACACACACCAATTCCACTTTGCCTCGAGAACATCGATATGTCTCTTCAGCTGCGGGATCGTGACGAAATAGCAACACAAATCGGAGCCTGACCAAAGCCTGACATTCAAGCACATTGAAAAGACGAAAAGCGATATCTAAGAGGCTGCCAATTACCTTTGTTAACATCACTCTACCCTACTGCACTTGAGGAATGATAACTCGGAAAACTTCTTGACACGTTGTACCATAATTTCAAAGAAGAGCTAGTGTCGTTCAAAATGGCAGCCGCTAAGGGGGTCCCGACCTCTGTTGATCCACTGAAAGCTTGAATAGAGGAATTGGCAAGATTGACCCAGATATAGATACCATCACCCAGTGTATCGCTCAAGACTTTGAAGCTGAATCCGCCCACAACGGGCTTGACCATGAATGTCAAGTCGTACGAAGTCAGTGCTTGTGCCTGTAGACCGGCATAAGGTTGAGGGCCGCACTCCCAATGTAGGCACCGCCAGATCGAAGCTCCCAGAAGTTTGGGACAGATCCAGCAGCAATCATGCTCAGTTCCACTGTCCGAGCGCCAGTAACCCATACATTGGTCCAGTTTGCGTTTGAGCAGTTGAAAGAGCCTTGCGACTTGGCTGTGTAGTAAGAAGGAACCATACCTACTCCTGAGAGTACAAGTTCGCCTGCTGAGGCGAGAGTGAGCAATTGCCATCTGACTCCACCTTGTAACGGGCGGTCTATGTGAGTTATGTTGGACGCAGCAATGTTGTATTGTTGAACTCGATAGGTGTTCTGGGCAGCGGCCATGGCGATCGGTCCATCAGTCTGCTTCTCATCAGCTTGAGCTATCCCGTGTGATCAATGGTGATGTTGTGCAACTTACCTGCGATCGGTCGAGTTGTAATCTAAATTCACTATGCGCAATACTGAAGGCAGAAGTATCTCCAGAAGCTTGGACGACATGAAAAGTGGTAAAGCTATTGAGATCATGACCATGATCGATGATAAAATGAGCGGGTTGAGAACCATTAGAGCGAAGATGAATGGTGCCATTGTTTGCTCGAGCGAAGACCGGGTCACCATGTGCCCAAGCTATCTGGAAGCAGAGCAGAAATGAAGGTAGAAAGGGCGAGTACCACATCTTGGTTCGATGGGAGGAGAAGGATGTAAACCGACCTGTGGTGAAAGACTCATGTATACATATGCTGTGAGCTTGATGATGTGACATCAGAGCTTGATGTTGTTGAAACACACTTTGAGTGTATGCACAGGGCATATCAAAATGACCAGGATGCCTAAACATACGGATAGAATGAAAGGGCATCGCGTACAGTACACCGAGCATATCTCGACCTCGGTCGAGACGGCTGTACACCAGCCAAGATATACACCAAACCCAATGCGAGGCGTGTATGCAACACGCAATACGAAATACGCAACGATGCGAACCAAATATCTTCTATGGTCTGTGGACTGACGCATTGTTCTGTGAGTCAGCCTGCTACACAGGTCAAGTTCACTATCGCACTCAAAAGCTCCAAATCGTCGTCGAGAACTGCGTGCACAATGGCTGGAAGGAAATCAAGAAGGAGTGGAGGAAAGAGGCCCAACACGCCAGAATGAAAAGGCTAGACAAGAAACGTCTGTTCTGCAGCAGCTAGTCACATACATCTCACGGCAGAACATAATGAATGCTATGAGCTTCTGATGCTGTTCGAATAAACATTTTTGAATGTCCAGGCCGAGATCTCTGTACCTTGGAGTTGAGTCGCAGAATTGCGCAACTGCGTATTGCGTATTCATCAATCGCCGGTGTTTCTCCATTACTGAGTACGTGCACGTGACCTGTGCTCTGACCTGCGGGAGTTCAACACCGAAGTACTCTGCTTCAATCCTTCTCGGACAGAAAGCTGATTGGCTTCGATTCTTCCTTACAGCCCTAACTTACTTGTGCAAACAACCAGTGATATGCGACGTGCGATATGCAACGGCCCTAGGCAGCATCTTTCAGAGATCTTCAGGGCCGTGCTGGCGGCTTGGTAGCTACATTAACTTAACGTAGTGTTCGTCCTCGAATAATGTAGCAGCCTATTTTAGAGGCGTGGCAAACGACAATAAAATATATATTAAGAAAGCTTCTGGATCTTGGTAGGTCTTGTATCGTCGCTGACTTCCTCGCTCACCTTCCCGGATTTTGGAAACATTTCGCAGTCGCACTCTCCCATCTTACCAATCGATCGACGCTATTCTCTGCCACATCTCGACAAGCAGCTCTTTATTGCGCTTCGCTCTCATTCGAGTTGTATCACAGACTAGCTGAGCTGGAACCAACATGAAGACAGTCGACGACTCCAATGAATCCGAAAGTACTCTAAGCAGAGACTCCCCAGACACACTATCACCCCCTCCGTACACCGAGATTTACGACCATAATTATGATGCTAGTCACGATTCTGAGACTGCGGCCTCTGGCGCTGAAGGTTATCATATCAGAGGTGAACACAACTCTACATGTTCATGCATGAACAGCACTGATTGTTGAGATTCCANNGACGATGGACGTGTTGATATTAACTTCAACTCAAGTGTCATCCGAGCAATCTCGAAATGCTTTCCTTCTGGACCGGCTGAAGATTCAGAACCCGCGCCTCCTGTCTACGATTTCAAGAGACACGACTTCAAAAGAAAGCCGGTAGGCTCCGGCGCATCATCAAGCTCAACGTGGACTGTGAAGCTCAATATCGTGATCCAAGTCGTGGGCAGCCGTGGAGATGTGCAACCCTTTATTGCTCTGGGCACTGAACTCCAGCGTTACGGTCACAGAGTCCGACTTGCTACCCACGACCTGTTTGCAGCCTTCGTCCGCCAAGCCGGGCTCGAGTTTTATCCCATAGGAGGAGACCCTGCGTCATTGATGGCGTACATGGTCAAGAATCCCAGCCTCATCCCTTCAGTAAAGACAATGATGTCTGGTGAGATCAGCCGCAAACGCCGCATGGTCGCCGAGATGTTAGATGGATGCTGGAACTCATGTGTTCTGCCGGACCAATTCAGTGGTGAACCTTTCGTCGCAGATGCAATCATCGCGAACCCTCCTAGCTTTGCCCATGTACATTGTGCGCAAGCTTTGGGTATCCCTGTCCATCTCATGTTCACAATGCCGTGGACCAACACTCGCGCTTTTCCGCATCCTTTGGCAAACT
The DNA here is from genome assembly GCA_903819635.1 of Aureobasidium vineae. NCBI lineage: Eukaryota > Fungi > Ascomycota > Dothideomycetes > Dothideales > Saccotheciaceae > Aureobasidium > Aureobasidium vineae. Next base: position 3,123,181 of record CAIJEN010000001.1, on the reverse strand, counting down.
TGACTAACGTTGATGGAAGCTATGCATCAGCAAATTATCTGTCATATCATGTCGTGGAATGGATGACTTGGCAAGGGTAAATTGTTTCCGACTCGACATTCTCTTTGTGTCATGGCTTACTTTGATGCAGGTTGGGTGATGTGATTAACGACTGGCGAGACAGCATTGAACTGGAACCCATCAACTTTATGGATGGTCCGACATTAGCACGGATGCTCAAAGTTCCTTTCACCTACTGCTGGTCACCAGCGTTGGTGCCTAAGCCTAGAGACTGGCCTGAGTACATCGGTAAGTACGACTCAGACTCTCCACATTGTCATAACTAATACATGTCTGAAGATGTGTGTGGTTTCTTTTTCCGCGGTACACCTACATACAGTCCCGAGCCTGCCCTTATGGACTTTCTAGATGCGGGACCTGCGCCCGTGTACATCGGCTTCGGCAGCATCGTGCTCGATGATCCTGCAAAGATGCTATCTATAATCCTTGAAGCCGTGAAAGCTTCTGGTGTGAGAGCCATCATCTCGAAAGGATGGTCTAACTTTGGCGGTGATGTGGGTAAAAGCATATACTACATCGGTGACTGCCCACATGAGTGGTTGTTCCCACGCATGGCAGCTGTTGTGCATCATGGTGGCGCAGGCACTACCGCCTGTGGGCTCAAGAACGGACTTCCAACATTGGTGTGCCCATTCTTCGGAGAGTAAGTTAAATACTAGCCTATTGGACTGTGAGACTCTAACATCCAATGTTTAGTCNAGCCCTTCTGGGGCCATATGATTGCTAATGCCGGTGCTGGACCCAAGCCTCTGCCGCCACGCCAGATGACTGCGGCCACATTAGCTGATGCCATCCGTTTCCTCATGTGGGAAGAGACATCGGCAGCAGCGAAGACCATCGCCAGGCGCATGTCACACGAACAAGGAGTCCAGGCCGCTGTAAACTCTTTCCACAGGCATCTTCCACTAGAAGCCATGCGATGCGATCTTGTTCCCGACCAGCCAGCCGTCTGGACGCTCAAGTCAAGTCGCAATCAAGTCAAGTTGTCCAAGCAGGCTGCCGAGATTTTGACATCACAACGCAGTAGTTTGCGAAAAGACCTCAAGNCCGTAAGTCCAACGTAATCTAGGCTATTTGGTACGTTCTGACGGGTTTGCAGGTACCAATCGAAGCCTATTACTATCGAGCCCGTCCGCTGGGATGCCGTAAGCGGTGGAGCCTCTGCTTCAATAAAGACAATAATGGACATCACGGGTTGCGTGACCGGCATGGTCACCGATCCAATCAAAGTATATCGCGAGGAAAAGCAACGAGAAGACCGAGCCATTGCGGTCGATGCAATGGTCGACTCCCAACAGCTAGCTGAAACCAACAGCCATCGGGACTCGAGCGCAAGTATCCATACAACCGCGTCAACGAAAGCACGCGACAAACAACCATCTGCAGGGAGCAAAGCAGCGTTGGCAGGTGTAAAAAGCATCGGCTGGTTGGGGCCAAAAGCCATCAAAGGTATGATGGTCGATATACCGCTAGCCATGGCAGAAGGCTTCCACACCGCACCTAGATTCTACGGCGATGAAGTTCGAGACCACGGCAAAGTGACCGGCGCTGGAAGTGGGTTTGCTGTGGCTAGCAAGACATTCGCCTACGGCCTGTACGATGGAATATCTGGTCTTGGCATGCAACCTTACAAGGACTACAAAAAGTCAGGTGGTGTAGGCATAGCAACCGGGCTGGGTAAAGGGCTGGCTGGTCTTGTGACCAAACCTGGAGCTGCTATGGTCGGCGTGCTGGCGTATCCAGCGGCTGGTATTGCGAAGAGTGTGCGGGCTGCCGTATACAACAAATCGCGGAAGCTGGTTAAACTGCAGCGTATCGCTGAAGGCGAATGGTTGGCTGAACATCATCAGTGGACTGGGAGCCAGGTGGTTGCGTTGATGGAGAAGTTTAATGCTTTGGGATCCAAGAAGGGTAAAGATGCGTGCTAGTTGTTCCTTTGACGAGAAGATCGTTCGGAAATGTAAACAATCAATATGTACAGCAGCAGCATGCAAAAGTGCTCCGAAACCGCCAATGTTTGGAATGAACACCCACGCCACCAACCCTATATTTGTTATCGAGAATAGCTGTATTTCCTGCCGTCCTCGACTGGGCAGGGTAAGGCTGTTCAGATTGAGGTTTCCGATGAGCTACAGAGAAAGATGCTGATGGCCAACATCATGTCCTGTAAGCCTTCCCGCGATACTGTCACCTTGCATTGGTGATTGATTAAGCACGCATCTTGGTTGTTGTCGACTCTACTGTGAACGAGAAGGTGGTGATGTACAATTTTCCATCTGTGGTAGCACTGTCGTTTTCGTTTTGAAGACGAATTAAAGCACCCATTACGTCCAGGGTTCGAAACAAAGGTTGTCCGGGCATTGCCTCCTCAGTTTGCTTTGCAGGGGTCCAAGGAGACTGCTGTTTGTGCGGCATCTTGTAAAACTCTGCGGCAGGCGCAGGTCCGAGCGTATGAGTATTGTTCCAAAGATCTGTTGAAGCGTGTGTATGATCTCATCATAATTGGAAAGAGGCATGAACCCTCGTCAATGTTCTGGCATTGGTGTGTAGCAAGATTATTGCTCACTTGCCACAGCGGTCCACGATCGTTGCACCAAGTCGGCCAAATCTTGCTGTGATTCGCGTAGGATCGGTAGGATTGCAAGCACTAGACGCTTTCCGGCATCCGCAGCCCACCATCGGTCGCGGAGCAGATGGATGATGACTCCATAGTGTGCGAGTATTGCCAGTGCTAGTGAGTCTCTCGCCTCAATAAGACTCATATACTCATCGCCCAGTGTTGCTGGCCATGTCATGATCTCTGACATGATGCCGCCTGTGCAGTACGAGCTCATAGCGTGCTGGAGATATGATATGGCATCAGAATGAGATTTGCTGTTTGCAGTCTTTGATGCCTCTGTTAGCAAGAGCTCAAGTGTGGCATCGACTATNACTTTACAACGTCAGCTTGGGAGGTCACTCTCCTCAACACTGACTCAATCTCACCGGCACATATCTGGCAATGGTACGCCTGTCCCGTTTCCAGAGTCTAAGTTACTCGGTGTGTGCTGATTGAACAAAGTCCCGAAGCTCGAGAGATGCAAGAGATCACTGTAGTTTCGATGCACCAAACCAACACCAGAAATGAATTGGCGCAGCTCAAGAATGTCGACCAGAGCATCTGATAACTGACGGCTGTGTTGCCAGTGAGACTGTGCCAGAGAGAAGACCATTATAAGTATGGAGCACGCAAATATAGCCTCGCAATTGCTGGAATCCAGGGCACCTAGAACATGCTGGAATTCTGAGAGGGCCCTGCCCTCATATTCCAAAGCAGCCCAGTCCCAGCTTGGGTCCTCGAAGGAAATCTGACGGGCAGATAGAGCCAGGAGCGCATTCAACAAATACTCGTGTGAGAGGGCCAGTTCTGGTACGACGACTTGCCATAAATGAGTTTCGTCGGAGTGCTGTCTTAGCGATTTGTATGCGTTGGTTGACCAGTTATGCATCAGTCTGAGCTCCAAGACCCTGGTTTCTGTAGTCCGAGGAGCAGGGGATGTTGTAGATTCTGACCGACCAGATGGTGAGGCAGTCAAGCCTGGCGTGTTATCATTGCTAGGAGCGATAAAGCTACATACGACCTCACGCTTGAGGCAATAGCCACAACTGGGCATGGATTCATCGCACTATCGATGCATCAGCAACAGATATAGCTCGGATCATTTGGCAGAAAGATTTGGAGGGGTTTCCGCAAACACCATTCGCGATCACGAGACTGCGTCCAAGGCGTAGATACTGACCTTGACATGACGCTGCTTGCATTGCGAGCATCCTCGGCGAGATTTAGTATGACTTCTGCGCTGCGGCATCAGTGGAAAAGCACGATTGTATTCAAGTACTGGTTGCGCGGAAGTCACATGAGGGGTTTCTCTTGTCGAGATGCCCTGTGTAGGGCTTGTCTCGGCTCTCGGAATTTCCCTTAGCCAATAATGACATCGGCTCCATGTCACTGCTGTAACACTAGAACAAGAGCGAATCCATACAACGCATTAAAGAGCTTCCATGTTGTGACTACTCTGATGTTTCCCAAGACACTGATAAGATCAGTCCACACGTTGAAGGATTCTGATACGCAATACGCGATACGCAATACGCATCTACAACATCAGGCAAGATAGTCAGGACTCAATATTCTTCGCTTCTGTCTACATAGCAGCTTTGCACAATCCAACGGCAAATACGTCGAACCTCAAGCACAACCGTACAGATTATGCCTCTGAGTTTTAACAGCGGCCAGTACAATCCACAAATTCAGATTATGAAATTAGACTGATCTGGCTTGGACGCACAAAAGATCGAAAAACAATCATTTGCGACTATACTAAACAGATCTCATTATCATTTCCATTATAAAGCATTGGGAAGGTATCGATCTTGATCTCAGTCCATAGCCCGTTAAGGCTCGAAGGACATACCTTGAGCACGCCTCTCCAGGCTACACCGCCACCACGAGCTCGGCATTTACTCATGTAGACAATGCCCTCTTCTCCGCTTTTATAACCAAGATCCAAGGCCTTGACAAAGACATGTTTCTCGCCATTGGAACTTTTGGTCCCGCAATAGTACTTTCTGTCTGTGTTCCAAGTATGCTCAGGGATATCGTATGCTTTCCAACACTTCGTTGTCGATAAGAAGGGTAACGTTGTAACGAGGGCCACCCGATTCTTCGGTGTAGAAATGCGCTTTGAGATGCGAGCGTACGCGATCTGGTGATGCACCGTGTAGCGGTACAGCGTCCAGGTGTAGAGCTGAATTCATCTGCTCGCCGTAGGGTTGCTTGAACATGTGCTTAAAACTCGCTTCTGAGTAGCCTTGTAACTTGGCGACCACCGCAGTGCCATCGCTCTCACTGGTCTTGTCGTACGTAAGATACACGTAGTAGCCCCAAGTCTGGTTTTTGCGCCTGGACAATTTGCTATGAAAGAGTCAAGTTCCAGTTTCCAGGCATCCTTAGAAGCCATATTCGTTGATAAATTCCGGGGTGACGGTGTAGCACGAGACTGCTCTGGTTCGAAGAAACTCTGCGTGGCACGTCTGACAAGTGGCCGGGCGATGTTTCTGTTGCTAGTATCGTTATCGTTATGGCGGGAACCTGGTCGACAAGTCGCGAATGGTCTGAGGATCGATGTGTTTCTTTCCATGTGTGACCTGTGCAGCTGGTTGCCTACGAAGTCTCACGGGAAACCCCTAGGGGTTTATGTGTGTCCAGTGGGTTGCCCAATATGAATGGATTTGTTAGTGATCATTCTCGACAAGAGTCTTGAAAAGCCTCGCGACTTGGCTACCGTCGCATCGTCGTCGACCTTGACTATCAATGCCCTACGTGAGGCACATGTAGTGGCCCAGATGCGGATGGACGCGCCTGGATGATCTCTGAAAAGGAGTTCAAGTTTAGTTGCTAAGCATTCGCAGAAGCTATACTGACTACTACGATCCGGTGCGGTCAAATGACAAAGTTGTCTTCTGAGACTGCCGCCTTATATTGTGAAGTGTATGTGTCGTCCACCAAGACTCCAGACTGGGCGAACGCGTCGCAGGACGGGTTCTTCGAGCGCGGTCTGCAATGCGCAATACGCAACACGCAATACGCAATACGCATCGTGCAATACGCAGTACGCACCTGCAACGTCCAACAAACGTCAGACATTTCTTCGCTTCTCCCTTTGCACTATCCAATGGCAGCGCGTCAATCGTGTTATCTATTGCCATATTACGCATGATATTAGGGCCTGAAAGTAGGTCCTGCTGTAAGTCGGCAGTTTGTGCATACACGCCATCCGTAAGTTTGATTTGGGTTGGCCGGTCCAAACGAACTGCGCCTTGAGATCTTAGATTGAGGAAGTCACTTATAATGCCGTGCTCCTCGATGGAAATGGAGAAATTATAACACTGTCTCTGTTCCGCTCCTCTTCTAGCTACGTCCAGCTTCCTACACTCACACTACACTGAATTAGAATCGCACCCGACAAGACCCAACCACGGAAAGAACGACTATCAAAGGCCATCTCCTTCCAACCCTCTCCAAAACCAGTCAATCGCCATCTCCGAATTGGATCTAGCCGATAGCAATCAACCGCCATCTTCAAAATGACAGACTCTGGAACCATCGATTTCAAGCTATACCGCTATGATCCCAGCCTGGGTGCCGCAGTCGTCTTCGTCATTACATTCACCTTGATGACAGCGTTACACTTCTACCAAATGGTTCGAACAAAAACCTATTTCTTCGTTCCCTTTGTGATTGGAGGATTATTCGAGGTTATTGGCTACATTGCAGTAAGTCTTGCTTCACCTTATCAATCTCCACTCGACTGAGTTCGTTTGTGCAGCNGAGCCAAAGCCAGCCAAGAAGCTCCCAATTTCAGCATTCCTGCATACTCTATCCAAGCGATTTTGATTCTCGTTGCGCCTGCTCTGTTTGCTGCGAGTATATACATGGAACTCGGACGCATCATTCTGCTCACCGATGGCGAGCAACACAGCATCATTCGCAAGAAATGGCTGACAAAAATCTTCGTCATTGGCGATGTCATCTCCTTCTGTCTGCAAGCTGCCGGTGGTGGTATCATGGCATCAGGCACAATCGCCGCACTGGAAGCTGGCGAACACATCACCATTGCTGGTCTGGTTATCCAAATCTTGTTCTTTGGATTCTTCATCATTGTCAGCATTACCTTCAACATTCGCATGAACAGGGTACCTACCAGCCGCAGCATGGTCAGCTTCAACCCTTGGAAGAAGCACCTTTATACTTTGTATGGCGGTAGCGCGCTCATTCTGATCAGATCCGTCTTTCGCTTGATCGAGTACGCTCAAGGCAATGATGGCTACCTGATCTCACATGAGTGGTTCTTGTACATCTTCGATGCCTGTCTGATGTTGGCGACTATGGTTTTGTTTGCTTGGTTCCATCCCAGCGAGATTTGGGCGCTGCTGAACAAGAATGGTGGCAAGATGATTAGCCATGGCTATAAGGTCGAGGCAGCGATCCCTCTACTGTGAGGAAGAGTAGATATCATGAGTCTCACTATAGGACTGGTCAAAGCCTGACACATATACCTGGGTGCTGCTATTCCATCATATAGCGTTACATACTCTAAATCTGTTTGTAGTTTTCCAAGTCGAAATCTTGATAATTTTATCGCGCTACCGATCGAAGATCGGATTGATGATCTTTGCGACGGCCTCTGCTGTTGTGAACAGTACTCCCCCTGCAAGCACAGTACGACCCAATCTCATGACCGTACCTCTCCAAAACGCACGAACACCATCATCCTTCCAGATACTCGCAATAGCTTCCATCGTTGTCGTCGCCTTTGCCGTCTGCGACCTCGTCTTGATGACATCAAAAGGCTGCGTCGCTAATGTCGTAGTCGTACCAGCCACAGCGCCATTCGCAAAATTGGTAACCGTGTTTTGCTCAATGTGATGGTTCTTCTCATAGTCCTTGAGAATATTGTACGTGCCCATGCGGAAACTGGTTGCTGAAGCTTGTTTCAGCGTTGTTCCCGCAAAGCCGCGATAAAGTCCTTTGAAGCCGTCTTCAGCGAGGATTGTCCTGATAGCATGCATAGTCGAGGTAAATTGTCTGGGTCCTCGGGCATCGTCTATCAAAGCAGTTTTGATGCGTTCGGTAGGTGTGACTGCAGTTGCGCTCGCTACCACACCTGCAGCCATTCCTGCCAACATGTTTCGTAATGGAGATAGTGTTCCTGTCTCTGGGTCTTTGAACATGTTCTTGACGGTATCGAATGACAAGAATCGGACTGCATCTTTTCCCACACTTCCCACTACCAACGCACCACAGCCTTTGTATAGTGCGCGTAACCCTTCTTGACTGTACACTTGTCCCACCACAGCGAATGGGTTGCGAGGGTAGGGTACTCCTTGCTTTCGGACGTGTAGTTGAGCGCGTGTTTTGGCGAATTCGAAGGGGTAGGTTACGGAGGCTTCTACACCGCCAGCGATGCCGCCGGAGATTACAGAGACTATTGGTTTGGTCTGTTTTTCATGGTTGGAGGTCATGTTTGGTGAGATTGGTATACAGTAGCTAAAGAGGACACGCGATTGGATTGGAAATGGGAGTAGTGGTGGTTACCGAGGTATGACGTTGGCGTAAACCGTTCCCGAGAGTTTTGCAAGTGGGCAGCAGCTGTTTGTTGGAGGATATCGACACCTTCATTGTTTTTCTTCACACACAGGGATCGCGTCTTCGAGATGCCTATCTCTATCAGCACAGGGTTTTGCATGCCGCGAGATGAGTGACGATTGTTAATCGTCTGGATCGTGGCGCGACTCAACTTTGCTACCTGATCCTGACTCGCGAATCCGCGTTTCTGCCTATTTCGCGACAGCCAGCTGCTGATGCCTGGAAGCCCGTCTCGCCTAAGGTGATGCTGCCTCCAGCCATATTGGATTCAGGCAATATGGGCATGATTGAGGTAAGATACTGTTCTTGTGCACCATTCATGAATTGATATTTAATACTTGGTCGACACCCATCTGTTGTCGTTCACACAACCACACCTGAATCTTCTCAAGTGCATTCATCTCTGGCTCGTACTCTTGACTCATCTCTTGTCTTACAACAACCTCTCTCTTCCTACAACAATTTTCAACATGCGCATCTCAACAATCAGACAACGTCGCGCACATTCGGCCGTACGAAGACGCACAATCAAGCAAGTCGCTGCTGCCATCCCCACGAGGTCAATCGAGGCTCCTTCATTCACACCACACTTCTCCGAAGAACCCGGATGCGATTCGATAGTCGTTGGTTGTAAATCCGGCATTGCGCAAATCGAAATCACTAATGGCGGAACCACCGAGACTATCAGCTATGACTGCTCGTTATCCGGACAAAGGACCCAGTCTGTCACTTTTGATCTCAAGGACTTTGATCAATCTACACCTCTTCGCTTAGACGTACTTGGATGCAATGGCCGCGTCAAACGAACTTCAGATGCCTGGAAGACGACGATCCAGGATATCATTCGCATTAACAACTCGAACGTTGTCCTGCGCAAACAATCTGCCATTGGTATCGACGTGCGAACCAGCGATGGTGACGAGGAAACCGGCGATATTCCCGATGGCCACAAGTGGGCAGTGCTACTCCAGGAGAAGGGTAACAACGGCAAGCTCACACGCGCAAAGACAATCGACTTGCGAATTGGCGCCATCCTTGACGGAGCAGTTGTATACTACGAGGACGGACACACGACACCCTGTGGACTTCGCTATGGCCACAGCGGCGCCAATCATTACTTTGGCGGCGGCAATTCTCAGAAGTTGCACATCCCTCCAGGTGTCGACATTGTCAAAGTAGAGGTGAACAGGTTCGGATGGGGTAACCAGGTGTTGGGTGGCATAGTCATGACTTTGTCAGATGGAACCAAGGCAGGGTGTCTCAACGGTCATTGGCTAGCCACCTCGATGTTTAAGAACAACGATTTCAAGGTGATGGAAGCGGGAGTGGGAGAGAAGATTGTCGGTTTCTTTGGCACGTCTGTTCATTATACCAATGAATTCGGTATCATCACTGGGCCTGCGGATGTGGAGCTTCCACCTCAAGCATACGATATGGCTGAGCTCCAGAACATTCAGGCTCGAGACTGGGCTAGCAACAAGTAGATCAATAGCATGTCGCAAGAAACGAGAGTCCCATACGAGTACCGTTATCATTGTCACGCTATACGGAGAATAGGCACGAGTCGAGATGCAGGAGCTAATCTGGGCTCTAAAAAGTGGGGATTTCGGGTATCGTGGTTCGGATATGTTTCAAAGTGATCCGGGGCCGTTGAGATGAATTCGTGATTTGTGTTTAAGCATCTAAAATCTCGTGCCTTGTGGACGTTTCTTGCAGGACTTGGGTGAAGCAAAGGATGGAAAGCAGGGCAAGAGCAAGCACCATGTGTTTCCTGCATGGACGGTTGACTGCAAAGTAGATCCGGCAGCGGGATGGTCAATGAGGAAAGATCGACGGCGCATTTGGGCTGAGAGGGACCGAGCGCCGGCAACCCAGGGACCACCGGAGAGTCTCCACCATCACCCAACACCAGTCCTTGATCATCACTTGACATGGACTAGACAGATCTTTTTCACTACTGTTTCTTTCGGTCCTAGCATTCATTGGCGTCCTTGGTTCCACCGGCAGTTGATCTTTCGCTCTTTCAGTCTCTCGTATAACCTTCACTTTGTCCTCATCCCTCGGGCGCACATTCGGACCTCCGCCTCTTGTATCACTTCTCTTGTACCTTGTTATTCGACGTCCTTGCATTTGCCATCTTCTCGCTTCATCTTCGACTCTTTCATCCATCCACATACATCTCACAGCGACAAGCGCGCATCAACAATGGACGACAGGATCTCCATCACCATCTGTGGCGACGGCGGCTGCGGTATGTACCCTCAGTCGCAACTGCCATGCATCCGGCTAACGCAATGCGCCANNGGTAAATCCTCAATCACCCTGCGCATCGTCCGCTCGGCCTGGACACACGACTACGATCCCACAATCGAAGACTCGTACTCGGTCACGCGCACCATCAATGGCCAAACCTACTCGCTCTTCCTCACCGACACGGCTGGCCAGGAAGAATACCGTGGCATGTGGTCGGCCGCAAACCTGACCTCGGACGCCTTCCTCTTCGTCTACGACATCACAAATGCCCAGTCCCTGCAGAACCTCGACTTCTTTGCCGAGTTGGTCGACATGGAGAGGGAGAATAGACAAGAGCAGGGAAAGTGCTGGCCTGCCATTATGGTCGCCGGAAACAAGTGCGATCTGCAGGGTCAGAGACAGGTTGGTGCTGCTGAGGGTTTGGAGTGGGCAAAGAGCAGAGGATGCGGTTTCATGGAGACTTCGGCGCGCGAGGTCGTTAACATCGAGGAGACTTTTGCCTGTGAGTCGCGCACATGGATCTACAATCAGCAGAAACTGACATAATACAGCANNATTGTCAAGCGCGTAGTCGAGGCCAGAGAACAATACGCAGCAGGCCTGCGACCAGACTTCCCTTCTCTTGTCAACCCGACACCTTACAACCAATCTGCATCCCAGCGCGTCTCTGCGGCAACAGAAACACACCAGTCTGCTCCTGCGCCAAACATCACTAGCGAATCCGAAAAGCTGCGTTTCTCAGAGTCTGAGTCTGCTGCTACATCGCCGCAAAAGAAGAAGAAGAAGGGTGGTTTCTTTTCGAGCTTGAAGTGCTGGTAGACTCACGCACTTGTACTCTGGCATACGTCTTCATCGTCTTTCTGTTTAGTAGCCAACATGCTCTCAGGTGGAAGAGGGGCATAAGAGATGGATTTTTCTTCTTTTGTTTCCAGCTGCAAGCGATACCCAAGTTCTTTGCATTTTGTTTTGTTTTCCTCTTCCTTTTCTCATCGTCTCTTCTCTGTTAATTGCCTTTACTACGGCCTTAGTTCTCCGTGTCCCCTTTTTGTAGAGATTAGATACCACTGAAGCTTTCTCAACTATTACGTCGTCTCATCTTGTTTGTCAACTCGAACATGAACATGTTGATTCTTCCTAATGGCCATAGCTGCTATTCATCATTCATCATCCATCATCCATCACTTGGGTACTGAGTCAATGCAGAGTCCAAGTGTGCTGCTCTCTTTGGAATGGCCAGACTGTGCAAGCCAAAGTATGTAGTAATATTAGTCTCGGACTCGGATCCTTGGGCTTACCAAAGGCACTCGAGGAAACTTCGTCTCTAGGATGACTTCTCGAGTCTCCCAAACTCGACTCGATTTCTGCTCGCTGTCGCGGAAGGGTTATCTCAACCTTTCTTACTGCTCACTGCCGCTATATACCTACACCTCCATGAACACTGCCGCTCCATATACACACCGGTATCAACACTGCCACTCTGCCTGCTAGCAACAATCTTTCTCGAGATCCAGGCAACCAGGAAGAACACACGTTCGCCTGCAAACGCGGCCTGGTTCTTCGAGACGCACAGCCACACAACACATCCTCGGTACTTCCAACATGCTTCCAACATACATGCTTACCTGCATCATGCATATACTGCGTGCGCTACCCGTGAACAGTACATGCAAACTAAGTCAAAGGCATGTATACGAACAACGGTAGCCTAAAGGCGGAGCGCATGCAGAAAGATACGATATACACATGGATGACTACGCAAAGCATGATTAAAAATAGTAGTTACAGTCAAGATCGGATAAGAATCGATCACCGTCACGGTTCACAAGAAGCACGAGATGTGGAAACATGGTTTTGGAAAAGTGAAGGTTGTCAACATTATGTATCAATAAGGAATGTGACCAACTAGAACCAGGCCGCTTCGTAAAAGAAAGAGAAAACAAGAACCATCAACCCAGCGCTTGGGTGACCTCCATTTATATACAACCCATAGAAACAGTTTTTGGTATCATGAAAGAAAGACAGAAACAAATCATCTAAGCAGCAGACTTCTCGGCCATGTTGGTCTCGGAGTAGTCCTCAGAGTGCTTGTTCTCAACAGCACCGTGCATGTGCTCGTCGTACTCGGGNGTTCCAGGAACCTCGCCGGCAAGCTGCTCGAGGGTCTTGCGCTTGGTCTCGGGGATGAGGAGAGTAGTGAAGATACCGAGGAACATGAAGAGTGCGAAGATCTGGAGGACGTGGTTGAGCCAAGGGGAGGCATTCTTGGCGGTAGCACCGCGAACACGGAGAGGACCAATGACGACCTGGGCAATGATGGCACCAACCTTACCGGAGGCGGCAGAGAGACCGTGCGAGGTGGAACGGTAGCGGGTGGGGAAGCACTCTCCGGGGACGATGAAGGTGGTGGCGTTGGGGCCGAAGTTGAAGAAGAACTGGCAGAGAATGTAGAGGGCAAGCTTGCCACTCGTGCCAATGACGTTGTAGCCGAAACCGAAGATGCAGAAGAAGATGGTAAGAAGGGTGAAACCCATAAGCTGGATAGGCTTACGGCCGACAGTATCGACGAGGGCAACGGTGACCCAGTAACCGGGAATGGCACCAGCGCACACGATGATCAAGTTACCAACAGCGTTCTTGTAGTAGACCTCGTACATGTTGGCACCACCAGTGTAGCCGATAGCGGCAAGGATGACAGAGTTGTTGAGCGAGACACCGTAGAAGGCAACATCGAGGAAGAACCATGAACCGGCAGTACCAAGGAGGATCTTGAAGTTCTTCCATTGGCCGTAGTGGCGGCAGAAGTCGGCCCACGAGGCCTTAGGGACCTCGAGTTGACCGGCAGTGGCAGCTTGAGTCTGAACGCGAGTGATCTCGTCAGGGTTGCCGTGAGACTTGCCATTGAGGTAGGCCTTGGAGTCAGTGTCGGCCTTGACAACGTCACGAGCGACATCGAAGGTGTAGCGAGGAGTCTCGGGGATGGTAAGACGGTAGTAGAGAGCGATACATCCGGGCACGGCACCGAAACCGATGATGACACGCCACATCTTGTCAACAGCAAGCTGGCAGACACCGTCACAGGCAGCGGGGTTCTTGGCAGACATGAGCGACTCCTTGAAGCCGGCAGTGACGATAAGAGCAATCATACCGGCAGCGAACTGACCGATACCCTGCATGGCGAAGACGGAGCCCATCATGGCACCGCGCCACTTGGTGGTAGCGAACTCGGAGGTAATGATAGACGAGAGAGGGTAGTCACCACCGATACCGATACCCATGAGAACACGCCAGAAGATGATGATGCCGACGATGGAGATAGCGGGAGAGTCCGAAGAAAGAGCCTGAGCGAGAGTTGCGAAGATGATGACCATGAGTTCGAGACCGTACATCTTCTTACGACCGACAACATCGGCGAGGTAACCGAAACCAACCTGACCAATAACGGTACCACCCGAGGTAGCAACCTTGATGGCAGTGTCGGCGGTCTGGGGGATCTTGCCGGGGTTCTTCTTGGCGTCTTGCCAGTAGACAACACCCAGCATGTTGGTGACGAGACCGATGGCGAAAATGTCGTAGGCATCGGTGAAGAAACCAATACCGGCGACGATGATGGCGCGAACGTGGTACCAGCCGAAGGGAGCCTTGTCGATCTCGGCAAGAGCGAGTCTGCGACGCTCGTTAGGGTCCTCGATGTGAGCGAAGTCATTGTTGAAGTTGTGGAAAGCGGCGTTTCCACCGACGGTTCTGTTGTTGGCGGCCATTGCTGTGGTGAGGTGCTATCTAGGATAGATAGGAGCAATGAGTGTAAGGGGAGGAGAAGTCAGAAAGATCTGACTGTGAACGATCTGTCTTCAGAAGTGAATGGCTGATGATGGACGAGACGAACAAGGAAGAGGTGAGCAGCTGCCTTCTTTTATCTACAGCATCTTTACCGAAGATTTGGCTTGGCTGTCAGACGGGTGTTTGCTTGTTCCTCAACTGGTTGCAGGCCCAGACACTGTGGCGCATTGGTCGGGGTCCAATCAGCGATCTGCATTGTATCACGCACGAGGCGGCCAAGGCCCTGGCTTTGGATCTTGGGGTGCTTGAGAACGTCTTGCACGGTCTTGACGGTTCTTGCTCCAAAAGCCTAATCTTAGCTCTCTTAGTACAACGGCCGATTCGAGCAACATGTCGAGTGATATGTCTCCGCGTGGGGCCCTGAGAACCACACTCCACCGCTCGTGGTCGTTGGGAGTCGTGATGCTCCTGAGAGAAGCAAGCTTACCATACTATTGCCTTCTCGAATCCATTATTATCAACTTGTCGTGTGAGCACGGTTTTGACGATCCGCCGTCGCAAAAACAGCGCCCTCGCTTTCGCACCATTTCCCAAGACTGCACCTGCATGACAGGATCTTCGATATATCCCAAGCTGATGGTACATGCAGTGTCAGGTCTGCTCGATCCGGACCAATTATTGGGTAGTCGTCCCACATTCACGTGTCGGATAAGACCGAAGATTGCAGGTGCTTTGCGGCTTGTGCGATGTGACCCTATCCAGGCTGCGTCGCAAGTGTGCTCCTTGCGGCAGAGTGGTGAGCCCGAGGGACGTTTATTGCACATAGCCGAGCGAGACTCGAGAGTGTTGGAGAGGCGTCTCGGACGAGTGAGTGAGGTGAGCAGGAGCCAATCACATCGTCCGGGGTAAACACGTTTGTTGGAGAAGGCACGAGTTTGGCCAGGCACGACCGACTTCACGTTTGCTTGGCACAAGCCACTTCGTCCTAACCTTCCTCTCAACCTCAGGGTTCAGCCGACTGAGTGACATCCAGTAAGGGAAAATTTTCCCTGGATGTGAGAGCGTCTGGTGTCTTGCATCAAGTCGCGCTGCCGAACGCGCCTTCCAAGACTTGAAGTGGATATCACCCGCGCAACCTGTGCAGCGTGCTGGACCCATCACCACCGGTGACCATCTGCAACCAGAATCCTTCAGACTACCAGGCGTCTATTGGACCACTATAATCGTGTTGGAACTTGGAAGCGAAAATTGCACCCTCCTCTGTCGGAAATGGGCCTTAAACATCCAGCTTGGCAGCTTCTGTTCGCTCAACGAACTTCTGTTCTTCGGTTCTGTTCAAACGGCGGCGGCTATCTCGTCAATCGTTATAGTGAAGCCAACCTCTGGAAAAACACGTGCAGCATTGCAATCTCCGAGTTTGTCAAATGCTCATTACAAGTCGAAGCATCCACGTTAGAATTCTGGTTCTACAACACATGTGTTGGCTATCCCTGAACCGAATGGCTGAGCCAAACTTGGGCTGCCAATAGCAGGTAGGTCTGGATGACAAAACCAACAAGAAGCTTGAACTTGAGTCAGGTGGTGAATATCTGCCGCTGATGCACGCAAGATACGCTTCGAGGCAAAAAGGAACAGGGTGCAGTAGTGGTGGTGTGGATCTTGATGATCGATTCTAGAAGCAGGCGAGCGCCGCTCTGTCGCTCTTCACCCTGTTTGTTCTCGTCTTCCATTCTGGGCGGGTCAATCGTGAGGTCAACAACGCTCTCTGTCAACAAGCGGTTCATTGCCCCCTCCTCGCAACAACTTTCCACATCAGATCCTCGCCGCGACACATACGTATGCTTACGAAAATTCATCTAGGAAGCATCAACAAAGAACTCGAGCTGTCGAACTGCTGTCATATTCAAAATGCAAAAGAAAGAATTGGCTGGATAACCTGTGGTTTCAAAGCGTGCTCTGGAATCCAGGCATATTGTACACTCGATTGATACATTCTACGCAGGCATGGATCTCCCTTTTTCTTGCCAGATCGACCGCTTTGGCATTGATCTACGACCCATACGTGTCGAATAGCTGTGACAACTTCATTCACAGGAACAACACTCCATGGAAACAAAAAACGAAAGCGCCGACAGCTTCAACTGTGACAATGCTGCATAGTATCGCGCGCTACGTCTGTCACTACTGCGTTGTTCTTCACTTTGTGTACCACGCTGCCGGCTCTCTAGCAAGCGCTGAATCCAACAGCAAGCCCTCATCTCCTAATCGGCCATGCATCATTTTCACGCTGTGTCGCAGAAGCACAGCTAAGCTGTCGGTGGATATTGATCGTCGGTATCATATAAAGGCACCCAGCACTGAGGCTATGGTCACCGCCATCTACCACCCCACTACAGGGAAGCTGACTACTTTGGTGGTAGCCCGGGCGTCAATAGCCTCTGTTCGCGTTTCCAGCAGCTCCAACGTAATGCGACACAACAAAGGCAATCTGCTGTTTGCGATAAACGAGTGTGGCTTCCTCCTGGAATGAGAGGCTTGGCTTGGCTCAATGAAAGTCGTGGCTCGACATTCGTAGAAGATGTACTTTGTTGATGCTGTAAGTAGTGATAGGATGAATCCTCCACATCTATAGATACATCCTTATGAGTTGAACATCTTTGACTTTGATCGACTGACGGTAGAAACATCTCTGTTTTTCCTCTCCCTAAAAGCATGTCAATTCAGGGGTGGGGGCTTGGTTGCTCCTTCCCTCTCTCATGTCGTTTCCGCCAGCTATCCTCTTTGTAGACTGCCTCAGGCCGATATTTGAGCCTTCCATGGTTTCAAGTTCCGGATCTTGCATTACAGCAGTCCATGGCAAGTTCGCTTCTATCTATGCTTGTTTCTTCTTATCCGTCTTTTTGTGATCAGACTACCTTTCTATCTCGAACTTTCAGCACTTTTATGCTGTTTGTCTTTGGCACTTCCTTTCGCTTGTACAACTCTGGCGTTTACCTTTCTGATCAAGATTTTTGAGACATATCATCTCTGAATCTTAGGGACTCGAATGACAAGGAATCATTACGGATATCTTATCTTTTCTTTTTTGTTTCTTTTTTGTGGTTTGATCAGGCCACCTTGCTCTCATATGTCAAACTCATACTGCAGCCATAAGTGCAGAAAAGCGTGTATTCTATGAGACAGATGACAGAGACTTGGTGTTATCGTTACGTGGATATATGAACACGTCAAGAATACGCCAAGACATATTATCGCGATGATTTGGTAAAGCATTTGCAATTTGGAAAAGACACGAAGCTCTGTTACGACACGTTTCACTGGGAAACACTCCTGAGAACATGCATGTGCCATGTGCTGAAAGTAGTAGGAGGGTACGACATGGTAGGTGCATTGATATTTTGCAAGCCCCCAAAACTTTGTCTCGAGTAAAGATAACCATGACCATTACCTCCGGACGCTCTAGTGGCAGAGTCGAGGTATAGAACATGTAATTTTCGCCAAGAGAGGCTATCAAGTCTCTGCACATATTGTATAGCACCTCTCGTCGATCAGATCGGGAGAACAGCAAAGCTTGCTTGTTTCCTCGAGACAGCATCTCTACTACTGCATCTTTCACATTATTTTTTTGCTCTTATGTTTCCGCGTCAGTTGGCCTGCCACGCTACAACGAACCAGTAATTTACTGTCAAGATAGCACATACGTCGGTGATGTGCTCAAGGAGACGGAAGGCATTGTAAGTCGATCAAACTCATCACCGTCCTACAGCTCAGACACTGACGCCTCCAAGGGTTCTGACAATGATGACGAGTTGTCTGTCTGATGCAGTTCTAGATTTTGTAGACTTTCAAGGACTTGTCTTTGGGGTACGGTGTCATGTTTGACCTTGGTTTTGCTGTCTAGAAGCTGTTTTGGATGCTCAATGTAGTTGTTGGCGTTTCAACGTTACGAGGTGGCTTGCAATTCAAGTTCATCTTTACGCATGTATTCAATGATCAACAGGACGTTCACCTTGATGTGTCAAAGGTAATTTCAAGTCTCTTGTCGTGCGACGTTGACGAGGGTGAGATCAATATATCGCATTGGTCAAGGCGGGGTTCGTTGAAAAGACCAGCGGCCCATGAGTATTGGAAGACTGCGTGTCTAGCAGTATGTTTGGGCGATAGAGAAGGCTTCGTGTCGCCATTATGCAGCAGAGAGTACAGGTCCGAGTTCCTTGCTCAGAGTGCGGTTCGTTTCGATATAGCTTCTCGGTAGCCGCGAATGTCGAGTGTCGGGCATGCTGTTGTCTTTGTGTTCTTTGCTGTCCATCTTGATCGTCAAAGAAACCTCAATCCTTCCCAACAACATCTTCACACTTCCTCCTCACCTCGTCCACACCCTTGACGCCCTCCCACTTTTCCAATAACCCTCGTACTCCATCCCACTCTTTCTGCATCTCTTCCTCTTTCCCTTGCTCTTTTAGCCCTCTTAACCTCTCTGGTGCACCTAACACCCACCTCACCGTCTCTTTCTGCTTTTCCTTATCACCCCCTCCCGCATTCCTACTCCCAGCAATACTCACAGCAACATCAGCAATATGTTTCACCGCCGGCTCCAACGTCGCCATCGGCGCATCATTCTCCCTCAACCCACTTATCGTACTCGTCGCACTCAGCAACGTAGTGTAGTTATCATACACCAATGCTTTNTTATCGCCTTCCAGCCCCAAAGCAGATATCGTGATGGCGTTTAACGTGCGAAGAAGGGTTTCTGCATCCGAAGATCCAAGTAAATTATCCACGTATGTTTTTGCCGAGAAGCCATCGGTATCGAGAGACGCCAACGCATCAGTGGGCCCAGAGTCTTCGGTTGCAAGGGTGGTTGCTGCGGGCGGTGGTTTGGCGTCCGGAGTAGCAGATGCTTGAAGATTGTAGAATTCACGGAGGGCGGCGCGGTCGCGGCGGCGTGAGGAGGCGCGGATGGGTGTGCTGGTTGTACTGTTGCCGCGAATGGACGATGGTCGTGAGGTGGAGGGTGAGCGAGCGGAGTTTATTGTGCTGGTGGAGCCGCGGCGGCTGGAAGGGAGATTCAGACTTGGTCGGGGTGAGGCGATGGACATTTTGAGCAGTCGATGCAGTTGTAAAGTGATGGGGTATTCTGTAGTTGTCTTTGGATTGAAGTTGCAAGTTGTTGATGTCAAGGGTCAAGTTGACGACCTGTCTGACATGTGCATTTGTGGGGTAGAATGGGTCAGGGTCACTACAGACTTGATGGTCACACGAACTTGATGTTCTCGAGGAAAAAAGATATCATGTCTTGACCATTCGTGGTCCAAAGTCTATATAACGCATGCCTGCTCCTAGCAATTCCCATAAACTCCATGCATTTACTTTCTGAAAGTCATACTCTTGCCAGCCCTTTCCTTCTGCTGTCTGGGCATACCCTTCATCGTGTCTAGCGCCTTGACGAATGGATTAAACGCCTTTGTCTTCGGCTCCTTCTTGTTCTTCTTTCTGTCGCGAGGGTCCACCTTGTTGGCTTCTAACACGCTAGGTGCAGCTGCGTAGTCAAACTCTTCTTCCTCCAAATCAACTTCTGCCGCGTGTTGGGCTGCCGCCTCCTTCTGGGCCTTCTTTTTGCTCCTTGCGCTGACGCTTGGCTTCGCGCTTGGCTTCCAAGCTCTCATCCGCNNTGTGATATCGATCTCGTCGGCGTTGGTCGCAAGATTGTCGTTGCCAGTCGAGATGGCGTCCGAGTCACGCTTGCGTCCGCGCTCCTTGATGGTGAAGATGCGATCCGCAGGTGTCGGTAGCGCACTTGAAGGTGTAGCAGACTTGGGTGTGGCGCTGGCTGGAGTGGGTGGTGCCGTCAATGGAGCCGACGAAGCAAACACTTCTGCTGTCAGGGGAGGGAGGGGAACCGAAAGTGAGATGTTCGATGAGTAGGGACGAGGCTGGCCACTCTGGCTCTTGCCAAANAGGCCACCCCAGAATTGAGAGACCTTGGCACGGACTCCTGATGGCTCGCTGCTATCGGTACGGCTCAGAACTGGTGCTTTGGGCTCTTCTGGAGCGGTTACGGCCGCTTGCTTGGGCTGTGCTCGCTTGAGAGCAGCAAAATGTGTAGGTGTCTCGTTGAGCGGGATTCCCATCGTGTGTGCTTCGATCTCCTTCAGTGTCGAAATCATGTCGGGTCCATTCTCGCCTTGCTCTTTGGCCTTGATGATGACGGACAGTAGCTCGTCGACTCTCAGTCGCACAGTCTGGCTGACATTTCCAGCAACGGTGAAGAGCTGCACCTTCTCGGTTGGCATCTCCTTTGCAAGACTGAAGATGTTGTGATTTGCCATAATATAGTGCGTGCTGTCGTCCTGCTCGCGAGCAACTTGGTCGCGCCATTGGTGAACTGCGCGGAAAACTGCGAATTGCTGCTTGTCCAGGAGGGCTGGTGTACGACTCAGCATCTTATACCATCCTCCAGCACCCAAACCTTGTGCAGCATCGTAAACAGGATGTTCATATCTTTGCAGGGCGGTATCTCTGGAGCGGGTCAAGACGTCGTGAACCTTGTCCTGTTCATGGTTGGGAACAGAAAAATCGGACTTCTCAATGAGCTCATTGCGCATGTTGTCGTAGATGTAAAGAAGGAAATGCGTATCGGATCGAGCGTACTCGAACATCTCCTGAGGAAGGGGTCTGATGCGCCAGTCGGCCGTCTGGTACTGTTTTTGAGCGTCAAAGTTGACAAACTTCTTGAGCAAAAATGCCAGACTTCCTCCTGAGTATCCAAGAGCTCTTGATGCAAAATGCGTGTCAAACAGACCCACGACGTATAGACCCAAATCTCTTTGCAACCAGGTAATATCCATGAAAGCGCCGTGCAGAACCTTGAGGATCTTAGGATCAGCAAAGACTTCGTTCAGCTTGCTCAGCTTTCTTCTCCATGGTTGAAGGGTGTCGACAATCCAATCCTTGTCGCGAGTGCTGATTTGCATCAGTGACACAATACCGATGTATGAGCGCGAGTCGTGGTGTTCCAGATCAATAGCAATCTCCTTTGCCTTCTTGAGCTCTTGAAGCATCTCGTCGACCTTCTCTTCCGTATCGACAAATGTGGCGGTAGTGCTTTCGTAGGGGTGGTAGGGGATGGGTTCGGCCTGAGTGTACACGAATGTAGGGTATTTGTATTGTTCAATCTCCTTCTGGTAGGGGTGTGGGTGGTGCTGAACATTGTTTGCGTCTTTGAATAGTTCCAGCGCTTTGGCGAAGGGTACGATGGCGTGGGGTTTTGATTGGAGGAGCGGCTTGAAGGGCCCTGATTCGGCGTTGGTGGGGATGTCGAAGAAGTTTTGTTGGGGTTTGGGAATGTCCTGTGTTCGGAGGGCGTTGGAGATGCGCGAGTACTTTTGCGACTTGGTCGGTGTTTGTGCCTGGNNGTCGAGTTAGTGGACTGTTGAAAGAAGAGTTCAGGAAGAATGTCTGACCTGCTCTCCCGCCGGGCTCAAGCGCTTAACTGCACCCGTGTACTCATCCAGGCTTATGTCTGCCTTCTCAAGCAAGCTGTCGATAACATCAACGACGCTGCTCCACTGTGCATCTACGGCGTCTGTGTCGGGCAACTTGGGACGTACAAGCTCCGTATTCGAAGCCGCATTGCCCAAAAGGCGTTCCGCAAGCCCCAGAAGCCGCGCATTCTGTGTGTCGAGTGCGCGACCTAGTGATGGATCCAGAGAGCGGTGGAAGCCCAAGTCCTCGGATGAGATGACCTGCGATGATCGGGTGACGGCGACGAGAGATGCTTGGATCTGCTGTTGTAGGGTGTTGAAATCACTCAGCGCCTCCATTGTTCGTGTGGGCGCAGTGTCGTGGGCGTGGAAGAGGCTTGAAATCTTGCACGCCTTCCAAAGATGGAATCTTCAAAAGTTCCGCCGCACAGACGTCGGGAAGGCGCGACCTCTCCGCATTCCTTGGCACTTGCCTGACGGTTGCCCTTTCACCTCGGGTGCTCTTGCCGTCTTTGCCCAGTCTCTCTCAGGCCACAGCTGCTGCTCTTTCCCTCTTTGTCTTGTCGTTGATCGCAATGTCCGACTCTTCAACACACCAAGGCCGCAAACCATCGGATAGAGTCCACTCACTGTTAAGAGTGTTCATTACGTCTCGTCGCCAGATGTCTCTGTATTCCATCGCCATGCCTCGCCTGCTATTATCCCGAAGCAGTGCAGTAAATTCTGATAGACAGCGCATCCTTGCAATTCACATCATGTAGGTCCGCGGGGTTTCGCACAAGACCATCAATGACGATCCGGACAAATTCGCAGACCAGTTCTCATGCACCCCTCACTCCGTTACAAGTGGAGGCACGTCTAGTAGGAGATCTATATATCGCTGCGCGTGAACCTGGACAGTGTCAACAACCCATTCGCGTTTCACCATGCTACTACACATACAGTTTAGCTTGCTTTCAGGGCTGTGCCTAACACAACCTGCTCGTGCTAAGTCTCTTTGGGCAACAGAGCCAGCAAACAACTTTACAAATATAATCAGGACAGCCTATCCAGTTGGCAACGGAAGACTAGCTGGTATTTTTCAGACATACGAATTCTCCAAGTTTTGACTAATCCAGTTACAGNCACTTCCATTTGGCAACCCCGGACATGAGAAACTCAGCCTGAACGTAGATTCCTTGTGGAGTGGTGGTCCATTCGAAAACTCGAGCTACAATGGAGGCAATCCTCAATCTTCTGTGTCGTTTGCACTACCAGGTATTCGCGACTGGATTTTCAAGAATGGCACCGGGAACGTCACTGCTCTGATGGGAGACAACAACAACTATGGAAGCTATGCTGTCCTTGGAAACCTGTCTATCTCGATTGATAGCATATCCAACTTTACGGCCTACAACCGATCCCTTGATCTGGCAACTGGCGTGTATGCAACCGCATTTGAAGCGAATGGCAGCAAGTACACGAGGTAGGCGAGAACAGACTTACATTGATATGTCCTGAGATATTGATGCAAAGCANGCAAAATCTACTGCTCTTATCCAGACAGTGTTTGTGTCTACGAGCTATCTTCGTACGACCCTCTCCCATCTATACATGTCTCGTTCGAGAATCAGCAGTCCAATACCTCCCTGGTCAGCTCTACATGTTCGACGTCCCCAAGGACAGCATCATTCTTGGGCATTACTCGAGCAGATATCGGTATGCTATATCGTTCCGAAGCGAGAGTCGTCGGCAAAGTCGCATCACTTTCATGTACCTCGGGAGTCCTCACAATCATGCCAAGTTCGAGACAGCGATCTCTGGCCCTTGTGATTACAGCCGGTACTGATTACGCAGAGACCAAGGGAACTGCAGCAAGTAATTACTCGTTCAAAGGACCAGATCCAGGGGACTACATCTCTACTGTCGCAGCATCGGCAGCAGCAAAGGGCTCCAAAGTCTTGTTGCATCGCCACATCGCAGACTACACCGCTCTGACCTCGCGCTTCACTCTCAACCTTCCGGATACAGCTGGATCAGCAGGAAAACCAACAGCAGAGCTGGTAGCCGCTTATCAAGGCACCGAAAATATCACAAGCGACCCTTACTATGAGTCCCTCCAGTTCGATTACGGTCGCCACCTCTTCATTTCCTCTTCGCGCCAGAATTCTCTCCCACCAAACCTACAAGGAAAATGGGCCTATGGGCTCGAAAACGCCTGGGGAGCTGACTACCATGCCAACATCAACCTACAGATGAATCACTGGGGAGTAGATCAGACAGGACTCGGCGAGCTCCAAGACGCACTATGGCGATACATGACAGAAACCTGGGTGCCTCGAGGCACGGAGACTGCAAAGTTGCTCTACGACGCACCTGGCTGGGTAACTCATGATGAGATGAACATATTCGGGCACACTGGAATGAAGACTGGCGACGAATACTGGGCAGATTATCCAGCATCGGCGACTTGGATGATGTTGCATGTCTTTGATCACTTCTCCTACTCTCAGGACATTGATTGGTTGCGCAAGACAGGGTATCCACTACTCGAAGGCGTGGCATCATTTTGGTTAAGCCAGCTGCAAGAGGACGAATGGTTTGATGATGGAACTCTGGTCGTAAACCCTTGCTCCTCGCCAGAACATGGTCCGACCACTTTCGGCTGTGCTCACCATCAACAACTTCTACATTCTCTCTTCACAAATACCGTCTCCTCCGCCAAAGCTCTCAACTACTCATCCCCTCTAATCTCCAATATCACCCTCGCACTACAGAATCTGGACACAGGTCTGCACATCAACCCCACCCTCCACACACTCCAAGAATGGAAGATCACCTCTCTAGACACCACTTATAACACAAATTCCACCCACCGTCATCTCTCCCACCTCGTGGGCTGGTATCCAGGCTCCTCCCTCTCCGGCCTTTTATCCGGCTACACCGACCCTTTCATCTCCTCCGCCGTAAAGCAAACCCTACTTCAGCGCGGCCCAGGCATCCTCGACGCAAACGCCGGCTGGGAAAAAGTCTGGCGCGCAGCGTGTTGGTCACGCCTAAACGCCTCATCTCAAGCTTACGACGAACTGCGCCTTGCCATCTCTCAAAACATTGCGAGCAATGGGTTATCCATGTATTCGGG
Organism: Aureobasidium vineae; assembly: GCA_903819635.1. NCBI lineage: Eukaryota > Fungi > Ascomycota > Dothideomycetes > Dothideales > Saccotheciaceae > Aureobasidium > Aureobasidium vineae. Next base: position 3,098,298 of record CAIJEN010000001.1, on the reverse strand, counting down.
CAAGAACGAGCCTTTTCAAATCGATGCGAATTTTGGATTCGTGGGGGCGGTATTAGCGATGTTGGTTGTGGATATTGAGGAGTTGGGGAGTGTAATGTTGGGACCGGCGATTCCGATAGAGTGGGCTGGGGGTAGTGTCAAGGGGTTGAGGGTCAGAGGTGGTGGAAGCGTGGATTTTGGCTGGGATGGCGAGGGAGTGGTGCAGTGGGCAAAGTGTGAAGGTGTCAATAGAAGGATTGTCAATCTCGAGGAAAAAGTGCTGTGTTAGATGCACATAAAGAACATGTCGTGCTACAGCCAGCAAGACATGGTACGTTCATGGCAACGATGGAGGAGCTTTATCATACCATCTCATACGTTGAATGCCATTTATAACCCAAGCAAGTTGGAGCAAAACAAACAGAAAAAAGACCTCCCACACCTCCTCACCAACCGTGTTTGTCCCACTCCGAGCGGGCACGAATCAGTTGGTAAGACGAAATGATCAGCTATAGCGGCCTCGTCTGGGATCGAACCAGTAACTCGATGCGAACGGCAAGCCATTGCGCCAACGGACCGCTACAGGTAACTATTCAATCTCTTCTTATTATGAGACCTGAGCGAGTAGGAACAATAGAAAGTAATGTGAAGAATCGAAGTGAATGAAAGCTGCACTTGCAGATCAATCACTCAATACAATTTTCGACATCTACTCACTTTCTATCCCTCTCCCCCTCACTCCCCAGAAAACCCCTTCCTCAAATTCTCAAACTTGCTCCCCGGATAACTCAAACAATTATCCACTTTTTGCATATGCTTGCCCTCAAACCCACCCATTCCATTGACTACCAAAGTGATCAAACTCTCCTCGCCAACCCGATCTCCACTGCTTTCCCACCACATAGCTCCACCTAGTCCTCTTTGCTGTATATAGGTTACTTTTGCGGCAGAGGAGGCGGGGTTGTCGTAGGTGATCATAACACGCGAGGAAGGGTCGTAGCTCCATGATGCGCCAGCGGAGGGGTCGTGGTGTTCCGTTGCTCCTGGGCGGGGAGGGCCTGTGGGGTTGTGCGTGTTAGATGTGTGGTTTTTAGAGGTTTATGGTAAGAGAAGCGAGGAAAGGGGAATGTGAGTTCAGATTAGATCAAGTTATTTGGGCGCTCATGGACCCAGACAAGAGAACAGGCTAAGCACAGAAACCGCAATGGAGACAGAGGGCTTCTGATACGTGTTACGTCTCTCGCCATGTATCCGATGTTTAGTAAGAACGGTGGAAAAGGTCATGCGACGTCTTTGTATGCATCATGGAAAGTGGATCAAGGAGAAGGTTGATGATACTCACTTTGTAATCCCAGATTCCGGATCCGGCTTCCCAACTAGCTCCAGAGTCAACGCCCGAGTACGGTGCGCCAGGTCCATCTGTGTTTGCAAAACTGCGACCGTACAATGGCATACCGATGACGAGTTTGTTTGGATGAATGCCACAGTGTTCAGTGTACCAGCGAACAGCATGGTCGGTGCTAACAGGTGTGCTTTGCGGGTTATGATTGCAAGGCGCGATGTTGGTCTGATGACCTGCATGTGTGCTCCAAGTGCCTGTGAAGTCGTAGGCCATCAAGTTCCAGAAGTCAAGATATTGATCCATGTCGCGTAGGTGCATGCGATGCAGATTCTCAGGGCCGCAGGGCGCCGCGACTGTCAAGACAAAGTGTGGGTTTCCTGGAAGTGTCTGCGAGTACGCATCCAGAGCAAGTCTTGTTGCTCTTAAAAGGAGCACGTAGTCGCGAGCTTGAGCGTCATTTGCCGGATACTCCCAGTCAACATCCAGGCCATCAAGGCCATGGTCTTTGAGCAGAGCGACGGCACTGTTGGCGAAACACTGGCGGCCAGCTTCGGTAGATGCAGGTCCGGCAAAGTTCGGTGAGTATGTCCAGCCACCGATACTGAGCAGCACCTTGAGATTGCGGTTGCGCTTCTTGAGTAGGAAAAGTTGCTTCATGCAGCCGTAGACATTGGTGCCGACGTCGTTCCAGGAGTCTCCGTCGTAATGCTTGTCAGTGTCTGACCATGCATCTGTGAGATGTACCTCGCCAGTAACGGGCTTGATGTTTGCAAATGCGTAGAGGACATGTGTAAGCTTGTCTGCAGGCAGATCCTGGGGTTGGTGGTTGCGGCCATAGATTGCCTTATCGTTGTCAGCTGTCTGTCATCTGTGCTCAAGTTTCCAAGAGAGTTTTACCCAGTTGACAAAGTATGAGACGGCGCGGTAGCCATTTTGGTGTGCCATGGTTGTGTTGTTATAAAGTATAGGGTCGAGCAAAGGTCGTTGTTGATGTATGAAGCCTTGTGGCTGTGATTCGTAAGTGTCGTGTGGCTGTGCAAACACCGCCTGGGTGAACAACAGGAATATTAGAGGCAGAGCAAAGACCTAAAGCGCGATTCTATTAGTGAGCTATTTTGATAAAGTGAACAGGCCCCATGGCATCGTATTTTCTTGATCGTGTTGGCCACGCGGCAGGAGCAATATTGGGTGTTCTTGAGAATGACTGTGCAGTGTTTCGCAAATCGATAAGCAAGAGGTTTACTTACTCCAGAACAATGCATACAAATGATATATAGGATTTCTTGTATAGCAACCGTAACTGAACCAGCAGTCTAGGTATCTGATGTCCGTCGCAGTCACAACAGACGACGACTCGAGGTTCAGGCAGCGAGCGGTAGGATGGGTAAACTTCGGCATCCGATGTGAAGGAGCGACCTTCAAGGTTGATCGGTTGACATCTGCCACCTTCAATCATCGACATCAATGCAATTTGCTTGTCCTGTCTCTGTGCCACCATCGAGATAGCTCTACGACTGCAGATATACGTCGACGCTCTGAATGTACGCTTGCGACGGTGCTCGAAGTCCAATTCGATTTTTGGATAGTCTCCAAAAATAGTGCGCCTTAGTAACGCGTAACGTGCAGTGCCCGTTCTTGCATGTGCACGGTATCTCACTGCTCAGTCCTGAGGTGACTTCCTGAAGTTACAACAAGCCTTTTCATGCAGCGACGAAGCTCTTACTTTTTGCTTGGCTGCATGAACCTTTCTTATTCCCATTCCCAACCATACACGAAAACTTGAGCATCCGGACTCATGGATTATATCCATGCACTACAGAGTCAAATTTAGCTTGGCATAAGATGCACTCATACCTGATCGCAGTGATGCGGATCTCTGAGTCTGCGATCTTCTGACACGGTAGGTCGAAGGCTGCACACGACCCAGGATACTGCAAGCCGTCTGCAAGTCAAGCTCCAGACGCATGCCGGGTCCACAGTACCTATACTTTCTTATTTTAGCGCAGCCTTGTTCGGCCCAGACATAGATAAGGCGACCGGACACCCACTGACTGTCGTGTCTATCTGTCTTCACGCTACGCTCTTGAACAATGGCATACTCGCGCCTTGAGTCGGATCGAATTGTGCCTCATTTATCCATTGATCTTGCCCAGGATGAAGAGATCAGCTACCAGGGCGCAGAATGGCTTCCAGGACATTCAAGTATGTGGCCTCAGTAATTTGCGAGCCAGAGCTGATTGTTTTGGATAGCCTCGTCGAGTACCGCGACTGCAGTTGAAGTACAAGTTGCTATCAGCAATGCTCAAGACCACCGAGAGGATAGTCCCGTCAAGCATGGCTTTGCCACCGTTGAACTTGAGGAAGCACCTGAAGATGTTCCTACAAAGCCTACAAAGCACACATCCGACAGCACTATTAGATCATGGTGGCGTGAAGTCTTAGCCATCATGCTCAGTATTGCTTCGCTTTTGTCTGCTGCTGGAGTCTTGTTTACCTACCAGAACCAACCTCTCTCTTCGTGGCACTTCCACTACCTGCCAAACACCGTCGTGTCTCAGTTGACCACCATCTCACGAAGTGCACTCATGTTTTCGACGGCAAGCTGTGTCAGCCAGCTCTCCTGGCTGCACATACAAGAGAAACCTCGACCATTATCTGAGCTTCAAGCTTTCGACAACGCTAGCAGGGGTCCTGCAGGCGCGATACATATGCTTATGTTTCCCACCCGATATTGTATTCCTGCTATTATTGGCTCACTGGTTACAATTGCCACTCTGCTGATGGAACCCTTTGGTCAACAAGTATTGCAATTTCCACTCCACGACGTTGTAGTCAAGGGGAATGCAACTTATCCTACTACACAGCTCTATGCGCCGGTGCCTGAAGCAGTTATTGATGGTATGTTGGAATGTCCCGAGACCTCTTGTTTAACATCAATTCGCTATTAACATCTCTGAAGCCGCTTCGAGCCTCACAAGCGACCTGACTGTGGACACCAAGACTCAAGCAGCTATCGTGAACAGTATATTTGGTGTGCCCTCGTCAAATCCTTACACGTGTCTCACCAATTCCACATGTTCGTGGAGCGATGTTGTAACACTGGGAGTCTGCGCAGTTTGTAACGACGTAACAGCCCTCACAAAAGCAAGTTGCTCCGGGCCCGAAACAGTAGGGCTTTATTGCAACTACACTACACCAGGTGGCTATACGTTTCAAACGAGCGCTGACGACACTAGCGAAACATCAAAATTCATCACCAGGCTAAACACCTCGACTCAAAGTAATCACTCTGCAGAAGCAGATCTGATCGGGTTTGCTACAGTGGTCAACGACTGGGATGCACGTCCGAATATTACCGAGTGTACACTCTCATGGTGCGCGAAGGTGTATAGGAACGCAATTGCCCAAGGGTCATTGTTCTTCGCTCAAACTGACAACTTTCCCTTGAAGTATCAAGGCTACTGGTTTGAAGAAACCGTTAATAGGGATGAGGCTGCGTATGGAGTCTTCAAGGCTGATTCTGGGTTTCCGGCTTCATTGAACGCGACTTTCACCATTCAAGTGGCAAACACGGAGTCCCTCTCTACATTTCTCATGGGGCTGTTGAGTACAGGCTCTGTGATGCAGTATACTGGGGAACAAGGCACCGGCGCATACTCCTTTTCTATCGGAACTGCAATGCTGAGCAATCCATCAATCCCAGAAATGGCTGAAAATATCGCCGCTGGTTTGACTAACGTCATCCGGAATTTGACAAACCTGACCAACGATTATATCATACAGAATCACGGCGACTCGACTGTACAAGTACAATACATACAAGTTCGATGGGAGTGGCTCTCCTTCCCTGCCGCTATCGTTTTCCTCGGTCTTTTGCTTCTCCTGACCGCTATGGTTGAAAGTCGTCGAGCAGGGGCTCTGGTCTGGAAGTGCTCACCCCTGGCACTCTTGTTTCATCCCTTGGAGGGGTGGAATAGTCAAGAGCTAAACCACAGCAGCAGGTACGAGATGCAAAAGTGTGCGAAGAGTATGCGGGGCCAGCTGTTGCCTGGCGATGATGTTGGTCTGAGAATTATCAAGTCGTAGGATGTTTGTTTGATTTCTGTAGCTTCTCATGTCCACACACACACATACTGAAGACGGGATGGTATGTCGATGCTACCTCGAAGCTCGATCAGGTCCACTCTGCGATAAGACGAGGATTGAGGGAAACCTCTATGATGGTAGAGCTTGCTTACAACGATGTGATGGTTAGGACTGATCTACTAGATACACGCGTATATACCTGGGCTGGCAATTCTGTGTTGAAGTCCTGATCTCACAACAAGCCTTCTTACGTAACTGGAGGATCTTCCTAGTTGCTTGGCTGCATACTGTTATCCCTGTCAAGCAAGGCAAGTGCGATCCATCACTCCGGTCGACCCCGCATCCTTCTTAGTGCTTACTCCAGATTGGCTCCTCAATACATCTAATCTCTATGACCTGCCAGTGGTTTCCAATCTTCGGCTACCATCTTGACACATCCCATCAACATGCGCGAAGATATCTCCTTCCAAACCTCAGACAATGTCACGCTTCGCGGTTGGTTTTACAAGCCGTCCGAGGCGACAAATCCCCTTCCTTGTCTCGTCATGGCTCACGGTTTCTCGGCCTTGAAAGAGATGGACTTGAACACCTTTGCCGAGCACTTCGTCGCCAACCTTCCAATCACTTGCTTGGTATACGACAATCGTGGATTTGGCGACAGCGATGCCAAAGAAGGTCAGCCCCGTCAGGAGATCATTCCTGCACAGCAAACTAGTGACTACTCGGATGCTATCACATACGCTCAGTCAAAGACTGAAGTCAACAAAGACAAGATTGGTGTTTGGGGTAGCTCGTATAGTGGAGGACATGTCCTTTGGGTTGGAGCTGTGGATCGAAGGGTCAAGGTGGTGCTGAGTCAAGCCCCATGCGTTGATGGTTGGGCCAACTTTCATCGCCTTATTCGACCAGATTTTGTGGCAGGCTTGAATCAACTTTTTCAAGACGGTTTGTTGACCATTTCTGGAGTATGTATGCGACTGACTTTATGCATCANNGATCGTCATTCGCGTGCAGCTGGAAAACCCGCCGTCGTCATTCCAGTCGTGGATTCTGATGTCCACAAACCATCAGCTCTTCCCACTCCCGATAGTTTCGAGTTCTTCACTGCATGGGCCGGCAAGAGCAAATGGAAGAATGAAGTGACTGTAAAATCGTAAGTTTCTCTATTCCGGTTCATTGCTAAGAATACTTTTGGCTTAAGTCAATCTGAACAGANNATCGAGGCCTTCCGCGAATACATGCCAGCTGCGCATATACACCATATCTCTCCAACACCGCTACTGATGACTGTAGCAGAGAACGACGTCTTGACACCAACAGATCTTGCATTAGAGGCTTACAACCGTGCTCTTGAGCCGAAAAGACTGCACATCCTGCCTGGAGGACATTTCGAAGCTTACTCTGGTTCTAACTTCGAGAGGAACGTTGGGGTGCAGGCCGACTTTCTGAAGAAGTACTTATGCTCATAATCTTGGATATAGCTTAGTATCGTTGTCTTGTATGCAATTGGCTCTCGCTGATGCATTTTACCTAACGCTCAAGTGGATGTGTATTTTTCTGCAGCTGTGATATAAGGTTGAGTTGTCTGAGAGGCTGGTCGTAGAATTCCTTTCTATCAAAGAAGAAGCTACTGGCTTCCAATATCCTGCCACGACAACTCCACTCGCTGCTTGTGGATCCTCCGAGGATTCTCACCTTTCTCTACCTTGTCCTTGAGCCGAACAACTTCTAAACGATATTTGCCCTATTAAGAGATCGGTCAGTTCTTGTTGTTAAAGAATGGAGAGCTTGAGATGGAAAACTTACTCCATTGCGTTTAGTCATCTTACGCGGTTTACCCTCATCATCGTGATTGTAGAACCATCCATGAGCGTATGCATCTCCGACGGATAGTCATTGTCATTTGGTGTTCGGACAGCATCGCCTCAAAGCGACAGCGATGCGAAAAGGTGAAGGGCAATGTGAACAACGAAACAGACACAGCTTGCGGAAGAGAGAAGAGGCAGAAACAACCATGATGGGCAGCATCGTGATCGACTTGTCCTCTGTGGGTGATCTATAAATCACAATCTAATGACCGCTGTATATTAGATAGGACTTCCTAGGCCGACGCGCATTCGACCGTGATCAAGAATAGCCGCCGTCCAGAAAGAGCACGCCAAGCGGCGACCAGGTCGAGAGCTTGCGACGCACATCGGCGAATTGTTATTGCATCTAAATGTGGCACAGAAGAACGCGGTGCAAAAGTCGTTCATTGGCGGCAATATACAGACCCAAGCGACACGCGAACGGTGACGCGAGAAGTAGTTCAAACTATTTCCCTAGCAAAAGGTTTGGCGTCGAGTCACACAAACGAGTAATCCGCAACGCAAAACACATAGCACGGCCAAGATAAACCTCGCAGTAACTGTTGCAGTGATGTGGTATGCAAACAAAGAGAAAGACAAAAGAGCAGGAAGCAGATCAGCGAAGGATGATGCAAAAACAAAACATACAGCAGCAGGGATTCCCACGTGGTCACCCACCGTAGTACTAATCTGCCGTTCAACTGCTTATGTATGGCAGAGCGGACGGGATGCCCAGTTTTCAGCTGACTGTGGCCGTATGTGACAAACTGCTCAACTCCAAACACTATATATTTTAATCCTGAGGAGAAGAAATTGGAAAAATGGATCTGCTGCTCTTTGAACTGTGAGTATCCGCGCGGACTATGTGACAACTCACTGCACGTTAACTCGCAAACAATCATTCAAACAATCGACATGCTGCTTGACATGGCTGTCGATATTTCAACGCATCCAATTAGTCAGATAGCCTGATCATGCAGGGCGACAGAGGAGAAAAAAACATCCTGGCGCCTTCTGCTACATATAAGCACTACGATGTTTTGCCGTTGTTTTTTCACTCTTGCAGCTCGATCTCGCCCTTGTCATGTCAGATGCTGAACGTACATTGCTGGTTGGATATATGCTATCAAGCCCAAGTTTATGGCAGCACGAGAACTATCCGATCCGATGGACCAGCGTCTTCTTGACACTCGTTCAAGCTAGTAAAGGTGCTTCCAAATCATCCTTCAAGTCTTGTCAGAAGATCTCTCAGTCTAGGATCCTGGTCAAACCGTCCTAGAGCTTTCCGTCTCCATTCCTCCCAGCTGTGTCGCTGGCCATTCGTCATAATATTGCAAAACCCCATGAACAAGCCTTGCATCTCTTCAAAACCAAGGCAAAGATCAAAAGTACACAANAAGGCAAATTGATGATGCCGTCTGCCATCTCGAACAAACTTTGCCACATCCCCGGCTCCTCTGTCTTCCAAGCACCTAACAAACAACTCTTCTTCCTTGCCAATATCAATATCACCGTTGAAGAAGTCCGAGACGGGGAGCAGTAGCATTGGAGAGTTGAATGCTAGATGCTCTGGTGCTGTGAATGCCCATTCCCAGTCAATGAGTCCAGTAATGTTCATTTCTTCGTCGACGAGAATGTGACTACCTTTATCATCGGCGTGCTTGAGAAATGTCTCTGCGCGAGCTTCTTCTGCCACTTCAGGGTATACTTCTGGCACAATTTCGTACAGGTGTTTGTAGAGCAGATATGCGTCTACTGGCCTATCCGTATATATCTCCCCACGACAGATGAGATCCAGAAGTAATCCAATCGAAGCTCTATAATAGTCTTTCAGGTTTGAAAACGGGCCCAGAAGTTGGGGTTGGGAGTTTGCGAAATCGGTCAGGCATTCTCGAGCAAGGGGTCCCACACGCTTTTCATCAGCATGCTCTAAAGACCCAATCCCCGAGAATGGGAATCTGCGCAGCTGCATATAGATATCCGCCAGCTGTGAGATGATCTTCTCTGTTCCCTTTTGNGATGTTGAGGACCAATCGAGGACTTTTCCTGGCATGCAGTCCATAAGGATGTAACCGACTCCAATAGAGTTTCCTGGTCCTTCTAGAGCATAGTCCCATACCCTTGGACTAGGAACGTTAACGTTCTCGAGGAAAAGCAGCGTCTGAATTTCACTCGTAAGAATGCGACCTCGTAGTTGTGGTGGTGGCGATGTCGCATTGGACCGACGGATACGGGCTATCCAGCAGACTTTGTCCTCGAAGATGATCTTTATGTGAAGATTCATTCCTCCCATCATAGACCACCTTGCAGCTTTTTCGTTTTTGGGAATTTCGACATGACAAGGGATATTGTTGCGTAAAGAACTTGCTCGGCCTCCAAGCTGCTCGAATTCGATGCGATGTATAAGCTGGGTGAGCTCGTTCTCCTCTGCCTCGTCAATCTGTTGGTAGTAGAGATCTCCGTCCTGAGATATAGGTGAGTCAGACTTGCTAGGGCATGACGCATGCGTGATCTTACCTCAGGGGTTATANCAAGCATGGAAAGGTTTTTGTAGATGTTCGACGCAAAGATGACGCCCGCATATCACACAATCACCAAGAACGCGTACAGCAGATTTTTGNCATCGACTGTAATCGCAAGGCCACATCGACTGCTGCATTGTAGGCGGCGTTGCAGTTCTTGAAACTTTGTTGTGATAAAGAGGTAAGAGAATCTATTGCTGGAATTTTACTGCTAGAGACGAACAAATCGAAGTATGTGGGACCAAACAAAGTGACACGTGGGATTCGAAATGCTTCCCAGTCGTACATCTGCATCTAAGCGCCTGGGCGCCATATGTCCAGACACGTCACACCTACCAGGGTGTCAAGCTGCAGCTACCGCTTTACTCGCCGAGCGACAGGTGCGCCTTCCAGTTCATCAATACATTAGTACAACGATAGATGGTTATCAGCAGATAGATATGAATGACCGAAAACATGGAAGAGTGATAAAGCGAGCACTGGATTCACGCTCTTGATCATTGTAATGTCTGTTTATACATATGGTATATTTCTGTCTAAACAAAGGGAAAATGCATCGAGAGATCGATTTCTTCTGGATTCTCTTATCGTCAGCGAGTGTGTCCATGATCCCGACTTTCTCTTCCAACACTCCAATCCGTTTGAACCATGATGCCATGGTCCCTCCCGATAGGCGCCGCCGTGGCAGCCAATGGCGCAATATCATCATGCGGCGTATAAGCGCGGTTGATAGAGCCCTCCGAGGCTGCGTCACCCTCCACCACGGGACTCATATCTTCCTTGCCGCGCGAGAAGCCATCGCCCACATTCATTTCGTACTCGTCGATCTGCACAAAGTCGTCTTTGCGGTGGCTGATGGTGCTCAAGCGCGAGCGGCTGTCGATTTTGGAGCCGCCCCAGCTGCGGTTGGCAGAGTCGGCTTTGCTCTTGTTTTTGCTGCTGTTCTTGGTGTCGTCGTAGTAGGAGGACTGGGTGACGGGCTTGGGCCAGAGTTTCTGGCGGATCTGGAACTGGAGGGAGCGGATAGCGGGTGCACAGGCGACCATGACGCCGACGTGGGTTTCGACTGCGGACCAGTAGCCGACGGGTAGGTAATCCCAAGTTACGTTGTCTGTGTGTGCAAACTGGATGAGGTATTTCAAGCGTAGGATANNCTGACGATGGTGACACTGGCGTTGTAAGTTAGCATATGTTCTGGTGCTGCCGAGGCGCAAAACTTACAAGCCACCACCGAGGAACATGGCTACGACACCCAGCTTGCGTACCCAACTCATGTTGAGAGATGTCAATTGCTTCATGGGCAGGGCGATAACGATCAAATCGAGGATGATGTTCAGCGAGGCAGACGCCCATCCATCGGCGTTCAATTTCAGGCATTTTCCTTTGTGCTCGCCGTCCCATTTCAGCCAGGCCTGGTTGACGGGGATGCACTGTAGAGCGGTGACAGTGACGAAGACGACAATGTACAGAAGACAGGCTCCAATCATGCCATAGATGGCGCGGCGAAGTTTCCAGTCAGGGAAGATTCGAAGGTAGAAAAGCAGCATGGATATCTTTGTCAGTCCAATGGCTGCTAGGTAAAGCAGTTCGGTAAAGTAAAAGATNCTGGTTATGAACGTATTAGTTTGTGTTTATATAGAACTGATGTCCCACAAACGTACCTCTAGAATCTTTGTAATATGATCAAAAGATACGAACCACATATCCTTTCCCATGCCAATTTGATTCACTTTTGAGTTTTAGTACAAGTACAGACGACAACAGGTACAAAACTTACGGGCATATGCGCAGATTGTCAGTGGGATGATGAAGAGCTATGACTTGTCAGTCTTGATTCACAAAGTATCCGAGTTCGGAGTATTACCATAGCTAAAGTTATGGCCCAGTCGTCAAGACCCCATTTTGAACTTGAACCAGGCAGTCGAGCAATCACTCGCAGGATATAGGTCAGAATAGCCACCCCACCCACGATCAACGTCGTATAAGTTCCAAGTGCCTCCTTGTTACGGCGTGGTGCGCCCAGTAATGTTTGTAGGAACGCCTTTGCAGCTACAATAGTCAGTGATCTGTTTCATTATGGATAGACCCCGGAAGCTTACTGAGTGATTCTCGAATTGTGCAGCTGGCCCTCACGCAGACAGTTAATTCATCTTGAAGCGCCTTGTTGGCTTTGATACACGCGAGGTTTGTAAGGTCGCATGGTGAGTCTGGCCCGTTGATGGTCGTTATCGTGCATGTAAGCTGTAGAAAATAAGCTTTAGAAACCAGTACCTTAAGATGTAACATACCGCGCAGGTAGGCAGTTCTTCTGCTGCGATTTGCAAGATGTCTGCAGCAGTCGCATTCTGTAACTGTTTCGGATCAAGTGCTTGAGATGAGCAAGCAAAGACCAATAGTAATAGTGCCACGAAGGACTTCATGTTTGGAGCCGGACAGATCAACACTAGATCTAGAAGCTATCCAGATCAATTGAAGCTCTTGTTCCGAGGAGGTGTCGTTCAAAGAGGGTACCAACAATCAACGGGTCGAGGTCCGATAGAGGGACAGGACGAGGGGACCATGCTGTAATAAGGCCATATAAGACGCCACAGGGTTCGTGAGACTTTGAAACTGAGCGGCTGCATTATCATAATCTGCAGACCAGGAGTCATGAGAGTTTCCTAATTCTGTCTTGTCACCCCAAATTCAGCCAGTTACAGGGTTGAATCTTCAGGTCAGAGGCGATCTTAGTTTTGAGCCATGAGATTTAGTGTTGGAGTATCGCTGGGGATTGGGACACCCAGCAAATTGATTCTCCGGGTGTGATCCGTGTGCGAAGATCTTCGACATATCCTCAGCCTTGGTATACAAAGAGAGGTCCGAGCGTATGGAGAAGAGGAAGCCTGTGCGCAACTTGGCGACGGCAATTATAACCTGAGCAATGCTGAGACTGACTGATGAGAGTTTGTAGCGGACAGTCGAGCTGCGTTTAGTCGTAAAGAAGCGCCGTGTCGTCGTGGACCATCATCTATAAGACTTAGGGCTTCGAAAAATGGCAGACATGGCTATATCCTTCGACGCTGAGATGTTCAACAGAACACGTGAGCAGCAGAGATAGAGATGGACAACACACGGCAGTTAGGGAGCGATACCGAGAACCAGGAATGAGCCTGAATCAAAAAGCATTGATCAGACGGAGGAGTACATGGGTGGAGTAATGCCTCTCCTCGACGATCTGTGACAATTGGTATGTTAGTGTACCGTCATGGAGTTTCATGCTTCAGCCCGAAAGCAAGACGAAAGCAAATGCCAACGCACGTTGAGTTATCGGCAGATGCTTGCTTGTCAAGCCCGTCTCTATAGTCATGAAAGACTGACAGGAGACTGTTCTGGCGATCAGGCACTCTGCTGATCATCTTAGGAGAGACGCGGTATGAGGTGGGTTTATGCATGGAAGTCGCTGCTGCCGGAGTCGTACACCAAACTTACGTGCGAACGCCGTAGGTAACCAAAACCCCGCTGGGCCGTACTGGGCCGAGCCTTCTATGCGCACCGAAGAACCTCCACGTGGTATGCAAAGGAACAACAACATCCGACCGCTTGCGCAAGCCTATTCGGACGTCGTGCCATGAGTCGAGAGCAAAGGATTCTGCAGTATCGTTTGTCGTACCGCTAGAGGGACGAATCAGAGTGGGTGGAAGCAGCTGTGCAGAGTTGCAAATGGCTCAAAGGTCTTTCTCGAAAGTTAGATGGGAGTTTCAAGGTCATGACTCGGTCGTGTCAAATGGGCTTGGCTTGGTGAGAAGGCGCGATTACCGCTTTGGTCTGATGGCAACGCTAGTACTGGGCTTGGGAGGAGATGCTAATTGTTGGGGACAGATCTGGAGTGCTGTGGCTGTGATGGCTTCTACTAGAACGGCTTCCGAAACTCGGATCGGGTTTGGAACGTCGAGAGATGCAAAGGCAGTAGCGACAACCGAGTGGTCTCTTTCCCACATTATGTGGCTATCATGGTAACAGAAAGTGCTGCTCACTTTAGTTATACCTTCTTGGAGAGCATATTCTTGCTATCGAGTGAGAAGTATGATTGTCTCGTGTCTCATGAGCAATGCACTCGTACTCGCACCAAAGCTTGACCATTTTCCAAAACAACGATGTCTAAAATCGAAAAATGGCGATATCCTCCCCGACACTTGACAACAAGACTCTGAAATCACACTATAGCTTTTTAGCATGCCAAAGACATATCCTGGAGTGTCTGATCCAAGATATACGTACAGAGTGAGGCATGATGCCATCGATTGTCTCGACAGTGCTTGTTTGGGGCATAACCCTGCTTTTTCAGCCTCGGCTCCACTCGGGAGATGTGGAGGAAGCTTACCACCTCTTCAACTCGACTCGCAAGATAAAAACCACAACTTCGTCCTTCAAGATGACAGGCGGCTGAAAGATATGGTATAGGTGAGCAGTCAGTAGAAACAGTAAGCTGTTTGTCCAAACTCTTGCCAAGTCTCTCTCCAACCTTTTTCAAGGCCGACATAAATGGTCGTTTCATGGCAAGTGTAGCTTCGTGGTTGGAGCAAAAGTCAAAAGCACGGATTGCGAGCATAGTTCATAAGCGTCCAACTCCTTTAAAACAAAACAAGATCGATGGACATGTCGCAGCTGTGTAGCAGCTCAAAGGTAACCAAAGTAATCGAGGAAAATCGGAGAACTGATCGTAAGGGAACAAAGAAAAAGTTTAGATATACACACAACAGAGATTTACTCTCTGCTTCCTAGAAGCACTCGATATCCTCGACAGATAATCAGGATGCTCTTTTCATGATGGCGCGATGACTATGATGTAATTAAAAGGAGGTCAAGTCAAACAAATCTAGATGCCGAAGAGCATCTTGCGGGGNTCCTCGATGTACTCCTTGACCTTGACGAGGAAGGTGACGGCTTCCCTGCCGTCAAGAAGACGGTGGTCGTAGGTGAGAGCGAGGTACATCATGGGGCGGATCTCGACCTTTCCGTTGACGGCGACGGGGCGCTCCTTGATTGCGTGGAGACCCAGGACGGCGGCCTGGGGCAGGTTGATGATGGGGGTACCGTAGAGCGAGCCGAAGACACCGCCGTTGGAGATGGTGAAGGTACCACCGGCCATGTCCTCAATGGTGAGCTTGTTGTCACGAGCCTTCTTGCCGAGCTCGGCAATGGCCTTCTCGATGCCGACCATGTCCATGGACTCGGCGTTGCGGACGACGGGGGTGACGAGACCCTTCTCGGTGGCAACGGCGACGGAGATGTCGACGTAGTCGCGGTAGACGACAGTGTCGCCACCGTTGGGGCCCTCGATGGCGGCGTTGACGGAGGGAAGGTCCTTCATGGCGAGGACGGAGGCGCGGGAGAAGGCGGACATGAAGCCAAGCTTGACGCCAGTCTTCTTGAGAATCTCCTCCTTGTACTGCTTGCGCATGTCCATCAAGGCCGACATGTCGACCTCGTTGAAGGTGGTGAGCGAGGCGGCGGTGTTCTGCGACTGCTTCAGGCGCTCGGCGATACGCAGACGCATACGGTTCATCTTGACNCTATAACCAACTTGTCAGTCTTGGCTTCTCGATGTTTGAAGATGGTGGTCGTGTCTTACGCGGCGCTCCTCACGGTTGCCGTAGGCAGACTCCTCCTGAGGCTTGGAGTCCTTCTTGGGCTCGGGCTTCTTGTCGTCCTTCTTGGGGGCAGGTGCGGGCTTGTTGTCCTGCTTGGGCTCCTCCTTCTTGGGCTCGGGCTTCTTCTCCTCCTTGGGGGCCTCCTTCTCCTTTCCACCGTCGGGCTGAGATGAGGTCTCCTGCTTGTCTGAGGCAGGTGCCTTGGGCTCCTCGTTGGCCTTCTCCTCCTTGCCGCCGGAGGGAGCACCACCAAGCTCCATCTTCAACAGATCCTGACCGACGGTGACGGTGTCCTCCTCGTTGACCAAGAACTCCTTGATGGTACCAGCCTCGGGAGCGTTGACGGCAACGTCGATNCTGTTGGTCGGAAATGGTTAGTTTGGGGAGGGTGAAAATCGCGCATGTTGGTCGTGATGTACCTTGTCGGTCTCAATGGTAGCAATCTCCTCGTCTTGCTCGACGTAGTCGCCGACCTCTNNGTGCCGTGGTTAGAGGAAGCGTTTTTGGTAGTTCAAAAGGCAGTACTCACGTTTTGAGAACTGCTTCAGGGTACCCTCTGTGATGGATTCGGCCATGGTAGGGACCTGGACGACCTTCTCAGCTNNGCGATATAGCTGTTAGTATGGTAGCAAGCATGTCTACAGGCAAGTTGACGCACCATAGCCGCGGGTCTGGACCTGAGCAATGGGAGAAGAGCGGAGGAGATGTGCGGGTGTCCTGGATATGTGATCAGGAGGACATCATTTTTGCGATGTTTACGTTGTTTACCTCGGTTGTTGTGACAGGAGAGCAGAGGAGCGCGAGACGGACGAGGTAGAGAGACATCTCAGGGCGGCGGCAGAGCGGGTAGCGTATCTGGGAGCGGCGCGGACAGCAGGGCGCATCGAAGCACCTGCTGCCAGGCGGAGGCATTGACGGCTGGACATGGTGTGGAAGAAAGGACGCAAGCAGTCGAGAAAAGAGGCGAGAGCGAGAGAGTCGAGCAACAGAGGACGCGAAGGGTTGGCGGTCCTGGGTTGGAGTAGATGGGGTTGCGGTATAGAGGGGCTAGGGACAGCAGTTGATGCTTGTTGCAGCAGTTTGAGGAGTGGCAGCGAAAATGATCTCGATGCCTCCAGCCGTCGTGATCAGCCGCAAGCAAGCGTCGGTACGTCAGAAAGCCTTTCCGACTTCGTCCGCGCCTTGCCGACGCAGCCCTACGGCCGCCAAGAGGTCAGCAACTGCAGCTGCTGCCAGCCAGCCAAGGATATCGATTGGGAAGTCGCAACAGGACATTGGATCTGTAGAGCGACATTTGACTGAACACACCCTCCGGCCAGCCATCCGGACATCCTCACACAATGGTCAACACACCCGCCATGTAACCACCCTCCCGACCCGACGTCCGTGTCTCTGCGCGCGTGCTGATTCTCACCGTCACAGCCGTCTATACCGCCGGTCACTCAAGCTGGCCCTTGACTGGTCCGTCCACCGCTACCTCTGGCGCGGCCAGGCCATGTACATTCGCTCCCTCTTTGAAGCCAACGCCAACGTCCGCGAGCCCAGACAGCAGAGAGTGAGCTCCTCCCGTCCATCACCACGCGCTTTCCTCCTCTGGACCACTCCAATGCTGTCGCTACAATACACTGGACCCTCGTTCGCTGACTGTTCTTTCTTTCTCCTCCCGCCAGNNATCCTGTTCGACCAGACCGAAGAACTCCTCAAGCAGTGGAAGCACCCCGACCCATACCGTCCTCCCACCGCTCCCGGCGGCAGCAAGTACGAGCGTAACTTGCCCTGCCCCATCCTTGAGCGTATGTTCCTCTCCTCCCGCCCCTCTCCATCTCGTCAGTCGCTGACACACATCTCTGCACAGCCCCTCCGCCAGGCTGCTAAATGTAGATACCACAAGCAACAATTCGATACCAATTCTTTTCTTCTGTTCAACAATCGCTTTCCACCCTCAAACTATTCCTCCAGAAAGACTTTCCTGCAAAGCAAAACACGTTCAAAGACGAATCGCTTCTACATGATGATAAAAAGTATAGAGTCAAGCACTGAGTTTCTCACTTTGGTACTCTTTTAAGAGGCTGAGGCTGGGTTCATTGATGCTACGTACGATATCTGATTGATCGGTTCTGAATGTACACATCTTTCTTCTCTTTCCCAGTGCAATTCTTCTCTCTCCTGTGCTTGTTCATACTGTTGCTGTCCTTCTTCAATGATTTCAGTCGTGACCAGTCCAAAAGGACTGTGTTCAGGCCGTACACTCCGCCGAGCGTCTTGTCTACTGTGCAACTCTCCGTCTTTGGTCTTTCAAGAAGCCAGCATGAACACGACCAGAACGACAACTCTGGTATTCGGGACTAAAAAGACCTGGGCCCTCTTCTTACTTCGAACACACTGTTGTGTTGGCGTCGACTTTAATCTCGATGTAGGTGCTCAAACTGTTCCATAGTCTCGCCGCTGCCGTATCCTGCCGAAATGACAACTCTGTACACATGATGGCTTGAAATATGTTTGGCTTCGAGAGCTTCTAAGCTGACCTCGCTGTTCCGGTAACTGGCTCAAACAGAGAGCTAATTCAGTTCTCGCCTTTACGGCTCCATGTTCAATGACCATGTCTGTGTGCTATATTCCTCTTTTTCGCTCTTCCATTGAACACCTCTCTTCCATCTTCCATGTCAGTGCCTGGTACTACCGACCTGTTTCCTCTGTATTACAACACACGAGCTGTGATGCTCTTCCATGGCTCTCTTGCTTGCTCTCAACAACCTCTTTCTGGCATCCTACATCACTCGTCTGATGTTCCCTCGACTTTGTTGTCTTTGTGTTGCCCTCGTACGCAGCAGTCTACATCGTTGCTCGTCTTTCTCATAGTGTCGGAGCAAGAAAGTGTTTGATCAACTGCAAACACACAAAGCCCACAGAACAAGTCCAGTCACGCAAACCAGCTCGGCAGTTTCCTCTCTGCTCTCATCTGTTCTGAATTCTTGTACATGCTCCTGCTTCTGCCTTCCTAGACTGCTTCTGCCTTGAGACAAGGACAAGAGCAGAAAAAGACGAAGTAAACACTGCATTCAATTCATGATACTCTCCTCATATACTCCCTTGCAACTACCTTCTTTATCGTCTTCTTCCTCCCCATGCGCTACCGAATATCATAGTATAGCTGTAGGAGTGCACAATCCTTTCTACAAAGGAGTAGCTTTTCGCTGAGAGTTGTGCTTCCATAGCTCTCTATGGATATCATCTCTGGTTCGGAAACATTTGTGTATTTGTATAGCTTGCACCAGTGAGAAGGGTTGGTTGTGAGATTGTGATGGTCACTGATATATAGCGAGGTTGTTTTTACGTGCTTTCCCATGTCTTTGTGTGTGTTTCTGTCGCTTGTCGGTTCAGTATACAGTGCTTGATCTCGCTTGTTCGCTGCCAATCTGGATCTTGCTTGCTGCAAGTGTGTTTCGGCTGACTTTGTTCTCTTTCCTGGTACTTGTCGTTCTTGTCTTGCTCGATTCTCGCACGGTTCTGAGTATCGCTTGTTGTGGTTGCTTTCGCGCCTGCTTTCTTCACCTCTTGAGTTTCTGCTGTTGGTGATGATTTGCTGTGGTTCCTCGAGGTTCTGATGTTGGCAGTGATGTGCTGGTCGCGTGTCCTCGCTGTCGCTGGTGCATCTGCTTTTCGAGTCGAGTTGGTTGGCGCGTTCCTGCATGTGAGTTTGACCGGAAGAGTGGAAAGAGAAGGTAAAGGATGAAGATAGAGAAAAAGGAAAGAGAACAAGGAGTAAAGTTTAACAAAGCTGAATTGGTTGATGTAATGGTATCAAAAGCGTGTCATTCAGCTATTCCCCTCCAGTCTCATTTACCCATCCGTGGCCACGGTTGGTAATGTACAGCCCTGTTCTTCTGCAAACCAACTCAGAAAACTGAAAAGTTGCTTGCGAATGTCGAAAAAAAGAAAATGCTCTTCCCGTTAATAAAAATCACTTGTGCCCAGTCCGTTAAAACCCCATTATCGTAGCTGAAGAAAGCAGCACCCCGCGCGCCGTAAAACCCAAAGAATCAAAAGTTGTAGCGAGTTGCTTACAGCTCCTGGCTGGGGCCGCCGGTAGCCTTGGGGGCAGCGGTCTTCTTGGGAAGAAGGTCNTGGAAGAGCATGTTAGAATGTGGGAGTCTGATTGTGGAAGTGGCGCAAAACGTACTCTGGTGAATGTTGGGGAGGACACCACCCTGGGCGATGGTGACGTGTCCGAGAAGCTTGTTCAACTCCTCGTCGTTGCGGATGGCGAGCTGAAGGTGACGGGGGATGATACGGGTCTTCTTGTTGTCACGAGCGGCGTTACCAGCCAACTCCAGGATTTCGGCAGCCAGGTACTCAAGAACGGCAGCGAGGTAGACGGGAGCACCNTGAAAAGACGCGTTAGATGTGATTGTTTTGAAATGGAAGACGCGATTTGACTCACCAGCACCGACACGCTGGGCGTAGTTGCCCTTGCGGAGGAGACGGTGGACACGACCAACGGGGAAGGCGAGACCGGCCTTGGAGGAACGGCTNGAGATAGAAGTCAGAATGAGATTCGGATGGTTCGAGATGGAAAAACGCGTTGTTTTAAATTGGAAAAGCGCGTCAAATGAGGCGCAAAAGTGAGAAGTGAGTGAAGGAGTGGGTTCTGCTTACCTCTGAGCGCTGCTCTTGGTGCCAGTGGCCTTGCCGCCAGACTTGCCGCCAGTCATTTTGATTGATTTGGTTGGGGGTTGGGTTGTTGAGTTGAGAAGTGGTGCTAAAAGCGGTGATGAATACGTCGAGCGTGAGTTGAGAAGCGTGGATGAAAGATGAAGGAAGAGGGACAGCAGGCTTGTTCGGGGAGCTCTGTGGTTAAGTACTCACCGCGACGCTTGACGTTGCTCCCCAGGATCAATCAGCTTCACTTTGATCTTGATGCTGCGGGTGGTCCGTGCAGCGTGCCTGCCGTTTCTGATTCGTGGCTAAGCGACTTCCCGCCTATCCCCATTTGTCTGATTCTGTGATCTGGAAGGAGCGCGTCGGAGGGAAGTCGCGTTCGACGCTTCGTCACTTGGCTGTCTGTGATTTGAGCTCGTCCCCATCTGTATAAGTACAGCTTTGTTCCCCAACGACAGCACCCTCCCTCCTTCTTTCTCCATCCATCATCAACACTTCGCGCATTTTACGTGTCAACCACCTCTAACCACCCAACTCAACTCAACAACTCAAGTCACCCGACTTTTCAAATCCACATCAATCGAAATGGCACCCAAGGCAGCTCAGAAGACCCCCACCACTGGCGGCAAGGCCCCCGCCGCTGGCAAGGCTCCCGCTGAGAAGAAGGAGGCTGGCAAGAAGACCGCCGCCCCCTCCGGTGACAAGAAGAAGCGCACCAAGACCAGAAAGGAGACCTACTCCTCTTACATCTACAAGGGTACGCCACCTCTACTTCCACTTCATCCGAATCGCGTCTTTTCCTTGATCGCATCACTTTGCTTCATCGAATCGGCCTTTTCGCATCAGCAAATCGCGTCTTTTCGCTTTCCTTTTACGTGTTTTGGACTTTCACTGACGCGTCTTTCACAGNTCCTCAAGCAGGTCCACCCCGACACTGGTATCTCCAACCGTGCCATGTCCATCCTGAACTCCTTCGTCAACGACATCTTCGAGCGTGTTGCAACCGAGGCTAGCAAGCTCGCTGCTTACAACAAGAAGTCGACCATCTCTTCGCGTGAGATCCAGACCTCGTACGTCTTCAATCAGTCTCATCTCTCACTCTCACTTTCTGACTCTCATCCANGCGTCCGTCTCATCCTCCCCGGTGAGCTTGCCAAGCACGCCGTCTCAGAAGGCACCAAGGCCGTCACCAAGTACTCTTCCTCCACCAAGTAAGAGTTGCTTTGATCAATCCTTTTGATCTGATGGCTTCCTTTTCTCTGTGATACCACCACCTCAAGTTTTTCAGCAACGATCTGAACAACTGGGCTTTGGGCAACGGGGTGGTCTCCAATTGGGACGGTGTTTAGCGGGGTTACTTCTTTCTGATAATGCGGTCATGGGAATGGGGTATAAGTTTATTGCGCAGTGTGTTTTTTCATTTTACAACCATCGGGTTTTTTTTACGACTCAAGAGAGAGAGAAGGGCGCATCAACAGGTTCAGACGATACGAGCTGTACAATTCAGAAGAGCCGAAGAACCATGGAGGAAACCAAATCGATTTTTCCAAACCTTTACCACTGTTTTCCACTTTCCTTTTCCCTTCCTCATTTCTGCTATCTTTGCAGTACCATTTCAAGTTTGCTTCTTCACCAATTTCGAAGCTCTTTTGACTGAGAAACAAGAGCTCTTTTTTGAACGAAACCGCAACCCGAAGACAGCAAGAAGTAAATGCGAGGAATGGCTTACAATGTAAAACTCCAAAGACTGCGAAATCGAAGCATTCAAGCTCTTGAGAATGTGATACTCGAGAACCAGCCATAATGCCCTTGCTCGAGCAGGTGAAACGCGAGACTGTCACGGTGGTCCGTTGCTATGCTCTGGTTACAGCAGAGGACCAGCTAGCTCTCTTTGGCGTCCAAGCTCCTGGACTCGAGCTTTGCGATCAGATCTGGCATGGCAACGCAGAGGCTATGGGAAGTAGTGTGGTTTCCTTATTGCTGTATTCGTGATGAGTAAGGTAGGGTAGATGAGGTAGATATCAGGGCAGGAAAACATGAACAAAATAAGGGAACGGTGGAGGACACAGGAGGACGACAAGGATGAGGAGAAAGTCTGGTTTGTGGAGATTTTGCTAAGGCAACTTGGTTGTAGAGTGGCACCCTGTCTATGATATCAAGCTTCTGTAGCAGCAGCAACGATGTCTATATCTCTTGATCTTCATGTCGGGATAGATCGAAGAATGTCCTTTACCTTGATAGACTACTATAAGAGCCTATGTTTACGACATCGACGTCGATGCGTCATATCACTGCTTATTCTGTATTGCCGTCTGTTCTTTGTTACAACCCGAGTAGACATTCTTGACGAAGCATATCAGAAAACACATATTCGTGTATGACAGGCCAGAGAAGCTCGATACTATATCACCTAACATCTCAGAGTACGTAGTAGAGTACTATCGATAGTATCAAGCACTCAAAAGAACAAAATACCCAATACCGCGGTCACAACATCGTCGTCGACCCAAAAATTGCTTGTATGGGGTACGACCCTGTTCTTGGAACCCAGAGCCGACACTTTCCGAGCTCCCAGCCACCTCGAAACAACGAAAGCACCACCAACCACCCAAGCACGTCGCGTCAGAAAAAGAAAGAAAGAAAGAAAGCAAGCAAGCATGAAAATTGTCAAATTGGTATATTCTGCTCGTTGCTATGAAAGTCAACAAACCACCTTGAAAAACTCCCATGCGCCCGCTCGAGTAGAGGGAGAGCGCATGAATGCATATCGTGTCGCGTTCGGGCGCAAAGAGAGTGCCGTCTCACAGAAAATCAAGCAGCCCCTACCCAGTGATCCAACAGAAGATGGAGAAAGAAATATCAGAGAAAGCAAAGAGAAGAGAAGGAAGAAAACGTCATTACCCA
This sequence comes from Aureobasidium vineae, assembly GCA_903819635.1. Lineage (NCBI taxonomy): Eukaryota > Fungi > Ascomycota > Dothideomycetes > Dothideales > Saccotheciaceae > Aureobasidium > Aureobasidium vineae. Next base: position 3,075,329 of record CAIJEN010000001.1, on the reverse strand, counting down.
GAGAGAACGCCATCGGAGTCGTCGTAGCAGTATAGGGATGCATTCGTCAGATAATGGCATCGTCCTCTTCATCTTCGTCACAACTCTGTACTTCGGCAACGGCACGTTCAAATTCGGCATCGGTAGAATCGCCTGAGAGCGAGGGTTCTTCCTTGTAGATGTGTACGATGCTCTTTGTACCGGTAGGTGGAGTGGCCTCGATGGCGGCTTTCCAGTCGTTCCAATCTGCCTCGTCGCGGATGAGGAAGCCGAGGAGCATGGACGGATCCATATCTTCAAGGGATATCAGGCGTAGGCGACGTGTGTGGCAGGAAGCAACGTCGGCATCGGAAGGAGAAGCAGGTAGCAGAGGTCGCGTGGTGTGTGGATCGAGGTAGAAGAGGTGGTCGGCTTGAGTGCCGATGAAGTAGTGCGAGGAGGATGGTCGGCCACTGTGAACAAAGGTCAGTGGATGGTCAGAGGAGGAGCAAAGAAGAAAAGGGTCCTACCCAGCAATGCCGACACTTTGAGGAAGACGTAGAGCAGCCTTGATGGCTTCCCTGTAGGAGGAAGTCACACCACGAATGCCCAACATGGTCCCCAGCAAGATTAGAGTCGGTTGGAAGGAGCCGTCGGAAGCGCGAGCGGTGCTCATGAGGCTGTCTTCGTAGACGCTCGAATCATCAGGACGGATGTAGACTCGAAGGCCAGAAGAAGCATGTGAATCTACTAAGGCTNNCTGTTGATGGTCAGCGAATGTGGGCTTATAGACAGAGAACAAGATGGCATACTTGATGCAGCGAGCTGCCGCCGAAGGACCGAACCACTCTCCAGGATGCTTGCCGCAGGCTTTGCTGCCGTGTTCGACGAAGCGGTGTATGGAGAATGGAGCAGAAGGATCATCTGCGAACAGGGACAATAGCTTTCGCTCGGCTTCGGACTGCTCCCCCTTGCGCCAGTCTCTTCCCAGGTCAAGTATCTGTAAAGTGTTTGCCAACAAACTCTGAGCACTCCGGATCATGCAGCCCCAGCCAGTGTCGCTTGTGAAGCCTCCTTGGTTGCCCAGCTGCAAGAGGCGAGTTCTGAAAGACAGTGAAGAAGAGGCATCGGGGTTGGTAGACTTGGCGATCTGGGAGAAGTTGGAGCGATAGGTCAGCCATATGCGAGACTCCAGGTCATCGAGAAAGGCAGGTGGCCAGGCGTTATCGTTGGTGGCTTCCTGGACTTGGATGGTTTCGAACTCGTCTTCTTTTGGGGTGTTATCGACGAGGCTGACTGACTAGGTTCGATCGCGGGAGTCGGAACGGGAGTCGGAGTTGAAGTAGATGGTAGCGGAGGTGGTGGTTGTGTGNGACGTGGGTGGGTTGATCTCGGGGTGTGAGTCGTATGTTTGGCCCAGGCACCAGATGGCGTCGTTGTGTGTGTTGGTAGGCATAGGGTCTCTGATGTATCGATAGAGGTGTCCGGCAAAGCGGACCAGGTTGTCGCTGTTCATGGCAGTATCTGCATGAGATGGGCTACAGCAGCAAACAAGTGTACCGTCGTCTCTCGACCACGACCGTGATGGCTGCGTGACGGGCTGGGGTTCGGAGTTAGTGCCTTAAGCCCTTGAGTCTGCAGCCGCTCACGGACCCTGAAACGACGAAGTCTAAGAGCGATGATGATGCGGGCGGGTCCTTTGAACCAAGACGCTCTTTCCACTTTCGCCTCCAGCCTTGCTCCTTCCTCAGGAACATCCTTGCTTCTGTTCAGCACACCTTCCGCCTTTGTGCATTGTTTGCTCCTGCCGTCTAGGAACTCGATTATTTCATATTTGTTTTTTCCTCAGATTATTCTTCAAAATGGGCAAGAAGTTGAGACAAAAGGCCGCAAAGTACACCCCGCCACGCAACAAGAACGCTTTCGCATTCCGCGAGGAACCATCCAACAACCATACCGGTCAGTCCTGCGATCTACCTATGGCCACCTCTGTCAGCTGAACCTCTTCTCTCTAGNGCTCAAACACCCCGAAGCCTTACTTCTCCTTGAGAGATGAACTCCAGAGCACAGAGAAGCATGAGTGGACCAAGGAGTCACGCCTACGAGACCACAAGATTTCCTTTGTCAGCGCAGGCTCCATGGCTCCGCTAGACGAGCCTAAGGTCGACAAGCCAATCTCGAAGAAGACCCAGCACAACCCCGACCACGACAGAGATCTGCACGGCTCCGAGGACGCCATGGCTCAGATGGACATTAACGCTGAACCTTCTGTCGCCATTCCATCGTTAGACGACGTCGACGAGATTGACATTGAGATCGACGAGACAGTTAACATCCACGCCCACGCCGAAGTCACAATCCCTATCGAACAGCTTCCTCCACAGCAGCAGCCTGCACCTTCGCCGCCAGTGCAAGTCGAAGATGCTCCTATGTTCTTTGTCGATACGGCTGGAGACGAGTCGCTCGCCTTCAAGGGTCCCAAGTCCGCTCCTGCCCCTCGCGCCCGCGCACCTTCACCTGCAAGATCGTCATCAAGTGATGAGGTAGTCTTCCGTGGCCGCGCTGGTGTAACCATCAGAGACGACCCTCCTGCCGTCGCTCAAAAGCCAGCATCGAAGCCTGCATCGAAGCCAGCATCCAAATCATCATCAACGCCTGTCGCTCAGCCCACACCTCAAGTCAATCCTCAATTGGAAAAGTTCCTCAAGTCGCTGGATGACCCTCCAGACTGGGCAAAAGACATGTCAGAAAAGTCAAAGTCCAGAGACTCTCCGATACAGCCTGCAGAACACTGGCCATCAATGGAAGAGGCAAACGGTTTCGCTGACCGTCTCGATCAAGACCTCAGCGGAGTTCACGCTTCGCGCAAGTCCAAGAAGAATAGGAAAAAGCAGAATCGCATATTCCGCCTCGAGCAGGATCTCGAGGATGAGCTGTTGCGCGACTACATCGACAACATCGCTGCAGAGGATATGCCTACTCGTGCCCGCGGCCTGGGTGGCGACTCCGGAGACGACACGGACGAGTTCTTCGATGATCTCTTGAACGAGGAAGAGAAGGACCCAGATGATGTCGATGTCACTGGCCTGGAGGATGAATGGGAAGACGAGTCTAACTCCGAGGACGATGATGAGGAAGATGATGATGATGACGACGACGACGACGACGATGATGGCAGTGAAGATAGCTCCGAACTCGAGGAACGCTTAGCGCGCGAAGAGCGTGAGGCATGGGAGGACGACGCCGACATCAGAGAGCGACGTGCACAGGCAATGACAGACGAAGAGCTGGCTCTCCTGTTTATGAAGCAAGAAGAGCTGGGCATCGACGGCGACGACATCATGCTCTACGACGATCGCTTTGGAGACGTCGATGGTGCTCGCGCAGGTCTGGCGAATTATGCTGTCAAGCAAACACCGAAAAGTGGCAAGAAGAAGAAGGGCGGAAGAAAGAGTGACAACTTCCCTGACGCAACTCTCATGGCAGACGTCTTGGAGCAGGACGCATACGGCGGCTTCGATGTTATGGACTACGACCGTCCCAGTCTGAGGAAGAAGAATAAGGGTCGCAAGTCTGGTCCACTTCCTGAGGAGCTCGGCCTGTCTGATTCGGACCTGGTCGAGGAGTTGCAAAACCAATGGGCCAACGACCGCTCAAAGAAGGCCAGTAAGAAGGCCGAGCGCGAGGAGTTGCGTCAACTGGGCCTGCTCGGCAAGAAGAACAAGTTCAAGCCAGACATGAACATACGCTACAGTGAGGGCATCACTATGGGTCAGGTCAGGTTTGAGCTTCAGGACTTCTTGGAGCAGGATGACTTCATGACAAAGGCATTCCCGCCAATGTTGAAGAACGACCGCAAGGTGCTCCACGAGATCGCCAACCACTTCAACCTCAAGTCGAAATCAGTCGGAAGCGGTAAGAACAGAGCTCCTGTTCTCGTCAAGACATCGAGGACAATCGAATGGAGCGAGCAACACTTCACCCGCGTCTCGAACATTGTCAGCAAAGGATACATGAAGAACTCGTCCAGGAAGCCCAAGGTTACCGGAGCCAGCGAGGTCAGGAGAACAAGGCAGATGGGTGGTGGCGGCGGTGGCGCAGCTGCATACCGCAATGGCGATGTCGTCGGCCACAACGCATCAGAGATCCCAGAGAGCAACTTCGGCAGAAAGCTCATGGAGAAGATGGGTTGGGCAGCCGGCATGTCGCTCGGAAAGGAAGGTTCTGGTGGTCTTCTTGTGCCTGTGCAGGCTACTGTCAAGTCGGGCAAGGCTGGTCTGGGCTAGATGACTGCGAGTCTTTGTCGCTGGATGTAGCGGACCATTATGTTCTTTCTCTTTTGCAAAGGTAGAATACTTTGCAGGCCTCGTTTGTTGAGTATCGGCGTCTTGGGAGTCGTATGTATGGGAGCTTCTGGTGTTTGTAATGGGTTGATGACGATGATGACCCTCATTGACCTCGACCTTCTACACAAGGTCCCGCTCGTAGACGTTTACACTGCATCCATAGAAACTGCATATATAGAAGATCTCTCTTCAACGCAAGCATACTACACACACGTCCCTTCCCTCTTTGATGACAATCTCCTCTTCTCTGCTCTTGTAAATGGTCCATGAACAGTCGTTAACAGAAACACCATCGATGGTACTTACACGATCTGAAAGCCTCGTAGGAGATGAGAGAAACGGCATAACAAGGTGCACCAAGCGCAAATAAACCGTCATTGTCTCTGACAATCTATACCTCGTTTTCGGGATAAAACTGTGATTCGCGACAGATATGCTTTGCGTAACTACGCTGCAGAGTTGTACAAGTCGGTTAGCGGGTTTGACAAGTACACAAGGATGGCTCATTGTGCTCTCTTCTCTCCTGCAGATGCTAGAAAGTCATAAACAGCTTTGCGTAACACCACAAACCTCTTGTGCTTTGCTGAACGCTAGGGACGCGATCTCTTAAGCAAAGAGATGTCGACGATGACCTGAGAAGCAAAGATGCTGTTGGCTTGATATCAAATTCGGTAGACCTTCTTGGCCATCTCTCCAGCTTGCTTGCTGGGGACTTGCTGAGGCTGATGATGAGAAATATTATAGGCAGTTGTGTGGAAGGCAAGGGTTTTGTACGACTTGATTGGACTTGCAAGATGTTTGAATTCGTGTATTGCAGTGGCAACCAGCAAAACTCCTTCCTTGTTATATACACATCCCAACCACCTTTGCACCTTCCCTTCGCCTCTCATCCCTAAAACGCCTTATCCCATGCAAATCATCCCATTAGACTACTTTCCTCTTTTGCAGCTCATTAATCTACACATTTGCCACCACACCCCCNACAACATCCTCCAACATCCTCATACCATAAAACGTGCCCACACTCTTAAACACCTTCAACTGTTTCTGCACTTCCTCCTTCTTGACCGTAGCCATCCACTCCCCAGCACAACTACAATGATCCATAAACTCATTCTGTCTGATGCGTCCACACTTCCCACACTTCAAATCTTGAGTCGTCCATTGAAGCACCAATTTCTGTACTTCAGATAACAGGCGTTCTTCAATGGCTAAACGGTCAAATAGTGCATCGCAATTATGACAGCGGATAGTCAAGACACTAGAGGAAGTGTCTGCAACCTCAGATGGGATAACATCGCCATCGCGGCAGAGATCAATGTCGCGAGGTAAACAGCACTCAGGACAACTGAGTTGCTTGATGGCCAAACTGTCAGAGGGATTCGCAAATGCACCTTCAGCGCTAAACTCGCGGATCTCGAAGAGATGAAGCAACTCTTTGCGTAACAAACGGGCTTCTAGTGTGATGGTTTTGTCGAGGGAGAGTACTTGCATGACGCTCTTTACCAATTGCAACACTGGGTTTTGGAGGGGCTTGGAAGAGCCAGGCAGACAGGGAAACACCCAGTCTGAAGCCAGTTCTTCGTGCATGGCTTCCGTGCGTTGGCGTTTGATCAGCGCTTTGATCTGTTTGGCTAGAGGCTTGGAGAAGGTCTTTGCTAGTACATCGCCAGGAGTTGTTTGGTCGTCCTTCTCGGAAGCAAAGATGGATGCGTGGATGGGGAGTTGTGTAGGTCTGGGTGCGCCATTAGCTCCGGTGCCCGAAGGTCTCTTGCGGGCATGCATGAGGTCAATGTACTCAACAACCCAGTCATTGAACATGGGTTGCAAGATTTTAGGCAAGAATGTGCCAATCTGCCACTCCATGATGGTGTTGAGGGTTTGATTCTCGGCCTCAACAACCTCTGCACATCCCTTGCCGCCGTAGTTGAACTCATCGTACCAGATTAGGTAGTCCCAGTATTCGGTGATGCTGAGATCGAGGAAGTTGAAGGATGGCTTGGCGTTGACGGTCTTGAGGATGTACTGACTGTAGGCGTAAGCATTGCCAACCTCAGCCTTGGTGGTCTGTAAGAGCAGTCTGTTTGCGCTTGCGTACACGACATGCGAACCGACACGTCTGAACTCGGACATGAGTTGTTGCAGAGCCTTTCTTGACATCATCTGCACATAGTAGTGCAATGACTTGTCGTACAAGAAGGAGCCTGGATTCTCGATCCAGCGTACCAGGTGTTGGACCATGACATCTGCCATGCCGCCACCACGACACGCCTCTTCCCACCATGCTCTGACCATCTCCCTCAAAGCCATGATACCAGCTTGTGCAAATGTGTTTTCGCCAGAGACGACGTGAGAGATGTCTTCGATGCCTTCTTCATTGGGCGGGGGCACTGATAGACCAATCGAATCGCTGCCTTCAGCATCGTTGAGCACTGCAGAACACAAGATCGTGTTGATCGCAAGGTTCTTGACACTGAGGTCAATACAAACTGAAGAGTAAGTTCCAGGATTGTTGACCGAAGGCATATCCACAGTTTCCATGGCAGCGAGGATATCATCTTTCTCATAGCCAGCATGGTCTGGACGTGGGTTGGCTGACCACCATAGCACCACCTTCTCCTTCTGCAATCTTCTTGCGTACGAGATGTCGATCAAGAAGCGAGGATCGTCTTTNTCGAGATTGCAGAGCGGAACATTGCCATAACGACTAAGCTCGATCAAGTGTGTTATCCATGATCCGAGATCGAGGTAGTGACCGACCATTCTCTTTGCAACAAACGACTGCCATCCGAGAGGAGGCAATCTCTTGTCATCTTCGTCAGATTTTAGAGGCAGCATGGGCAAATCTTGCAAGATTGGCAAATCGTGTCTAAGCAGACGAGGCTGTTGAGATTGGATGACCACCATCAGAGGGATAGTCTCCTCCTTCTGGATCTTCTTGATGGTATCGCCGACTTCTTGGAGTGCTCTCTTTTTAGTGGTGACGTTGACAGTTTTGAAGTGAACACTTTCTTGGTACTCAAAAACATCTTGCCATTGCTCGCCATTGCTTTCTTCGAGCTTCTTGGTGAACATGTCTTGATAGATGCGATCGACGTTGGGCATGCCTTGATCAGCACGAGATCTGTTGAGAACAACAATTTGAGCCTCTTTCTTTGAGGAGCAGAATATTGCGAAGATCTGGCGATCTCCAGCGATAACATGGTAGAGGTAAAGGTAGCTCATGGGAGCAGAAGACAGATAAGGTTGCTTGGGAGGCACATAGTGCAGTGCTGACAAGTCGAAACCATGGGTCATACCTCTACCGAGAACACCTGCTTGCGTCTCGTCGAAGGTGCAAGTGCTGCCAAGCTCCAGAACTGCTCTGATGTCCAACGGCACTTGCGTCTCGTACACTCCTTCAACACTGGAGTGATTGAAAAGTGCTGCAAGTTTGTCTGCGTCCTTGATATAGACTTGTTCAGGCATGCTGAGCTTGAAGAGATGTACTGAAGGATGGCCATTTGGAAGAGTGTAGTTGACCACTTTCTCAGCTTGCACGCCATCCACAGAAACATCGGGCAGATCATCTCCTTTGAGATTAAGGAAAACTTGACGTGGCACCACAACCTTGAGTTGATGTACCTTCTGATCGATCAAGACGAAAGCCTTGACTTCACCTGGGCTTTCGCCCTCGCAGAGCTGCAAGATCTGCCAGGTCGAGTTGTACATCATTTCACTCTGGTTGCGGAACATGTTACCAATTGCATCAGTGTTGTCAACTCTCTTCTCACCGAAGAGCTGGCGTCTCCTCTTGCGTGCCTGTTTCTGAATCTTCCACTTCTTCTTTTGGTACTGAAGCCAGCCTTCGTAATCTTCAGTGATAGAAGGCATATTCGGTGGAAGGCTAGCATAAGGGTCGATCGGCGCAGCTGGTTCGACTTCGGCAGCCTTTCTCTTCTGGGAAGAGGCGACTCTTGAAACAATAGCTCTCTTCGGAACAGTCAACGACGACGAGCCAAAGTCTTCAAGGTCCCCGACAATCCTTCCATTGACTTCATTGATGTCCGCAGCCTCAAGGGGCTTCTTCGTGAACATGTCCGTCATCTTCTTCTGCTTGAAAACATCATCCTTGATTCTAATTCTGCGCTCGAGCCAGTCAGGATGAGCAACGCGAGGAACAGGGTTGCGAATCTTTTGCAGGGCAGCAGGAATCGTGATGAGCTTCTGGATGACCGAGCCCAGACGCTCAAGGTAGTAGTTCCAGTCAATGACTGTACGGGGATCCATGTCACCCGGGTCGTCCTTCATCCACTTTCTAAGGTAATGCTTCTTGACTGATTCTTCAGCTGAGAAGATGGCGACCGGAATGGCACGTTCAGTGACGGGAGAGTTTCTGGGTCGTGACGAGATAATGTACTTGCAGTTCAAGCCTTTGTCCTTGACCATTTGCTCGCCCAAGAATTCGGCAAGACGCTTTGCAGTGGTAATGGCGGTCGACTTTTGTGCGCCATACTCCTCAAGTGTCTTGGTCATACTCTTGTTTTCACAAATGAGGTCGATAAGTTCTTCATCAGCCAGAGTCGAACCATGAGAGTCCAGCACGTCCAGCCATCTGTTGGCAATCTTGGCAACTGCTCCATACGTCTCCTCTAGCGTGGTACCCTCAAGGAAGAACTTGAAGATTTGTGTTTGGAAGATCTTGATCAGCTTGAGCTCACCACGACGCTTGACTTCGAAACCCTTCAACTCGGCAAGACTGCCATCGTGGTTGAACACAGCATAACGCTTCTTCAAGTTCTTGTCTTCTTCCTTGGAGGTAGGCAAGATCATAGCTCTGTACGGACCATCGACTTCGAAGAAGATAGTGTTGTCGCTATGCGTCTCGTAGCGGAAAGTCTGAGGATCAACCAGCTCTTGGTATTGGTGGTTGGTGAAGCCGTCGTGTACGCGATGGTTCAACATGACACAAGGATATGACATGGCAATCTTCTTGCCGTTCTTCATCTTGAACGCAAAGTTCTCGGGGAAGGTTGCAGGAAGGATACACCAAATACCGTCAGTGTCGAGTTCGAGAGGTCTTCCGATACGTTCAACCAGCTGACGTGCCATTTGGATGATACGAGCACCAGTCAAACAAGTGACACCAGCCATTTCCATGGAGTACCAACGAGAACCTTTTCTCATGACATAACCGTAGAAACTGTTCAGAATGACCTTGTGAGCAAGTTGAAGAGAGTCGAACAAGATGATCATCTTCTTGGCATCGTCAACTTCAGCCTGCGAAGCACCAGCTTTCTTCAAATCTTCAGTCTTGCCCTTCCAGACCTTCTGCTTGCCCTTGAAATCATATCTTCTGTCACGGAAGTCCTTGACAGTATCGACATAAAAGGGGTTCTCTCGTTGACAGATGATGGCTTCCTTTTCGATGGTCTTGGCCTCGTGAATTTTGTGGTAAATCTTCTTGCTGTAATCTTGTAATCGCTTCTTGACTAGTACAGATTGTTCGTCGAGAGACAAGTCTTGAAAGCTTCGAGGCAAACTGTTCGCCTTCTTGCCCGGGAAGTTTTCGCTCTCCAAAGCGTGACGAATCATATTGTATTCATCGCGTTTCGCAGGTAGGTATTCACCTCTCCATGACCAGGGCAATCTTCGATCGCAAGTCTTTCCGGGTCTGTTGAAATCGCATGCAGCGCAATCTGCCTCTTGAATCATAGAATCTGGTTGTAGACGATTGGTTGTCATGATATTGGGATACATGGACGCGACATCCAAATGGTAGATCAGAGGTTTCTCCTTGCGGTTTGGCGTTTCCTTGAGCTGCATTAACTTCTCCAGAATCTGTACCTTGACTTCTTCGTAGTTTTCGATGTCGTCTAATGACTTCTTCTCTTCTACTGTGATACTGAACTTGAGCGCGTTGTCGAGTTCTTTGATCAGTTCATCAATTGCAGCTGGGTCGACCGCAAAATTGCATGGAATATCTGCGCGGAAGACACCGGCTTCAATACTCTCGACGTGGCCACCAACATAAGTTTCAGACTCAAGTAGATGGCCCTCCCAAAATGACTCTCGCGGTGCTTGATGCTTGTTGGGTAGAACGATCTCCTTTTGATAAGCCTGGACCATGAGCAACATCTCGCAAAGCGTACCAGTACCCTTTCGTAACACATCGTCAGGTCCGAGCGGGATAATGGTACATAGCGAGAAGATGAATGGGTGGACGTATTTCATGTAGAGGTAATATGTCGCCACGGCATCTGAGACGGAGTATTCGGCCAGAGTCTGTGGTCGTTCCTGGGCATACGGTGTCATAAGTTCCGGGTCGAGCTCATCGGGATCGTAGCCAAGTTTGGCCACAGTGACAGCTTTGAGACCTCTACTTCCTTGAGGCAGGTAACTGTCACGGTTAACCCAGGCGAATGCATCCATGTGTGCGCAGTAGTTTGACTGGTAGATGTCCTCGCTGTTCTTACGGAAACCGATCTCTTGGTACATGTCAATGCCTTGGATACTAGCTCTGGCTTCGACATATGGCCAATCGAAAAAGTCACCGTTGTATGTAACGATAATGGTTGGGCGAGCCTCCTTGATGCAGTCGAAAAATCGTTCCAGTAAAGCTCTCTCGTCCGGTTCGTTGAAGATCAGGAAAGGTCCTTCGTATTCTGGTCTAGGCGTGTACTCGAAATCGGCAATGTCCTCTGAGACGATTTCTCGATTTGTGATGAGGAAACCTTGACCGTCGATCATGTACGAAATCATCATGATTTGATCGACGGCAGCATCAGGGAACTTGAGCGGTGCTTTGCAAGTTTCGATATCGAAGGCCAAAATGACGGGATCTGCACGTTGTAGCCTCTCCTCAATGCATGTCAAGGTGATGTGACCGTGTTTTGCGTCGACAGTGTACCATTTTCCTATCCGGATGTCCTTGTCGATAGCTACTCGCACATGGTAGGGTACGTCGTACTCTCTGATGTCGACAATAAATTCGCTGGCGTCATGGATGCTGGCCTTGTTGGCTTGCTCGAAATCGTCGTCGAACATGTCTATCCCAGCATTTGCAGTTGCAACCTCGGCGTATGTGTCCATGGCATTCATCTTGCTCTTGTTCTTTTCGGCGATGGGCGAGATGCCCCTCCTGACTTGTAGTAGGTGGTCGACGTTGGCAAATGTGAGTTTGAGGAAGTTTCGTCGGTGTCCGAGTAAATGGTTTGGNCTGTGAAATGGGTCAATTTAGTGCTGCAGTTGTTGTGGAAGAAGGCTTCGACGTACCATTGACAAGTCTTCCTTGTCTATTTTCTGAACTGTCTTGACCATGCCCTCAAAGGACCTCTTGCACCACTCCTCGACTTCAGGCTCCCTGCCCCTCTTGACAGCAACCAGGAAATAAGGGTCATACTGAACGGTGGCTTTGAAAGTGTTTCCATCGTCCTGGAGAAAGTAAAAGTCGACGCCCGCGCGACCTCCTTGGTTCTTGCTGTCTTCTATGCTGGTACTGTGCATGTTGATAAGCCAGCCTTCTCTCTTCTTGCCAGCCTCGAAGCGTTCAAAGCCCATGGCTTCATCGATCTTGTGGGCCAGCCGTGTGGCCTCGAGTTTCTCATTCTGTGACGTTTGTTCGGAGCCTCGTAGCGTAGATATGTCTGCCGTCTTCATCTTCCGTGAGCCGTACGAGGTGTTGCCATTCTTGCCCATGCGGCGGAAGTTCTGGCCGTTCTGTCTCGCCATGGTGGGGGATGTATGTTGTGGCTCTCGAATTAATGATGGTGTAGTTGTGAAGAATGTCGGTTATGTGCTTTCAGAATGGAGAATCATGAGTCGTGAGGTTTGTAGCAGGAGTGGTATACGAGGATTGGATATGGAATTGACGACATACAAAAACAACAGCGGTAAACGAAAGGGCAGGCGCGCTCGACACACGAAACTCGCGACGTGCCACGCGAACAAACAGATCTAAATGGTTAGGGCAGACCTTCGATCTCGGCTCTCTCGGCAGGGCGCGCTGGTCAGGGTCTGGCCCTGTGGCTTTGCCGCATGTGTTCATCGACTTCCAGACATTCTTCTTCTTCACTGAATCACACACACACAACCATGTCAGACGATCCAACACGGCAATCCGCAAGCGCGGAAAAGGCCTTTACAGCAGACCAGTGGAAGGGCGCCGAAGCCACCCACGCAGTCAAACCCGAGAACGCCAATGTCTACGCCGCCGCAGCATCACAGCATACCGCCGGTGGCTCGGCCGCAGACGTCACAATCACCGACGCTGCAAAGACAATCAAGATTGAGGACTTTGCTGCTCTGCCCAAGAAGCCTTGTGTGAGGGACTCGCTGCTCACAGGAATCACCGCTGGCTTTGTGGTAGGCAGTTCGAGGGCCATCTGGAGGGGCAAGTCACACGAGTCTCGTTCTCTTCAATTGCACTATCTAACAAAGCATTGCANNGCACCAATCCAATCTGCCACCAATTGGGCAGTTGGTACCTTCGTCATCGGCTCCGCAGGCATGTACCAATACTGCCAGTACAAGCGTCTGGCAGAAAAGGAAGGCATGACACGCGCCATGGAAATTATCGACCGCAAGCAAGTGGAGCGCAAGCAAAAGGAAGCCCGTCTGGAGAGAGCAAGAGAGTTGCGCCGCCAAAAGAAGGAAGAAGAGGATGCTCAGAAGTTTGCGGATTTGAACTCGGGCAATGCTACGCCAGGCGCAAGCGAGGCCAAGTCTTCTTCGTGGAAGCTCTGGTAGACTACTTCTCCGTTGGCGACGAGGGAATTCCTCGTCATTCGTCGCCACAATACTCTGCCTGTGCCATAACCGCGCTTGTCTGCCCCGAGTCAGATGCTTTGGGTTCTCGAGCTCTGGTCTAGAGGGATCGCGGTCTTGCTTGAGCATCGCGAGGTTGCAAACCGGCTGCCGTGTCATATCACAGGCACGCATCTAGAGACGAGCACATGAACTGTATTTTTAGCCATGTATCATATACTGTACAAATCACATTTAGAAGAAGAATGTCTGGTCGAAAACAGCATGCAATGTCGTGGTATCTCTCTACAATATCGTACAACCCAAGCACTACTCCTTTATCTGTACACAGCTCTCTACTTTCTAGCAGAAGTCTGACCAGGAATAACGACCTCCTTGAAGGGGTACTTGAGCTCATCATCCTTTCTCATGAAATGCTTTCTCCTCTTCTTTGTCATGACGTGCTCGACAATAATCTCCTTGCCCATCTCTTTCATGTATTTCCTGATGAATCGCGGGTCCCAGAGTTCAGACGCAATGCCCAAATCCTTGCAGCAGCGCATCAGAGCATTGGACTTGCAGCCCTCGGTCGCGGTGGGGATGCCGTCGGGGTCAAAGTATTGTTGTTCGCCACGGGCTATTGAGACGAGTNNCTAGGAAATTATATGTTAGCAACACGCGACAACTTAGAAGCCAAGTCGAGACACTCACTGTCCTCCAGCAACAAGGGCATATTCTCTGGTGACCAGCTTCTGCGTAACGATAGTCTCGCCACGTGGCACAAGACCCCAGCCACCAGGGCCAAAAGCCTTGTTCAAGATCCTCCTGTACTTGATCTCAGGCAAGTAAATGATTCCATCGGGTTTGATCTCAATGTCGTCAAAGTCAATTTCTTGCGTCAGAATGGCGGCAGCCTCGGAGCTGAAGGGCGTTGAAGAGATGCCGTGAAAGGAACGGGTCCAGTCGACCTGCTTCTCACCCTCTGCGAGAGTAGGTGGGGGATCGCTTAGGCCATCGGTGAGCGAACGCATGGGCTCACTTGGTGCGGCGGCAGCTGGAGCGGCGGGCTTGGGTGTATATGATGACTGGGCAGCGGGAGCGCGAGGAACCGCTGTGTTTGCGGTGGTCGTAGCTGGGGTGTTTCCATCGTAGCGGCGAGTTTGCGAGTGGAAGCTTCTGTAGGTTGACGGCGCAAGATGCGATGAGCGAGTGCGAGTGATGTTGCGCGAAGAAGATCTGACGGCCGACTCGAGGCCGGTGACGACCTCACGAACGAATGTGGTGCGCATCTTGAAATGTGTTTGGGTCTGTTGTGCGTGGAAGATTTCAGGCAGAAGATGGTCAGGCAGATGGCGTGGCAACGCAGAGAGATGCAAGCTGCTTTCGTCACCAAACCACCATGGTACTTACCGTCTATATCGTCCACTTACTCTATCTGATGACTTGAATATCACTGCCATGCGAAACCATCAAGAGCTTCAGGTGATAGAACAGTATATAGTACAATTGCGTAGTGTATCGGCGGAAAGATCATGGCGGTTGCATTTCATCAAGGTCCGAGCCATCAAGCTCATGCAGTGCAATGAACAGCTTGAGCTGCCACTTCCACCCAATTCTCAATCTTTTCAGATATTCTTCTGATCGGTTCTACGGTCATTGCCTTGCTTCTTCCAGCATTGCTTGAACTCCTCCATCNNTGTTTCCCGGTGATTAGTATTTGCTAGCAAAACAAGAGTTCCGAGAACCGAAGCCCAAGTCCGAGACTTCTCAATCCCGAGGTCGCTGTTCGCTCAACTCACCTCTGACTTGCACTGTCTCCAATCCTTCTTTTCGAAGAAGCAATCGTTCAGACGTGTGTTTTCGACTATCGTTCATCTCAGCCCCTTACTTCTGCGCCGAAAAGACTCGCTCAATTGCTTACCAGAGCAGCCAGTGCTGAAGATACGCTTGTCCCTGCAAGCGTTGGTTCAGCATCTCGAGTCATACCAGAGAGTCCAAGGGAAGAGTAAAACTTACCAATCATCTGGCTCATCGTCGTCCACGACTGCACTTGCGCTGTTTTGCTTGGGATCTCTTTCCGCCGCCATTTTCCAGATTTCTGTCGGGTATCAAGAGAGTCAAGAAGTGCTGGTCATCATCGAAGAAACAGCGAGGATTCTCGGCCATTTACGAATCGAGTAATTGCCACAAATACACCATCATGTCGGACAAAAGAGTCAATGTGCTCGTCTACTCGGGTGTGTATCTTTGATGATTGTTTTTTCTTGCATTTGTTGATGTTCAGTATANNGGCAATGGGTCTACTGTCGAATCTGTCCGTCACTGTCTCTGGTCTTTGCGCCGCCTGCTCGGTCCAAACTATGCTGTCATCCCCATCACTGGAGAGTCTGTCCTCAAGGAGCCATGGACCGCATCTTGTGCTCTCTTCGTCATGCCCGGTGGAGCAGATGTAGGCTACTGTCGCACCTTGAATGGTGAAGGCAACCGTAAAATCTCCGCCTACATCAACAAGGGAGGTGCTTATCTCGGTCTCTGTGCTGGCGGTTACTACGCATGCAAGCGCTGCGAGTTTGAAACCGGTAAGAAGGGGATGGAGGTGTGCGGTGACAGAGAACTTGGCTTCTATCCCGGTACCTGCAGAGGTCTTGCTNTTCCTGGCTTCGTCTACCATAGCGAGGCTGGTGCTAGAGCGACTGAGTTGACCGTCAACAAGCAAGCCTTGACTACTGCTGGTGGAGCTGTGCCTGAGACTTTCCGCTCCTACTACAATGGTGGTGGTGTCTTCGTCGATGCTGAAAAGTACAAGGATCAAGGCGTCCAGGTGCTTGCGAGCTATACCGAGCGTCTGCATGTTGATTCTGGCGAGGGCACTGCTGCAGTTGTATATCGCAAAGTAGGCGAAGGTTCTGTCGTCTTGACTGGCCCGCACCCAGAGTAGGTTTCATGCTAGATCTCGCGCATCACGAGCTAACCGGTCACAGGTNTCGCTGCAGTCAATCTGACCAAGGGCGGTGACAACCCTGCCTACCCAAGGATTGTCGAGGCTCTTGCTGCAGATGACAAGCAACGTGTCGATTTCATGAAGGCATGTTTAGCCAAGCTCGGCTTGAGTCCTAGCCAGGATGATCAAGGTGTACCTTCTCTATCTCGGCTGCATCTGTCCACTCTCGAAGCCTCAGAAGTCTCAGAACTCGTATCATCGTGGTCTGATATTGTCCAAGAAGTTGACGGCAAACACCTGATCAAAGGCGAGAACGACACTTTCAGCCTCGAAAAGCAGAGCGGACCATGGAAGGCCAAGGAGTCTAGCCCTCTGAGTCTCCAANAAGTCGCCGATGCTCTGCCTGCAGTGGTAAAAGACATCCTCCCCACCGCCATAAGCAACCCAACCTCCACTTCAACCACCGAAGAAGACACCGGCATAGTCGACTACGACAAGATCACAAAGACCCTCCTCGTCCACGACACCTCCCTCCCCGACACAAAACAAACCNCCTACTTCAACCACCACGCCTACTTTGCCAACCTCGTCCACTACAAAGCCAAACACCACCACGACATTTCCGAAACCTTCGGAAACATGCTTCTATATGGTGAAGTCGTTACCTCCACTAATACTCTGCTGGAAAAGAACCCAACACTGCTGGAGAAACTGCCCACAGGCACCACAGCAACGGCTACTACACAGGTAGCAGGAAGAGGCAGAGGCAACAATGTCTGGGTATCTCCTCCCGGGTCTTTGATGTTTAGTACTCTGCTCCGCCACCCAATGGCCTTGTCTTCTACCGCCCCCGTGGTATTCATCCAATACCTCTGCGCCCTTGCCATTGTCCAAGGCATCCACACCTACGACCGCAACTACACTTCGCTGCCCGTAAAGCTAAAATGGCCCAACGACATCTACGCCCTCTCCCCCACCGCCGGCCCCAACGCCAACACCTCAGACCCCAAGAACTACGTCAAAATCGGCGGCATATTGGTGAACAGCAGTTACTCGGGAGGCGACTACACACTCATCTGCGGCATTGGCATCAATGTCTCCAATACCGCCCCCACAACCTCGTTGAATGCTCTCTGCACTGCCGCAAAACTTGCCCCCATGCAAGGCGAAAAACTGCTCGCTAGCATTCTTGTCTGCTTTGAGTCTCTGTATCTCCGTTTCTGCCATTCTGGGTTTACACCTTTACTAGATACTTACTACAAGCATTGGCTGCATAGTGATCAAATCGTCACTCTTGAGCAAGAAGGAGGTGCAAGAGCTAGAATCAAGGGGATTACGAGTGATTGGNGGTTATTGGTTGCAGAGGAATTGGGTTGGGAAGACAGGCCTACAGGCAGAAAGTGGGAGTTGCAGAGTGATAGCAATAGTTTTGATTTCTTTAGGGGGCTGTTGAAGAGGAAGACTTAAGATACTCTTGTCATGAAAGGAAAAAAAGAGAAAATAGAGCAAGGAGAAGGAAGATATATGTACTCTTGTATATGAGCAATGTACTGTTGGTGTTTGTATGTATGTGTCTACAATAATTCATATGATCACTGGCTCTTTATTGTTCAGAGTGGTATAGGATTTTGGCTCTGGTGCTTGCTGTCATCTTTGCAGGGTTTCAGAGATGTCTGCGTCTTGTCGTACTTCCGGCTCTGGAGAGGACCTTAGGATTGGTTTGGCTTGCAGGGGTAGGGACTGATGCAGCTTCGAGGGTATTTGTACTCAAGCGTCCCGCGAGAATGGTAGTCTTCTCATGCACATTGTGTATTTGAGCCCGAAGAGTGGTGACTCTGGCGTATTTTTAACGCAACGAGGGCAGTGATGCTTTCAGTTTTTCTTTCTCAGAGGACGGACTGTTGTAGTAGCTGTACCTGAAGTAGCATTCGGTAATGACCCAGAGCGAGAAGTAGGCGGAGACACTATAGCATCGAATGTAGTTTCTGATGACTCGGACATTCTGACGCCTTCGTCTATTGGATGCGCAAAGTGTTTCTGACATTGAAGTATCCGAACTAGCTCCCTCAAACTCGGATTCAGAGTTTTCAGGTGCGTCGTCGACGTCAAGGTGGTCGAACTTGAGTACTCGACGCCGCTTGGATAAGGGTCTGTCAGAACCATCGCTGCTGCTTGTCGTGTTCAGGACTGCAGGGCTCATCTCGCCGGATGTGGTAGGTGTAAGGCTTGTATCTAGTAAAGCTGACTCTCATCTGGACGGAATTATAGTTCTGATGTCGTGCTGAGAGTTGACTTGCATGAAGGGTGTCTGAAGGAGACTTGACCTGTCCCTGGGTGCCTGCTGGATTTGCTGGCCGAGTTCTACGGCCGTTATGCGTAATCGATGCCTGCCTGCGTAACCTGTCGTAAATCACGGTTTCACGCCGAACGAGGTATAGGCCGCAGGAGAGGACGACGACTAATCGCGCTCAGTGCACCACAGAGATACAGGCACATTGAACAAAGCCTTCACTTGCCGCTTCTCTCACCTTCCACAACCACCTATAACAAACCACCATGTCTGCCATCAAGGCTTTTTCAAGAAACTTCTCTCCCTGCTCGCCTGCCACGGCGGCGAAGATGAGGCCCCCCATCGCTGGTGCCCCTCCGCCCTATGTGCGCAAGCACTAAGGTTAGTGGATTTGGTGATGAGAATCCAGTGACTTCGTACTAATGTTTGTGTAGGCTTGATGGCTTTTTTGAGTTGACGCAAGGTCATTGGGTGGAAATGACGTTTTGTGTAGGAGTATCAATCAAATCTCCTTTTTTCTTGTGCCTAATGTGTTTGTTGTGTTGTGCCTTGGTGTTTTTATGCATTGTGATCGTTTCGAGCTGTAAATACGATGATTTTAGGTCCATGGAAAGGCATGGAGTTGTTGTGGTATGAGTTGTGTCCAGCGAGAGTATGAAAAGTCGCTGCTCTCAATGGCATGTTGTCCATCTTCCAAGCCTTTGTGACTTTCTATAGCAGGCATCCGACTGCCTTGGTAAGATGAGATCTGATATGATAGTGATGTTCGTGTGAGGTTCTCTCCTGTGCCGAGTACACTTTTGTGATGCTGTAGAAATACAGAAACTTGTGCTGAAGCTAAGCTTGACCATCGAGAGAGCGTAGAAATTGAGCTCTCAATGGTCACACCTAGTGCTTGTGTTAGTTTGTGACTTTTTACAGGAGAGAAAGTTAGTGGTTTTGCTGGGGAGTTGATAGTTCGGCATGTTATATCTAGAAGCCGGGCCTACTAGACTCGGTGCTTCCGATATCCGTTAAGAAGGTTATCCTCGTAGACCAGCGCTTTTGTTGAGGCACTCTGGTTCAGAAACATAGATCTGTGCATGCTAATGACCCATTGCGAAACGGACATCACCACAAATATTCGGGTGGCAGATCATCGAAATGGAAACTCTCTCGTAGTCATTCAAGGTTTGAGAAATGCGGAACGATGTCGGATACAGCTGAGTTTTGGAGGGGGACGCCCCAGTCCCTTTCAATACAGAGCAAGGGCGCATCGACAGGCGAAAACAATCACCAGAGCAGCGCGAATGAGCGGATTGGAAGCAGCAGCTCGTGGCATGTGAGACAAGCGAGCAGATTTGGATTTCGTGCCAAGGGTTTTGAGAGCGTGAACGAGCTGGGGTACATGTCGTCGGTATCGAGGAAGGGTAGGGAAGGAACACGACGACCAGGAAAGAGGGGCTCAAGGGGTGACTTGAGAGATATACGTTCAANCGAGATCTGGCGTGACAATTTATAATTCGAAAAGGTCTTTTGGACCTGAAAAGAGGNTAGATTGGATAGTGTATCACTAGTCGTGGTTGTGGAGTGCAGTGTGATTGCATGCCGGCGAACCAAGAACTAGATCCGCGTTCTGANAGGCACGGTGTGCCCTGNCCGAAGATGTCATATCTTGCCCATTACGGGGCCTGGCCATCGCCTGAGTCTTTTACGCTTCCCCATCTCTCGTCTGTATCTGATTTTGTTTCCCAAAGAAATGCAGAAAAGCGATGTGGATTTGACGGACGGTGGGCAGCTGCAAGCACAAGCACAGCCCTGCGGAGAGATCACGGGACTTAAGTCAGTGTTGGCCGAAAATGAGGAGAAGGCAGGCGCGACGCTCTGGCACCGCGGCTTGGTGGTTCTTTCCAGACAGAAGGCACCGCGAGGAGGCATCAATACGCGCGTGCTCCAACGACTCGAGACCGACTTTTTGTTTTGCATCAGGTACGTTTGTTTATTCTACCTCTGCTCGGTCCATCTGCGCCAGGCCCAGTGCCCCCATGGCCTACAGAGAGAGACACCTCATCTCCCACCCAACCACCGTCACACACCCACGCCCACACCATCCGACACCGACATCTCCACTACCCTTATCGGGACGCGACCTTCGCTTTACAACCCAAGCTCCCATATCAATGTCTTGGCCATAGCACCGTCGCGTTGTCGTCCATCGCTCGTCCTCCCCATATATGCTCGGTCGCGTAGGGACGCGTCACACGTCGGCATCCAAAACGAGTAGCTAACCCACCTCTCTAGGGCGTGTGCCCCATGCTGTAGCCTTCGACCATGAGCGCGCCGTGGCCTGGTCAGACCAATGGCGTCTACATGAACCCATCCATGTCATCGCTCTATGCGAATCCCAATTCCTCAAACATCGACCTCAACTCGTTCGCTCAGAATGGCAGCATAAACCCCCAGCAGGCCTTTGGCGCTCCGCAACAGACTTACAACGTCAACTCGGTTGTGCCCTCGAAGCGTCCGCGTCCCTCTGAAGACCAGATGCATCACTCGCCGCATGCCCCGTCACAGTCACTAGACATGTCGCGATCGCAAACCCCAATGCAGGCCGGTGCTCCCTTTGGCGCATTCAACTCCCAGCAACAGCAGCAACAACAACCCTTCCAAGCTCCACCCACTCCCTACCAACATCTGCAGCAGAACCCCTCGGCCTCGACCAACGCTACCCCGTCACCGACCATGCAGCCCCAGCAGTTTCGTCCGCCCCAGCAGCCACCACAGCGCATGTCGACGGCCTCGCCTGCTACCTTCGCACAGACCATGTCTCCCGCGCCCCCGACCGCGTCCAACAACATGATGCAGCCCGGCACTTTCACTCCGCAGCAGTCGTTCGGCGCAAACTTCAACCCTTCCTCGTCGCAAGCTATGAACATGTCTCAGGGCATCACTTCTGTGCCTCAGATGCAGCAGCAATATCAGCAGAAGCTCTATCAGCAGCGCCTGCAACAGCAGCAACAGCGCCTGCAGGCCAATAGTATGGCTCAGGTGCGCGCCAATGCTGCTCAGACAGCTGCTGGCTTCAACCCAGCAGCTGCTGCGGCCAATGCTAGTGTTGGAAGCGCCAATGGCATGGGCACCCCTGGACAGCCATCTGCGCAATCAAGTCAGCAAAAGCAGGAACAATGGATGCGATCGTTGCAGCAGTTCTGTCAACAGAACAACAGACCTTTCAACCCTCAGCCCCAAGTCTGCGGACGACCACTACCTTTGTACATTATTTGGGTCATTGTCCTGCAACACGGTGGCTCCACTCGCGTTACTCAGTTCCAAGGCTGGCCCACGATTGCGCAAAAGGTCGGCTTTAACCTTCAACAATATCCTACGGCCGCACAAGAATTGCAACAACTGTTCGAAAATAACCTCGGCCAATATGAGCGCGTCTTCATGCAAGCTAGAATGCAGCAACGTCAGCAGCAAGCTTCGTTGCAAGCGCGCCAGTTGGCTGGGCTAGGCACTCCAAATCCCGCTCAAGGCTCACCAGGCCGTCCCAACGATCAGCTCTCTGCACAGCAGNCAGACAATGATGGAGATGCAGCAAAAGCCCAGCAACAACAGCAGCAGATGCAACAGGCTCAGCAACAGCAACAGCAACAGCAACAAGCCCAGCAGCAGCAGCAGCAGCAGCAGCAGCAGCAGCAGCAAGCACAACAAGCGCAGCAAGCGCAACAAGCTCAGCAACAACAACAGTTGCAGTTGCAACAACAACAAATACAGGCTCAGCAACAGCAACAGCTGCAACAACAACAACAAGCCGCTCGGCAGCAACAGCAGCAGCACTCGACCCCCGTGCCCATGATGAATTCCCAAGCCACACCAATGCAGCGTCCTACTCCTACACCCGTCAATGGAATGGCCACTCCACAGAATGCCATGCAGCACTCGGCCTTGAACGAGTTCCGTCGTACATCGAGTGTTGGTAAGCTCGACTCTGTACCACCACCAGACCAAGAGCTAGCTCGAGTCTCTGCATCACCAGCAGTCAAGACTCAGTCAGAAGCAGGCGGAACCCCAGGCATCAAGCGCGAAGCCAGCACTACTGAGTTGAAACACATTACTGGCCAGGAGACAGAGTATGAGCCCCATAGACGTAGCCTGGATTACTATGGTGGATACGACATCCTCCCATTAGCCAAGCTTGGTGGTGAGATTGCTCGCCTGGTTCCCGATGTGCCTATGGTTGACGAGATGGGGCTGATCGACATCCGGGCTCTTACCTTGAGTCTTCAGTCTGGCATCCATGCTGAAACCCGTCACGCCTTGGATCATTTGACGTTGATCTCGATAGAACCGCGCATCAACTTAGATCTTGACAAGTGCGAAGACTTGACAGACGTGCTTGTTGACTGCGCGGAAGTTCAACTTGACATCCTTGCCGATGGCGCTGCCGAAGTCTCGGACGGCCTCGACCTGCCATCTTATGAAGATCTCGTCAAACTGTGTCGCATTGAGAACGAATCCTTGCAGGACATCCCTGCCATTGGCACTCAGGAGTATGAATTGGATCGTGCTGCTGATCGCCTCATTGCCGTCACGACACTGCTGCGGAACCTTTCCTTTAACGAAGCAAATCACCGCCTTCTATCATCCAATTCTGTTGTCAATTTTGTCTCAAACGCAATCCGCTTGCTGGGCACTCGCAACACCTTCCTCCGGACCTCGAGGAACGTCGCAGACTTCTACAAAGATATCATCACGTTCCTCTCTAATATCACTGGTGTCCTGGAGTTGCCGAGCCGCGATGATGCTCTTCACATCCTTCAATTCATTTTGGCCTTTGCTCCTCAGCCAGCGCCTACAATCTCCTCCGATTCTCCGTTACTATTCAGCCCTTACATACCTTTGGCGCAACGACATCTTCCGCTGGCAGTTGACTGTCTTGCAAAACTCTTGGCTCGCCAAGAACCTAATCGATCATTGTACCGCAGCATTTTCACTTCATCACAAGCGCTCAACTCGTCCGAGTCTGTGCCACCAGCAGATTTGCTTACCTCTGCTTTTGCTCTGAGCATCTCCGTCTTGCCTGAGCGCTCAAAACGAGCTTTCTCCACTACAGTCGAACTCAAGATGGTGGAAGCCAGGAAGGCTTTGCTGACGCAGGGCATGTTGGCTGCTGATATCTTGGCGTCAATGGTCCCGACAGCACAATCGTCCGAGGACAACGACGAGAAGAATCTTGCTCGCGCGTGGCTTGGGTCTGATGACCGCTGGCCTGGAGGTCTGTTGCGTATGGCCTTTGTGCTCTCGGTCGACCGCACTGCACAAGCACACAGGCTACAGCCCGGACACCCACACATGCCGCCAATGGAACCAGACATGCAGAGCTACGGTCTCATAACACATCGCGGGCTAGGTATGTTGGCAAGGTTGGTGGAGAAGGCCGGACTGCCTTCCTTAGAGAAGGCAAGAACGGCCTCTGAAGACGACGAGTCGCGAGAGGATGGCGCTCGTGGTGATGACGACGATGACGAGGAAGACCAAGATGAGTTTGATGAACATTACAAGCCCACACCCAGCTGGATAGTAAGGTGTAATCCGGCTCCCCAGCGGGAGACGGTTCTCGGCGCTCTACTGTCGCCAGACGCGGACAAAGTGGCCCTGAAGTTGTTGTGCAAACTTTACGATATGGCGGCCGCATGAGTGTCAGAGAGCAGCATAGCGAATGAACAAACATAGTAAAGAAACAGAAGTTGGCCAAAAAAGAAGACACAAACATTGACCGGATTATGCATATGGGAATTAGTGGTATAAAAACACTCACACAATGCCTCTTGATTTCCCTTCTTCCTTGGTTCAGTCCTGTTGTCCATGCCCTGTTTGATGATGACGATGGGATATGCGACATTTATAGATTGCGCGCGATACTGCTGCATATGTATATTGCCGACGCGGCTCTTTACACAGGACATAATCATTCGGGCTGACACGATTGAAGTTCGTATCCAGCCTCGCATGACTTTTTGGGTATAAAATTCTCCTTCGGGAAGCCACACCTAGAGCCAGAAGAAGATACGAGACGTTCATGACATCCGGGCGTGTTGCAGGCGTGCGGCAAGCAGATGGCAGACGAGTTGGTGGATTGCCTTATCACCGGCACTTTCTTTCCAAGTTCCGCCGCCATTCGACGACGGCTTTTGCGATGGCTTGCTCTGCCTGCTTTGCTTCCAACACACAGCCCCTCGAATCGGCATCAACAAAACAGCTTCCTTTTCACATTTGCCTCCTTGCCATGGCGCCGTTGGTTCACAAAATTGATACAACAATACCAAGACTCTGGCACTCCTCCCTATGTAATATGAACGTTTATACTGTTTTAAAGTGAAGCGAGTCATTGTCAAGAAGAGAGATGATTTACGACGTTGCGATAATAGAGGGATAATAATGAACCGTCAACCTCCGATTGACCGATAGCACGGGAAAATTTAAGCTTCGGTCTCTGGCAACGATCCGCCCCTGTCAACCTTTTGGCTTTGTTTGCCGAAATGCTCCCCTGGTTTCCTTGGACTGCGGCCAGCGCAGCAAGCAACGGGCGGGCATTTGTGATACATTTGCCGTGGGTTTTGCCAAATGAGCGTGGCTTGCGCGAGAGAAGCAGAGGTGCCTGTCGCGTGAGCCGTGGGTGTTTTGTTTCCTGTTGGATTCAGCCGCACGTTCGAGCCAACGCATGGTGGATAAGCCACTGATGATGGTGAGATTTTAGATCTTCTGCTGCCTTGCGGGATGAAAGGGGGTAAGATGAAGGAGGGAGTCTGTGATGTTGTGATGTTGGTGGTTTGCTGATGAGATGGCCGCCCTAAAAACGTAGGTGACAATATACGAGCAGCGGCTGAGGCTGGCCCGCTAGCTACTATGGACGATAAGGAGCATCCTTCCAAGATATTGTAGAGTTGTACCGTCGCCGTCTTTTGCTTTCTTCCTTCCTTTGCTTCTTTGATCATATTCTCCGTTCTGGTATACGCGATCCTGGTCAATGGTGTGGTATTGCTAGATTTCGAGGTCAAAAGATATATCTGGACAAAAGAGCAAGGATTGTAGAAGAGAAGCGAATTATGGGTTTGTCATTGTTCAAGACCAGCGCTATGGAGAGAATGGGCTATGGGAAAGAGGCCAGCTACCATCAAATCGAGTCGCTAGGAGGCGCTTTCGATGCTCTGAGAACCAAAGGCTCGCGAATGAAGCAGAGGATCATCGCTGGCTCAATTGTTTCCGTGTTGATGATTTTCGTATTCTTGGCTGTAAGTTGCTTTCTAAACTCTCTGAAATGGACATGGCGACAGCAGTATTGACACCCTACAGNNTTCTCTCCTGATTCCACGACGGCATCAATCAGGCAAGAGCAACTCGAGAAATGGTGGAAGACCACCGATCCAACTGACGCAGCAATCGAATCTGGTATCTGGAACACAAGACCCGAAGACGAAGAGGTAGAAGCCACACCCGAACCTGAAGTTTGCGATAACACACCCGAAATCATTCAAGTCGCCATCTTCGAGCACGTACGCGCACACGATGAAGTCGACGCTGCTCTCGTCCACTCCATCGCCTCTCAGCCCAACGTAAACCTCACCCTCTACCAACAAGAACCCCGCTTTGGCAGCGAGAAGATCTTCCATGCATTTGGCTTGAACTACACAGGTCCATTGAACCCCGACCACTTTATGGGAACAGACAAGCACACCACTATCCCTGACTTCTTGGTTCTCACAACTTGCGAGTTGGGATTGCGTGGAGCACCCAAACGTCTGGAGGCATTGCTCGCCCAAGGAAAAACTCGCTTGATTTGTATTGCCCACCATGCGGATTGGTGGGCCGAGGAACAGCGCAAAGCCGACATTAGACCTTGGGTTGATGCCAACATGGTCGAATTCTGGACGCTGTCTCCCCACACGGCTACTTTCCTCTCCAACACAATCGCCGCTTGGGATTCTAACGCCGGCGAGCCTTGGGACAATCCTCCTTCACCTCCTATCCGCGTTTTCGTGCCTGTGTTCCCTGTTGCTGCCCCCAACGTCACGGCAACAGAAAGCTCGGATTTGAGTTTCGCCATGCAAGGAGACTACGATCCTCACCGCAGAGACTACAAGCACATTTTCGAGCGTCTGGGCAACTTTTTGGCTGCTGCAGAGGGCGATAGAAATGTTTCTATGCATCTGGTTGGACAGGGACAACGACCCACTGTCCCTGAGAACGTGGCCAGTCACGTTTTCTTTGGCCAAGGACTTAGCTACATCGACTTCTATGGCTTGCTTTCCAAGGTGTCTGCTGTATTGCCTGGGTTTGCATCGCCTGAGTATTTGGATCGCAAGGCTTCGTCTTCGGTTCCTGCGTCGTTGATTGCTGGCACACCTCTTGTTGCTGATCGCAAACTTCTTGCTGCCTACGCATACGTAGAAGAAGACTCAGTGTGGTTGCAAGAGGATGGCGAGAATGAGTTTGATGTTATAGGCAGGATGTTGAGTGCTTCTGCTGAAGAAAGAGCAGAGAAGAGCAAGCACGCCAAGCAAAATGCTCAGAAAATCATCCAAGGCAATATCAGAAGGGTGGGTGAGTGGTTAGAAGAAGGCATTACGAAGATGTACTGTCGAGGTGGATCTGAGGAAGAAGAAGAGTAGATTGTCCTTTTCTTCCGATCCCTTTTCTTTCTTAATCATATTCATGTATATACCATTTATTTCCATTATAATCCTCTTCATCCTTCAGACTTTAAATGCATCGCTGTGTGAGTCGAGTTCTTCTGCTGTGACAAGCTAGTCTCTTGATACAAAGTACTTTGTTTCAAACTCCTACTCCGACTCCTGTCAAGAAAGGAGGATTTGGCCAAGAAAGACGGATTCGGAGGAAAAGAGGAGATTCTCAGGGGTGCATATGCAGGTGAAGAGCGGAAGGAACAAACCCCAAAAAGCGACACGGAATGTCTTGGCATACAAGCTGAGCCGAAGACAGATGAGCAAGTGCGATCAAGTACAAAGTATAGAGCTGAACCAGTAGAGCTGAGTGGCTTGAAGGAGTCAGCAGTTGTGCAAGAGCGATGGGCTGGAGAATCGATTTCACCATCAGGGAAATTGTCATGAGGTTAGGAAAACATTTCGGAGCATGATTGAACAAGGAAGCAAACGAGGGTCTTCTTCGAGTCGTAGATATCTTGATGGATGGAACAAGTTGGTATAGAACGTGTAGACAAATTAAAAGGGTATATGGAAGAATTATCATGCGTCAGTGTCCTGTGATTCTGCACCAAGGACGAGCTCACCATTCCATCTTCCTTCCGACTTTTCCTTCTCGAAGAACATCTTAGCAAACTCTTGTGCCTCATCAATGTCGTCTGCTACTCTCGTGCAAGCGCAATCTTTCGTCCATGTGTCATGGTAGTTGATGTTCTTGCCCAATTTTGAGTCCATAACAACATGCGGTGTGCCAATCAGAGTGCTCAGGATATGTCCATGCAAACGATCGGTGATGACGAAGTTTGCAGCTCCAAGCATCCTGAAGCCTTCTGTTGCTTTTGCCCAGGCGCGCTGGTTCTTTCCCGACTCGCGGTGTTCGCCATCGATTTCGGGNGTGGGTGTGAACTTCCAGTCTACTTTCCAGTAGCTGACATTGCCGATGCTGCCGCCGAGGTCGAGGTTGCCCTTGCCGAAGGGAATCGATTTTGAGTTTCCGTCAGAGATCTCCATGTCGTCGCGTGCGAGGATTAGGACGTCGTACTCCTTGGGTGTGTTGATACGGAAGTCTGAGCGGTCACCCCACATGAATGCGATATCAGGAGTGAGCACAGTCTTGACTTCGCCCTTGCCGATGCCGTCAGCGATGGCGAGGTCGGTAGATGGTGGGACGACTTTCTCGCCCTCAAAGGTGTCTGCGAGCCACTTGTAGCTGGGTGCATCGCGTGCGGCGAGCTGCAGGTTGGGATGCGTTAGGAACGCTTTCTTTGTATCGTTGATGCGGTTGTCGTGGGTCATGTGGATGCTTTGAGGGAAAGCACGGATAGGCACTTGGGTGAAATGCTTGATCATCTCCATTCGCGACGGTTGGTCCTCCCAATAATAGTCGTTGAAGTTGCCACCTCCAGCCATGATGATGGCAGAGTTAGGCTTGTGGTCGTCGAGTGCTTGGGTGAACTTGGTCATGTTGCAGCCTCTGTCCATGAAGCGGCAGGCTTCCATGGTCTCGATGCCCATCATGCTCAAGAGTATCTGCTGTGCGGACCAGATGGCAGCATCGCCTTTGTTCTCGGTTTCGAGATATCCCCAAACGTTGACATAGCGGATGCCCTTGAGAAGTTGTTGGTACTCTGATATCAGACGGTGTTGAGCAGCATTGACCACAGCCTCACAGCCTGTTGATGGCGGTGTAGTCTTGTCGTATGAGATTGGCACACTCGAGACAACAGCGGTGGATGTTACTGAAGGAGCTGCTAACGTTGATGATGGTGATGGTGATGGCGTCTGTTGTGTGGTGTTGTTTTGGGCCTCATCCTTGTAAGATGAGAATGGAGATGACACGAAGTCTGTCACATCATCGAGATGTAATGATGAAGGCGTCGATACTGTGCCAGTCTGAAAGAGAGCGATCAGACAGAGGAATAGAACCACCACTATGGCGATGTACGCGCATCGACTAGGGACAGGCATTTTTGCTTCGATGAAAGATGAGTGTCAGATTGAAATCAATGTTCCACCTACCTGCTCATAACACGGCCTTTTACTATCCATGACGCTCCTTTTCGACTCACCGTCCCCTAACCAAGGGCAATCTCTACAACACAATACAGCTGAAACAGGTATGCCGCCGAGTAAAGACGTTTGCAGCTGGGCAATCTGATTACCATGCATGGCGGATACTGATGAGCCAAGAAACGGTGGTGTGCATGGCCGTTGATGGATAGATGTCCACCAGGCACATGGTGCCTTTTTTTTTTTTTATATTGCCGATGATCCACTGTGGCAGAGATAGGAGAGGCTTGGCTTTCCAGAATGAACATGTTTGCTGTCAAGATTCGGTCGATGGGACAGTAGGATCTCAGCCGAGTGGTCTGACACGAATAGAGTGGAATTTGAAGGGGAGAGTACGCGAGAGTATACAAAGTAGGTGATAACAGAGCGAAATGACGGCGGTGGATGTCTTCTCAAACGGGTGGCTGCGGCAGAGGAGCCCTAGTCGTTGCCAAGACGTCCGATCTCTCCAGACGTCGCTCCGCTCCTGCACTTTGCACCTCCTGCCCAGCTTTGCCCTATGAGGGTACCAATCAGTCAGACTCTTGAAAGCAAGTATGCTCTGTCTGCTCATTGCCGGAGAATTAAGGCTGGTATAGAAAGAGTCGCCAGATCGTCTCTCTTTTCGCGGCCTGTTACCATTCAACCAACATCTTCGCCACCAGTCTATTGACATAACCTGAATCAGAAGACCTGTAGATCAACCATGGCCCGAATCGATCTTCAAAACGCTTGCATAGTGTTCAACACTCCACGACCCGCTTTAGGGGCTTGTTACACCAAGCATCATCCAATATCCGATGCTCTTTCGCGTGGCCGGCGCCGCATCTGATCCTACCTCCAACGTTTGCCATGCCGCAGGCGCAAAGGAGACATTTGTTTCAGCAACGATTCCCCCGCGTAGGCGGAAAACAAAGGAAAATCGATTCTCCAATCTCGAACCCTTGTTCAGTCGGTGCCTGCCAAGTCGGACCTGGGCATATCCAGCCAACGGTCCTCTCTAGTTTTGCTTGAAAGTCGAACGTCTTCACTCCCCTGAAGTGCTCTGGTGCATGCTGAGACTTACCCGATGATATCCTGCTAATGTCAGTCTCGGCTGCCATTGCATGTGCGTGCCGTGAATGTATCTTGCCTATGTCCGGTCTCGGTTTGCCGCAATCCTCATTAACTTAGTCTACCGGCCCCTTCTTGATCAGCTCGTCTGTCATCATGTGTATTGATAAAGGAGAAATGAACATCGGAGCCGAATGACATGAGTGGGACCGAGTCGGCAAGTAAAAGAGAAAGTTCCCCTCGGCATCCCAGAAGCTTGTCCAGTAAATCCATCAGTCGCAAAGATGTCTGAATCATCGTCACCATCACGAACAAAGGTCGCCTTGACAGTGCTGTTCCATTCAAGCTGCGCTGTCTCGGTGACTTTGATCTCCAAGTCTGCTCTCAATGGCATTGAGGCACCTGTTACTCTGCTTGCATTGCAGACATTCGTACAAGTGGTGCTCTTGACGCTTGTTGGAAAGCCACTTGGATGGATCAAGTTCAGTCGTCCACTTTCTGTAAGTACTTGCTTTCTGATGTGTAGTGGAACTTTGCTAACAAGAAGCAGGNCTTGGAAGGGGCTAATACCCTTGATGCTGGCACGTCTAGTTGGAATCCTTGCAAAGACCTTCTGCCTTGCTAGCGTCGATGCCTCCTTATATCAGATTGCACGAGGCCTACTTCTACCATTCACCTTGCTCCTGTCGCACTTCTTCCTCCACCCGCCGCCATACAACCCACCTCTTTCTCTTTTCGGATGCGGCATGATTATGATGGGCTTCGCCACCGGAATGATTACAGACTTGGGCGCCATGCTCACGAGCATCAAGGGCCTCCTGCTGGGCGTAGGATCCAGCTTCACCACTGCTGTCGAAAGCGTCGTAGTCAAGCGCTTCCTCACAAAAGGCGACGAAGGAATGTGGCAGATGGTGTGGATGACAAATTGCATGGCTCTGGCCTGCTACTTCCCTCTCTTCATCATCTCCGGCGAATACACAGTCTTCTCTGGTCTCTACAATAGCGCTATGGATCTGGATGTCGCCAACGCTGCCGTTGCTGCCGATGCTTCAACTCAGCTCCACGCCTTCTTGTATACCGCTGCCGCTACAGGTGGTGCAAGTTTCCTCCTGACTCTGGCCACCTTCCTGCAAATTTCCGTCACCAGCCCGACAACACACATGATCGTCACAGCTGCGCGTGGAGTCGCTCAGAGCGCCCTCGCGGTGCTGATTCTTCGCGAAGCTGTCACTATGGGCAGAGTCTGGGCTATGGTCTGCATCCTGGGTGGTAGTGCAGTGTATGCCTGGGGCAAAGATAGAGTCAAGCAACGTGCTGAAAAGACCGATAACAGAGGCATGTATGAGAAGCTGGACGACCTGGAAGCCAGAGAGTCAGAAGAGGATGTCGAGCTGAGGAAGGTTTAGCCACGTACCATACCGACATATAGATCATAGACTGCATACATCCCTTCTCTTCCTTCACATTGAACCATCTATCCAAAGCTTCGAGATGATCTATCCACAAAGCCGGAGTGAGCAAATGCTCCGCGCAGTCAACAACGAGTTCGGCAGAAGACAATCATCTGTCTTCCATCCTGAGCACTATTTTACAACTCGAGAATCACTTTAGATTCAGGCTACGTTTTAGTCGATGAAAGAAACTAGAAGAACACTAGCAGGCGCTGGAATAGAATCGCCAGCACACACTGCTTTACTAACGACATGTCAGTTGTGGATTGCGATGGAGATGGTTGAGACGACTTCGAAAGGTCACCTTCGCGGGTGACAATGCTTTCCCAGGCTATCGTATGTGGTCAACTTCTGCAACGATACAATAGTTTCGGATTGATCTTCTTGAAAGGCGAGTTTTAATGGTGTCAGACCTTGACTGTTTACCACAGGCATCGCCAGACTCCTACGAGCAACTCTTGAACCTCCCTTGCTAATATTCTGTCAAACGCAGGCAGAGGGTTTGTGAGAATAGTTCATCTAGAGCTCTTTCAACCACCTCAACTCTCCGTTCTCGACATCAATCTTCTCCTCAACCAGTTCCTCTGTCCTCATTTGCTTATTGAACGCAACATGCCATGGATCAACCATCCACTCGTCGCGGACCTTCTCTGATGAGAAACTAATACTATGGTCAGCACAGATCTGGCTATGAGCGAGGAGCCCTCCAGATACAAGATGCGAACCAGGAAAATCGAGGCATAGAAACTTACTCCTCGATAAAGACATATTTGCTAGGCGTCGTGCCTGGCTGTTGCAACACACGGAAGGTAACGTTGTCTTTCCAGTTTGCTTCGAGGTAATCGACAGCTGTTCGCCAGAGCTCTTCACACTGTTTCCACATGATGTGTGTCAGTTTTTGATCGAATCGACCAGTCACGACGCTACCGTGAAGCATCCCTGCTATCCTTGTCCTGTGTCCGCGTTGCCACAAGTCTGCGTATAGTCTTACCCGATTTTCCTTGCCATGCTTGACCGTAACCACAACGAACAGTGTTATAACTGGACGCGTCATGTTCTCCGTCTGCAAAGTAGAGTTGCGGGTCAGGGTTGTAGTTCCCAAGAAGTAGCAGGCGATGCCTATATATACAACGCATCATAGCTTAGTCAGATGCTGCAAGTCAATATGGTCAGAAGGCTGCTTAGGATATCTTAGGCCGAGGTGCTGGTCCCAATCCTTCCAGCCACATGCAAGTGGTCGCTTATGGCTTCAAGGATAACTTGCATATTGCTAGCTGTGCACAGATATCGTTGCCATCAGACCTTGGTTGCAATAACCTCAGGCGGGATGTCAAGGTAGGTAACTATGTTGCAGAGGAGAGCTTGCGTCTGGAAAGATGTCCATAGGCGCCATTTGTGGTTGAGCTCAAAGCAAGCTCACAGAACAATGAGCCAATGAGTGTGGCTACTCAAGCGCCCGAAGGATCTTCGCACTTCGGTTGTGGCTTCGTGGTGTGCCCCAGCTTACATCACAGTATCTCCTCTGGGGCATCTCCTCTCCAAATCATCATTTATCAATAGGTAACCAACCAAGTTTGACGGCACAACACCCAAGCTCGAACTTCCCTTAGTATTTCAGGAAACTGTCGACTACATACTCGAGGCAGACCGGAGACTCTACATTCAACCTGATATACTCGTTCTTGCAGCATCTTCCACCAGACGTAATCTCAAACGAACAGTCAATCGTTCACGACAATGCCGCAGGACCAGGTACAGCCACTGTTGCTGCCATGTCGCTTCTCAAGCAAGAGCTAGCCAAAATCGTAGTGACAGACTTCACTCAAGGCATGATCGACAACATTCAACCAAGGATTGACCAAGAGTAATGGCGAAACATCACAGCCTCCGTCATGGATTCTCATGAACTCGCATTGCCAGATGATACGTTCACACTCACTATTTGCAATATTAGCACGTCGACTTTCAAAGACCCGTTGAAATGCATGCAGGAGATACTTCGCACTTTACGGCCAGGCGGAGTCTGTATCAACTCGCAGTGGAAGCGTTTCACCGTAAAAGACATCATTCAAAAGGCTCAAATTAGCATCCGGCCAGACTCCAAGCTGTTCAACATGCCGCGAGCAGAGTTTTTGGATGATGGAGTGCTGAGAAATCTGATGTTGGAAGCAGGCCTCGACAAGGCTGACCATNATGTGGAGACGACCATTATCACAGACGAAGCGATTGAGGGCCTTCGGGAGTTCATGTGTGGCAATTTCACGGCATCTGCGAGAAGCGACTGGACAAAATAAGAGGTGGCCAAGTGGCCTGCTGCCATCGATGCCGCTATTGAAGAGGAAAAGGCAAATTATGGCGGCATCAAAATGGAGGCTTGGATGGTGGTAGCAAGAAAGGCAGATTGCTAGGTAGGTCGAGAGTTCACGATATATGCATCTTGTGATCATCGTAACGGATGAGATGCGATTCTAAACGTCCTCGATATATCTATCACTGGCAATGCAAGAACGTAAGGCTAGGGGCCAGTGGGCCATCCCGAAGCGGGAAAGACTCCCTCGGGCTGTTAAGCGGAGGGTGGTGGGCTCTCTCGTCGTTGCGCTCAATCTCGGTGGTCATGTACTTGCCATCTCTGCCACGATGCAGGATGGAAGGCTTGTCAAGGTCGGCCAGGGTAAGGGCTTTGAGTGTGTAAGTGCCCGGTTCTCGTGGGTGCAGAGATGTCGCGCTCTATGGAAGGAGCGGTAAAAATAGATCTCTCTCTGTTCATGATTGCTAGTAGTAGTGTTGTTTGATGTAACAGTTGCTAAGTGACACAGAAAGAACCTGTTGCGCAAAAACACGAGATATAAAGGTGAGGCTGAAAGGGTTGTTAGCAGTGGACGCAGTAATGGCGCATAGACAGACAAACACAAACATCAAGTAAGCGTGTTTGCTGGTTTGACTGCACCTGAAACTACTTACACGAGAAGCAGCCATGACTCCTGCAAGGAGACAATTGCAGACAACTCCTCAAGCTGCACCGCCTGCAGCTTGCTTTATCTCATCTTCGTTGAGCCTCTTCCAGCTGCCAAACAAGCCAACGATGGCGGAGATACCATAAGCCGCTGTGGTAATAGCGAAAACA
Source organism: Aureobasidium vineae (assembly GCA_903819635.1). Classification (NCBI taxonomy): domain Eukaryota; kingdom Fungi; phylum Ascomycota; class Dothideomycetes; order Dothideales; family Saccotheciaceae; genus Aureobasidium; species Aureobasidium vineae. The sequence goes on along the minus strand of CAIJEN010000001.1, from coordinate 3,040,691 downwards.
GCTTTCAAGCCAACCATGTAAGCATCAAGAACAATCGGTACCTGTGAGCTCGTAAACTCTTGACGAATTTGTGTCGCTCCAATTCCGAGAACAATTGACGGATCGATACCAGGAAGATTCGCCATGAGCTCTTTGATGACCTGGTTGTTGAATGCGCATTGCACAGCAGAGATGAAGAAAGCGCCGCCGATTGTGACGAAGACTGTGACAGGGTTAGATATGGCAAATGCATCACTGAAAACCGACTTACAATTGATAATGGCACTGACCTGCGATAAGTCCTCGAACTTAGCGTGGACTTGTGCATTTGCAATAGCGACCTGGAAAGTTAGACCAGTGGCGAAGCCGACCAAGATCTGATAGCCGATCCATTTACCAGCAGAAGTGTTGGCATCCATAGTGTAGATCAGCCCACAGCCAACAGTTGCCAATGCACCTCCAAAGATCCAAAACGCAGGCACGATGCCGATTTTGGATAGTGCAAAGCCTTGAACGATAGCGGTGATGGTCAAGGGAATGATCAACGCGAGCATCCTGACACCGGACCCGATAGGACTGGCCTCGTGAATGCTCTGGAAGTAGATCGGAAGGTAGTATAGAAGGACAAAGTATGCGCCACCGAAGAAGAACATGAACACAGAGCCTACCCAAACATAGCGCTCCAGAAACNNTGCGACATAGTCAGCTCAAGTAAACATGCTAAGCTTCATGTCGCATACCAGCCGAGGAACGATCATGGCGCGTTCCTTTTGGTATATCTCCCAAAGCACAAAGACTGCAACGAGAACGACGAAGCCAACCAACAATCCGATAACTTGACTGCTCTTCCATGAATGTGTTTGTCCGCCGTATTGCAAAGCCAGTATGAATGAGATGATCAAGCCGATCATGAGGGTGGCACCAACGAAATCCATTTGTAGCAGTTTCTCTTTCAACGGCGCCTGCGTAGGTTTGGCACTGTTCGGTGGCTTGAAGAAGAAAAAGATGATGATAGCTGACAGTCCTCCAACTGGTAGGTTGATATAGAAGCANCTGTAACATTGTCAGTATCTGATCAATTAAGTGTATACATCTTGCCGCCCTACCCAACGCCATGTCACTTTGTCAGTAAAAGCGCCGCCAATAAGGGGGCCCAAAACCGCAGCAATACCATAGGCTGCTCCGGTGAATCCTAGGAGTTGCGGACGCTTCTCAGGCGAGGCAGCCAAGCCGAGCATTGTGAACACGCCGACAGCAACACCTGATCCACCAAGACCGGCGATTGCTCGACCTACAATCAAAGTTGTCGGATCTTGTGCTACTCCGCAAACTAGACTTCCAATCTCGAAGATCAATAAGGCGATGAGGAACCAAAGCTTGAGTGGAAAGTATTTGAAAACCTTTCCCCATGTTGATTGAAAACCTGAAACCATCAGTAAAGTACAAGTCTCTCGACGAGTCTACACGCTGTACCCTATCATAGTCAGTGACATGGAGTTTCAGTATCATTGGAAGAACTTACTACCACCAAAGGTCATGAAGTATGCAGAGCCGTACCATGAAACTTTGTTCAGATCATGGAATTCGTCTGTGATCTTGGGAATCGCAGTACCAATGATAGTCTATACGAGATCAGTCAGCTCTCTTTTCTGCCCGGACCATTGGTGTATACGAACATTATCAAGCGCAACCAAGAACATTCCCAGTAGAAGTGATACCGTCAGTGCTATCAAACGGGTGCCATGCAGATAGTCGTCTTGGATGGGTTCATCTTTCTCGGCCTTGTCAATCTCAATGGAGTCGCCTTTTGATTCGGACATGTCTAGCTTCGGATCCGAGTACTGTACGGAGGTCGCTATATCTAGTATGGTCTTTCTGTCGTGGGGCTTAGAATTGAGTTGCCGATAGGTAGGCTGAACAGGTAACAGAGATGAGGCTGGATACTTATAAACAAGAATTCGGCCACGGGTGAACAAGATGGCCGACCGAGTGTCTTGCTTGAAATACTGCATCTACATGTCCGATCGTTCGTCCGAAGGTTGCTGAGGTGGGTGCTTTACCATCCTCCTCATCGCAAAAATCATGACGTGAACTGGAAAAGATTACCTTCGAACGACAGAGCATGTTGAGTTGCGATGTTTCACCTCACTAACTCTTCAGATACAGAGGTAGGGATGAACACAGCTCGCTGCTCGAATATAAAGCTGATGTTTTCGTCCGCTGGATGTTGTCAGTTTGTTGTCTATGTGTTGACAACGATGAAATTTGGCGCCAAGAGACTTCGTCCGAAATTATGAGATTCGACCGAGGCAGGCGGCGCCTTCTAGGTCTGTAAGCAGCGATGTAGCAGGCCGATGTCTGTTGTCCGGTAGCCATCTCTCTTCTCGAGCGAAGGTCACGCTGAATGACGCCTTAATATGCCGAAGCAAGGCAGGGTCAGAAAAGGAACGCATAGCTGCCGGGAATGCCGACGGAGGAAAGTAAAGTGCATTCTCACATCGCCGACTGATGCCAGGTGTGTTCCATGTCAGCGTCGAGGTTCGACTTGCACTAGCCAGGCAGCTCTTGACTCCTCGATCAACGATTTTCGGGATAGAGGGCATGGAGAACTGCGAGATCAGATGATTAGAGTCACTGAAGAGGATGTGAATCTGCAAGCGGCAACGCCAGCATTGGCGTTTCACGGCAGAGTAGAGGTCGGTGAACAACATTCTTCTTCTTTTTCTCCATATAACAAACCCGACTGCGAAAATTCATCACGATTTCGGGAAGGAAACTACATCGACTTAGGTCCCGTCTCTCATTTGCTCTGATTCAAATCGGGAGAGAGAGGCATGCTTTGAATTGTGTTCATACTGATTTCAACAGCAGATAATGGAGCGTATGCCACCGACTCCGAACTCGAACGGTGTTTCACCTGCGGGAATGCAATCAAGTTCGGCAATCACGCAAGAACTTCTTCGCTCCTTCCCTACTCGAACAGACATTGGAATTCTCCAGGAAAGAGTCAACGGCATTTCTTCAACATGTTACCAATTCGACTACAAAGCTCCTCTCTCTACGCTTCACGAAAGGCCTGCTGGAGACCTTTCAAAACCAAATCTCCTATCTCTAGAGTCTGATCCGGTACTGTTGGCAAAACAAATGTTACTTTTCGCAACAGCTCTGCGATATGTACCTCCAACAGAACAGATTCCTGGCCTTAATAAACATCATCACCAGATCATGGAAGAACTCGCCAGAACAGCAATCAGTAAGGTGACCACGAACGATTCACTATTAGGGTCGCTGGAAGGGTTAGAAAACATCATCCTGGAAGCTTTTTACCACACAGACTCTGGTGATATCCGGCAGGCTTGGNTGACTCTGCGCCGCGCCGTCATGGCTGCGCAGCTGCTAGGACTACACCGACGTGGTCATTATCGATACAATATCATTGGTGATCGCCATGTTATCGACCCTGAGACCATCTGGAGCAGTATTGTGTATATGGAGCGAGTCGTGTCTTTGCTATCTGGACTGCCTACTAGCACAGATAATATGGTCCTGGCCCGACAGGAAGACACAGTCAACGCTATCAACGACTCGAGTCTGCTCACCAATCTCGGAAATGTAGCTGGGAAGATACTTCAGCGGAATCAGATCGAATTACCACAGCAAGCTCTGAATATCACAAAAGGCATAGACGATGAACTTCTCAAAATCGCCGAAAACTTGTCACCAACATTCTGGCGACCACCAGAGTTTTCAGGACTTACGCAAGATTCTCTGCAGGCCTTCAACGAGATCAGACGTGTCTTCGACCACAGCTCTTACTATACCTTGATCATCCAGCTCCATACGCCTCATATGCTATGTCCAAGTCATCCCACGCAGAGGATTTACTCAAAGATGGCTTGTGTCAATGCTAGCCGCGAAATCCTGACGCGGCAGATTGCGTTACGCAGTTTCAACCTCGTCACAGCTTGTTGTCGTATGAACGACTTCATGGCGCTAATCGCTGGTATGACGTTGATGCTAGCACACGCTACAAGTCACTGCGATAAATCAGAAGGAAACGTGCTGGCACATCAGCGGCTAGGTGACCGAGCCATGGTGCAGAGAGCTCTAGACTGCATGACTTTCATTTCTGAGCTTCAAAAGGACCAGCTTGCAGTGAGGTGCGCTTCTATGCTCAAAGACTTGCTAATGATCGAAGAGGGCGCTGCCCGAAAACAGAGCCAGGATGGGCTCGAAACCGAGGATGGCAACGATATGTTGATCATAGGAGCGCCATTTTTTAGTGGTATGAGAATATCTCGAGGAGGCATCGCAGCCGTGGTTCCTTCTAGGAACCAGAACCAAGGTCTCTCAGGAGCCATCAACATTGGTGGGATTGGATCAATCCGTGTCAACACACCGAGCTCAAGTAATCTCACTACCGCGGACAACGCAAGTTGTCCAACTATTTCACAATCACTACAACAACACCAGCACGATTTCCTCATCCAACCGGACCAGAACCTATCGGATGTCACCTTTGACGATTGGTCCGTTTTGGGGGTGGACACAGCATTCTTCGAAAGTTTGATGCAAGGAAGTGAGAGCATCTCGCTCAACATGTCCAACACGGTTTGAGGCATATCAAGTGCTTTCGTCCGAACTGCAGTCGATCGAGACGTCACAATATATCCGAGTTGCAGTGTGCGAATCTACCCATTTGGGGCGCGGACACTTCAAATTGATACCAAAGATGCGGATTACGTTGTTGCTACTTTCGCTTTCACAAGATACACTGGCCAAGATGGAAGCAGGAACGACTGAGATGCTACTGCACCTAGCTCGTGACTTCCGTCACAGCTCCTGCTACCTGTTTGTGGCAAACAACAAAACAACAGGACGGGTTGAGAGCAGAAGGAAGGGACAACTCACCTGTCAGCATCCGTGACCTCGGCATCCTCTCGAGAGTCTCCCCGCGATCCCTTTCTAGATCCTGCGATCGTTCTCTTTGTCCTTTGCCCCTGGGATTATCTTCGTTATTTGAACAAGCCTCGCGGTCATCGTTACCGGGATGCACCCTTCTTCCGCGACTTCGACTCCGTTACCATAGTCAGGCCCTCCTTCGCCATTCCATCGTTCTTCCTTTTTCGTCCGATCAGACTCAAGGGAGCGCTTTCTTCTTCTTTCACACTCATCGGCGATATCATCGTTGTTTCCAGGATTCCAGGACACCACTTGTCAAGTTCTCTGAACTCGGTCCTTCTTTCATTGTATCCAAGTCTCCATCATGACCTTCATCCAAAAGCGGCGCCGTAACCGCCGCCCCAGTAACATCGCTATCGATTTCAAGATAAAGCGATAGATCTTCATCATGTATTTTATTGGAACTCCCTGATTGACTTCCATCAAGACTACCTCTCTCGCATCCGATTTCCCAGACTCCTTGCTCACTAATACAGGAACAGTCTTTCCATTCCAACTCCTCACCAAGCTTTGTCATGCATCAGCCAAAGGAGACCTCGAGTGATAGATCAGAAGGAGAATGGCAACACTTACACCTCGGCATGGGAGTGGTAAGGGATAACATGATCGGCTGGGGATGAAAGAATAATTGGGCTCGTGCTTGAGGTTTGACTGGATATTGTCGTGGGTGTGGCCGTATTCATGGTCGCATTTGTGTAAACACTACTATCAAGACCCGGTGTTAGAGCTATTACATGAAGCTCTTGATAGTATGTAGCACCAAGACCGCGCAACGAGTCCGGCGACCATAGAGAGGATGTCAAATCCATCGCTGCTGCTGCTTGAGTTGAGATCATTGGCAGCAGCATGGTCGGCATACCCATGTTCATAAGCAACCTTTCTATCGAACTAATTCACAAGATCTTGAGTTTCTTGCAGCCAAAGGAGTATACAGGGCTAGCTTGTTGCTGCCACTGGACACTGTCTCTCACAAACACTGCAGTGGAAATGGATAAACCTGGTTGTGCAGACAAATACCCACTGTTTGTACGCTATACAGGGATTTGCAGGGCATTGATGGAGGTGGAGAGAAGCATGAGAGAGTTTTGGTATGCGCCACTTTGTGGTTATACACATCATGGACTGGAAGGAGATGAAGATGAGGACGATAGCGATTCATAAAAGACTCGAGATTCGAGTTCTAATCGAATCTTTCAGCTCAACTCAAAGCTTTGTTCATGATGACTAGAGATTTGGAGTGGTTGATGAGATACCATTATTGAGGGGAAGAGTCAGCGACTGTTCTAGTCGAGGTGTGCGGGATAAGCATCTGAGCAGACGTCGACGTATCGCCCTGGCCTTGGTCTGCCGATTGCACACGGGAAATCGAACGTACGGATGACCCTGTTACCGCGCGGATCTCGCTCATGAATAGACGAGCCATTTCATAATCACCTACAGCGTCAGTCATTGTAAGGTGTTGTCGATAGCTCGACGCCATCTTTGAATCATCCTGGCCAATGGCACTCAAGTGTAACCCACATCAACGTTAATGCATTATCCTTCATGGTCGCGTGATAGATCTAGTGAAATGGTTGATGAAACATGTCGTTGTTTTGATTGTACTCGCCAAAAAAAAAGTCGCAAATGGAGAAACAAGGTATAAACTATACATGAAGAGGAAAGTGCCCAAAACAAGCAAAACAAAACCGCTTAATATGTGAGCAACTTGCCCTTCTTCTTCGTCAAATCAATGCCTTCTTTGGCATAGGCACAATACCTATCCTTGATGGAAACAACTTCATAAGTACCCTCCTCGCTCGCCCGGATAGCCATATGGTGGTCTTGGGAGAGTTCGCTTCTCATCTCAAGCACCTCGGATCTCTGGCCACGACGAGCATTGGTACTGCGCGTCCAGGTAAACTCGAAAGGTGGTGTGCCGCCAAAGTCAAAAGTGATTTCGGCTTCTCCGCCCTCGTGAATGTCGACTTGAGATTCGACGCCCTTGCCCACGCGCACTGAGGGCATGCCGTGAATTTTCTTCTCGATGTTGGTGGAGGCGCGACATGAAGAGCCAGAGTCGCTGACGCCAGTGATGACAAAAGTACCAGGCTTCTCTGCCAGACGCTTGAAAGTTGTCGAGCCGGAGCTGGCTTTACGGGCCACGCCGTTGAACTCGTAGTAAACTTGGAAGGGAGCCTGGCCAGAGAGTGCGAATGAGATGCGATCACCAACGCAGAAGTCTTCCTGGTTCTCCAGAGAACGAATTGTAGGAGCGTCGTGGACAGCAATCTGAACTCTGGGCGAGGTGGCGTCGAGAATACGGCTGCAGCCACGGCTATCAGTCACTCTGCGGATGGACACAGCGGAGTTGCCCAGGTGCAAGGATTGATGGGGAACGCGAAGCTCATGCGTGTTCTTGGTGATGTCCTTGACATAGAAGATCTCAGGACGAGCAGAGCCGTGGTGCTTGATCTCAACATCAATGGCGAACGGAGGCTGTCCTTCCAGAGTAATAGGAATGACTTCCTCACCGGCAGACTCGACAGAGCAGTAGCTGTATGTCCTGCCAGGGTTGGTGAAGCGTGCAGAAGGACGAGCGTTGACACGCTGCTGGATAGTGACCGGAGTGAAATGCTTGGAGCTGTGATCGTAGTTGTCATCGGCAAGCTCGGTGAAGACGTAATCAATAACACCCGCTTGCGAGGTGTCTAGGTTGATGGATGAGACTCCAAGTGCAGCAGTAACGGCCTTGCTGCGCTTTGACCTTGCGCCACGTTCGTTCACGATATTCTCATCATACTTGTATTGGAACGGCGGAGCTCCGGAGAAGTGCACGTTGATCAAGTCGTCTTCGCCCTCACAAACATCATTCTTGATGTACTTGCCACCTTCAACTCTATCGTACGAAGTCTCAGGTATTCTCAGTTGTGGGCGCTCGATCCAATCAATGCTGAACTTCTTGGCGTTTTCGTCGACAGCACCAGGACAGATAGCATCATTGACTTCGAGAAGCTCGTACGTGCCTTCTTCGGAAGTACCAAATAGACCGTTAGGGCTATCCACCTTGATCTTGTGCGAGTGCTCTGGATCGCGAAGGTTGCGGTAACGAACCGTCCATGGCGCTTCTCCTGTAAGCTTGAGAGGCAATCTCATAGTCTTGCCTTGCAGGGTCTTGATAGCGCGCGAGCCTTCGATCTGTCCGAATGAGACCTTCGGCCTCTGGTGACGAACATTGATTTTGGCCTCCTGCTTCAAGAACTCTTTGCAGCCCATTCTGTCAGTCACACTAGCCAGGGCAAGCGTGTAGTCTCCACCTTTAGTCAAAGGGTCTGTTTTGATGGTGAACTGATGGCCTTCAATGTCTTTTTGAGAAAGGCGTTTTCTGCTACTACCACGAACGAGTTCGTACTCGACAGTGAATGGCCCTTGTCCACGAAGGTCGACATCGAAAGAGACTGCCTGATCAATGCAGACCTTACGATAAGGTGACGACTCCTTGAAGTTCGCGGAAGCTGAAGGTTTGACGTCCTGTTCAATGACCATGTCCTCTCCCTTGAGCTCATGTCCCTTGTAGACGTTATCGCTGATTTCAGAGAATCGGTAGGTGTAGTGACCGGCAGTAGGAGGAGTCAATTCAATCTGTCCACGCAAGCCGTTGACTTTCTCGGTATGTGTCACATGATGGGGACTATCCTTCTTGGTGATTTGATACTGGATGTTGAACGGAGGCGTTCCCGTGAGGTGGAAGTCTACACGTAGGCCAATAGGCTTGTTGGCGCATTTATCGAAGATTTCTTCTTTCTCGATGCGAAGACTGGGCTCTGCAGGATTCTGCAGCAGACAAGATGCGGGCTCCAAAACTTCACCTGCGCAGATTCCGGTGGACACACTGTGTAGCGTGTATAAGCCAGCATCCTGAACCGTGGGTCGCTGCGATTGATTCTTGATCGAGATGGACTTGATTTGAGCGAATTCGCTGTGGTCGCCGTTAGACAGAAGTTGACTTTCAGGGGTAAACTTGTATTCAAGGTTGTAAGGAGTTTCGAGGAAACGTCCGTTGCCCTTGCCTCCAGTAGAACCATACTGGACAGGCAGCGGAGTGGGTTGAGCTTTGGCGACCTTGAGAGGATGTTGAGAATCGCAGCCTGTCATGACAACGATTGGGCGTTCATGAACAGTCACGACCTGGTGAAGATGTGCGGCCTTTGTGGAAGGTCTGTCTTGGTCGTCATGCTGGCGTTCAGTGTAAGAGACGATGTTGCCAAAAGCATCCTCAACCTCGTCCATGGAGTAAACCCATTTCCCGCTTTCTCCCATATGCTCTCTGAGAGGCACAGTGACAGTCTGCGCACGTGCCCAAGAGATGTCCTTGGTATTCCTGATAGCCAGGGCATCGGAAGATTGCTGTATAAGAGGAGAAACAAAGTCGTCGGGTTGGATGCTCTGGAAATGGGCCTCCTGCTCTCTCTGGTTGGTGATTTTTCTGTACTTGATGCGCAAAGGGGGAGTTCCGGTGACCTCGAGATCTATGCCTGAAAGATCGCCCTTGCAAGCGTCAGGGGTCGTGGACTTGATGATGGCCTGGGGACAGGTCACAACAATGGTGTCGCCGACGCGCTTTCTTTGAACTTCCAGCTTGGACTCGTCCATGACTTTGCCTAGGATATATCTGCCAGTCTTCTTGGTCGGGTAGCGCAACAGCAGAGGCTGGTTCGAAGGAGGGTGTGAGGCTTGTCTGGCCGCCTCTTTCATCAACTTCTTTATTTCTTTGCCCGAAATGTGGATGGTTTCGTTCGTTGCACCGTCAAACTCGTAGCGCAACAAGTCAATGCTGACAGGAGTGGTCTGGTTGATCTGGATGGGAAGGTAGATATGGGGGTTCGACGAGTCGAGGCAGAAGGAAGTTTTGGCAGGGTTCAGGATAGCAGAGCCCTCGGGCAGAATGTGGATGATTTGCTTTCCCAGAATCAAGGACGAGTTGTGGAGAATGCTGGACTGTTTGACATGGTGGCCTGACACGCCCAGCTCGCGATCGTAGAAGATTTTACCAACAGCGGCCAGACCAGCGCCAACAGGCAGCTGGATGCGGAACATGAGGACGGCGTCCAGTGCAGCGTGACCCAGGAAAAGAAGCAGCATGGTCGCCGAAGACCACTCGAGCCAGGGAATGCGCAACTCGGGCAGACCGAACAGGAAAATGCCATCGAAGGCGACCCATTTCATAAACAGCCATAGCGATTCTGTTTCCTCCTCTTTCAGGTAAAAGTGGTCGTACATCTTCCAGCCCACCAGGGCCAGGTAGAAGCCGACGACATAGAGACGCTGCGTCGGCGCATCCAAAGTGTCGACGGGGATCAATGGGCCATCATTGTCTGGCGGTTGTCGCGTAGCAGCCGGCCGTAGCTGGGTGATGTCGGGGAGCTTCTGAGGCGTGAGGTTGTTGCGCCGTGTCGACTGCGGCGTCGAGGGAAAGGCGCCGGAGCGAAGACGAGGTGTGCCGTTCATCGCATGCTGCGAACCTTTGTCTGTCGAGGTTAAGAATGGAAAAGTATCCGCTTGGTTTGCTTTCTAAAACATGTACAAAACAATCAAGCTCGTCACACTCTTGGCGCAAGCGCGACCGAAACGCGTCGTCACCCTGTCCTACTCCAACTGATGCCTCAACTACACTTTCACTCATGTCTTCAATTCATGGAAATACAATGCCGTGACAATCTTCGAGAAGCCGCCAATTCGTTCTTTGAGCTAACCACCTCGTCGTCATGCCACCTAAGAAGAAGAGGCGCAAGAATGAATCAGCTACACCACAAAGCTCTTCCCCTCCTGAGCCAACCACGCCCAATTTAGAATCATGGCCAGGCTGGTGTGAGATTGAATCTGAGCCAGTTTGTCGGCATCTTGCGCCTCGGAAAATCTTATAAGGCTAACATTCGCAGGCTTTCTTCACCACAATCCTCAGAGACATAGGTGTTCGCCATCTCAGAGTCCACGAGGTCTTTGGCGTTGATGACGATGCTCTTGCCATTTTGCCAAAACCAGTACACGCAGTCATCTTTTTGTTCAGATATCAGGAGGATGAAACTGCTGAGCAGAGCCAAGAAAAGTCATGTCCATCTCACGTCTGGTTCGCCAACCAAGTAAGCCATTAGTTCTGTGCTTCTTCTCTGATTCTAACACATCAAGNNATTCCTCAATATGCTTGTGGAACAGTGGCTTTGCTCAACATCGTGAACAACATTCCGAACTTAGAGCTCGGTCAACCTCTAGAGTCCTTCAAAGACTATACGCAATCATTTGATCCTGTCGCAAGAGGTTATGCCATCGACAGCTTTGATTTTGTTCGCAAGATACACAACTCTTTTGCGCGGGATACTGATATGCTCATCGTCGACTCTGCAATGCACGACCGTAACGACAGATTGGTCAAGAAGCAAAAGACTGAAGCCGCAACTGCTGCGAGAGTGGCCAAAGCAGCCGAAAAGGCAGCCGAAAGAGCTGCCAAAACAGAATCAAACACGACCGCAGTAAGATCTAACCCCTCACGCAGAGCCAGAACCAGCAAAGTGGTGGTTGAAGAAGAGGAGGAGCAATCAGAAGAAACAGGCTTCCATTTTGTTGCTTATATGCCAATCGGTGACGACGTCTGGAAGCTCGATGGTCTCGATTCGTTCCCGACAACTATCGGAAAGATTCCATTTGCTTCTGGTCGGGACTGGTTGGACGTCGTTCAGACCTCGCTCAGCGTTCGCATGGCTCAGTACGAGGAAGGCCAGATTCAGTTCAGCTTGATGGCCGTGGTACAAGATCCGGTTATCGAAGACCGCCGAATTCTTGCACAGAACGTTTTGTCACTACAGAAAATTGAACTTCGACTCAACGAAGTATCTCAGGATTGGGGCAGTCACGCTTCCCCTGACCGTGAGGAGTCTACGTTGTTTGACGGAAGCGAGGAGTATGGGTTGACCAACGAGATAATTGCCCAGGCTGTTATACATGAGAACGTGGCACAGCAGCTGAAATCCAGCTGCCCCGACAGTCTTCTGAAGGTACGACAAGAATTGATGATCAACCAGGCTGGTTGTCGAGCACAGGTACGCGACTCGCAACAAGCAGAGATGATGGACGCAGAAGAGTCCATGCACCGCAGACATGATTATGGCTCGTTCGTCAAGGCATGGATGCAGGCGCTAGTAGACAACGAAGCGCTCAAGCCGTTGTTAGACGAAGAGCTGGGATGATAAATGATACGGCAAGTATCGCAAGCATTGCATTTTTGTTCAGAGATACCCTTTTTCTTTTTTCTTATACCATCGACTATAGAGACAGCACATGCGGCTTCAACGTCAGGGCATCTCGTTAGCGATTCTTGCTTTTGCTATGTCGGTTGGAAATAGTCATGCATTCTACTTTGCCAATCGGATGACATGCTTAGACAACTGATTATGTACAATATGGAAGCCATCCTTATGCCTGGCTCATGCCTGCATACTTCGCCTCCATATCCTTCGGAAATAACAATCGTTGGTATTTTTCTTGGAGAACGACAAGTACAGGCTACAATGAAAAGACCGGACGACCGACGTCGTACTCGACTCGTAAAAGCTAAGTACTGATGTCTTTCGTGTGTTGAACATCGAAGTGAACAAGCAAGACAGGGTCGTACCTTTATGATTGGTCTTATTCCCGTGATATCCCCGCGACTTCGCAACCCCAAAATGTTCGCGACGAAAATTTCCAACGTTCCAAACCAATACTTCTCATATCACCAACACCCATCGATCATTGACAAAGCATCCAATCACAGGACATAACGACCAACTTGCTACAGTAACACGATCAAAACACAACAACAAGAACAAAAACAACCATGGGCCAATACGACAGAAAAGCCCAATCGCAACGAAAACACGGCCCCATCCTCAGCAGCAGCACCTCCAAAGCCCCCTCCCGTCCTCCACCAATCGCAAAACCAGAATGGCGAGGGAAGTGGCTANCACCAAAAGCAAAGCCAAAACCCCATCTAGATGCACCTAAAACCCAGCCTCTTCCTCAAGACCAATTGTTGCCTGTAGAATTACAGCAATTGTGTTTGAATATCTTGAAAGATGCTCTTGGGGAAAAGTTGATGGATTTTGAGGAAATGAAGGGGTTGTTGAGGGAAGTTAACGAGGCTGTTTTGGAAGGAGAGTGGGAGAAGGCGTTGGGGGTAGAGGAGAAGAGGGAGGCGTATGCTGTGAGGTGGAGTCCGAGTCGGGCACTGGCATATGCGAATGTGTTGGCTTCGTTGTGTGAGCAAAGGCCTGAAGATGACTGGATTTCTCGCATATCCAATGCTTCATCGAGTAACACGGCAAAAGCCATCTGTTTTGGCGGAGGCGCTGCAGAGATCATGGCATTTGCGGGATTGCTTCGACATTTACGACCTACGGCTTCTGGAAAACAGCAGCAAGAGCTTGATGCTTTGACTTCGGATTCTGCTCCCGAAAACATCACTTCATTACTGGATGTCACACTCGTTGACTCTGCAGACTGGTCTTCTGTACTCGACAAACTAGTCAAGGCAACAACCACCCCACCACCACTTTCAAAATACGCATCCGCATCTGCCAGAGCAGCAAACACAGCTCTTCTCGCCCCCTCCACCCTCTCCCTCAACTTTGCCCACCACGACATCTTCACCCTCAAAACGCCCCAAGTCAAAGAAATGCTCGGAGAACAACCAGTCCTATGCACTTTCTTCCTAACCCTGGCAAATCTCTACGACACCTCCATCCCCAAAACCACAGCTTTCCTCTACAGACTCGATTCGTTGTTGCCTAGCGGCAGTGTGGTGCTTGTCATCGATTCGATCGGCGCCAGCACTTTTACTCCAATTCCTGATTCCGAGGAGGTTACCGAGTATAGTGTTTCTTGGCTACTATCTCGCGTGTTACTGGGCAAACCACAAGAACCCGTCAACACGCAAGGAAAAGGCAAANAAGCAATCGAGGAAGAAGAAGCAAAGATCCCTGAACAGCGATGGGAGAGAATCGTCAATGAGGAGATGAAAATCAATAGATTGGATGAAAAGTTGAGGTACCCGGGAAGTCTGGAGAATGTAAAGTATCAGGTTTTGGCGTATAGGAGGCGGTGAAGAAAGATGGCAGGCTGATTAGGAGAAGCTGAGAGTGATGTCTTTTGTAGCCTATACGATGTTGAAAGCTATGTGTAAATATGCATGTTAGCATTTTACTGCAATGAGAATTACTTAGCAGTCGCATAAAGGTCGTATTCTTGTCTGCTTTTCCAATAGTTAACCGCCATAATTTTCTGCATCGCACATCGAACCTCACATGCACAATCAATATATCCATCCTCATCAAAGAAACCGGAAGCATTCCCGGAGCATTGAGAGCTGCTAAAGTTCGGTGCTGCCTATACCAGCTAGACATCCCACTCCTTTTCCTCAATAAACAAAGTAGCGCTTGAGCCGCAAAAGAACCCGGATATTAAATCATGCTGATCGTCTGTGTTGAGGTAAGCATCTCGCAGCCGGAGTTGCTTTCCATGGCGTGATGTCTTGCAATGTCTGTATCGCAGCTGCGGTTATGTGCACAAATATTGCAAACTCGACCGAAACGTCTCAAGAAGCCGGAGCGAGTGGCTGTGTCACCGCGAGTTGCCTTGACGAATGCTTTTGCTCGTAGCGCTGTCCGAGGCTTTGCCGCCTCCCGCGCATGCCAATGTTGGGTATGTTGCGGATGCTTTTCTTAGAAAGCAGGTGCAGGAACTTGGGGGTGGGTATAGCATTCGATCGTACACGGAGAAGCACTACGTCAGACTGATGAGACGTGCTATTGTTCGAGCATCTATGCTTTCTTTCTCTCCTTCCTTAAGTAGAAAACCCAATGTCGGTAGATATACCGGCATGGCTCTCGGGAGCGGCTCAACGGGCTTCCCGAAGCTCTTTCCTGACAACCTCCACTGGAAATACTGAGTTGTCGTCTCGTCAAGCGCTGTGCCGCTCAAATACCTATACCGATTGATTTTGTTTCGTTGCTCATAGCCTCGACCGCATTGGGATCGTGCTGCCTGCCGTTCATTTTCTTCTGTTTCTTGCTTTCGGAGTTTGTTCGTTGCTTGATTCGTCATTGTCGAGCTTTCTTCCAGGAAGAACTCGAATAGCTTCCAGGGAAATCCATCAACCGTTCTGACGAGTCATGTACCCTGTACCATTGNNTCTGTGAATTTTCTCCTGTCAGTTTTCTGGACAAAAAGACCCAAGTGAAATCGAGATAAACCTACGTGATCCGGTGCATAGCTTGCATGCGTGTGAGGATCCATAATGGAGAGCTAGTTCATCTCCTTCTTCCAGACCAGTCTAGTTTCCGAGTCAGAGGTTTGCAATGGGGATCACTTTTGGGACAGGACATTGACAACAACTCACCTCTCTCATGGTTGTGGATTCACCCAGACGAACGCCGTCAAAGCTCAAATGTATCCTCTGGCGGTCAAGTCGAGGTATTGTGGAACTGGACAGACGCGTCAAGAAGTCTGCAACCGTGTCTTCTTTCCATGTCTCCTTCCAGACGTACAGATCACGGTCGTCGTTGATGCAAATTTGATATCTCTGTCGTGAACCCATGTCCAAGTGTGTGGAGAAAGAGAGAAAATTCGTTCTGCAGGGGACAGCGACGTTTTGTGTTAGACAGTCTCGAGTCTTTTTTGTTGTTGGTATCTTCTGGTAGGCAAACAGACCGCATTGGTATTTGCAGACAGAAACAAGAAACCCCTGGGCATGGTCGTGCCGCATACCAACCGGCCCTTATTTGTTGCCTTATCTAAAACTAAGCTTAGAAACTCCCCGCCTCGTCAAGAAGCACGTTATCTGCCGCTGGGTAATGCATTTTCCTTCATTGGGTTAGGTAACAGCAAACTCAAGGCGACTGTGTGTTTGGTCTGCACTATCATGCGTTTGCCGTGGCGCGCTGGAAAGCACAAGGTCGTCGTTTTGATTCGCGGTATGAATCAAGCAATAAGAAAAGTGGATATAGACGGGGCGCGGTTTTAGTGGTTTGATGCCAGACAAGCGACTGGGTAGCTGGAGACTTCCAATCAGTGTTCATTGGCCACCTCGGAATCACGTCTTCCTTGGTCGGCCGAGTAAAACCAGTCGGACCATGAAAATTGACAAACAGGCTTGAGTGCAGATATGGCTTATAGCTACTGGATGCCGGGAGGTAGTGGAAGCAAGGCTTGCATACCTTTCAGTTCCAAGGCTGCAGCAGCTGCAGTGGCTATTTAGCTCGAGGTAGATATATGGTTTTCTGTTCCGCTGTTTGTCATACGTCAGGATATGTCGCGGTTTCATGACAACCAGTCCACCCTAATTGGTGGCCGACAGACGGGAGTAGAAGCCGAAACTGGAGAATTTCGCGTAATACAAATAATGCGGCTCAATACGAGCCACGTTTTTGGAGAGAATTGCAGCCGTTCTGCATTGCGAAAAATCATGCTCCGAGTCCGAGCAAGTGTAGCACGTGTACAGCGTGTGTCTACAGCCGATGGATAGCGTGTGGCTTGCAGACTGCCTATTTCGACCTTGGTAACACTCGCGATTTGCTGAAATCCTTGAATATGCAGACGCATGGATGTGAAGACACCCTGTAGGCAGTGATGCAAGGTCGCCAAGCCTATGTTGAATCGTCGGAGACACCGATGCATGATACTCTTCCTGCAGATCAGGCTATTTGTTGTATTGCATTGCAGATACGTAGGCTTGGCGAGTGCGTATAGCTGTCCTCGAATCTCGAACCGCGCGAAGGTAGCTGGTCGTAATATTGATGAGAGATTGTCACCATTTCACAATCTGACCACACAAGGACGGTTGTTAGTCTCGGACCACCAAAGATCCGCCCCCGTCCGTCATAGGAAACGGAAGACACGAAGCAATGGGCGGCTCGCTTTTGCGCCTTGCTCGAACACGCCTTGCGATCTGTCGGAGCTGTGAGCTTGGTCAGCATTGTGATCTAGCGACGTGGATACTGCATGCTGTTGTTGGCTTTCCATCGTCTAACAGAATACCTTTTACTGTTTGCGGATTAATTCATGTCTCTCTCTCTATTAGTGGAGATGTGATGGTGGACGAATGGACGTTCGTGAAACCCAGGGATAGGCACGATCCGATAGCCGTCGATCGTGCAGAATACCGTCGGTGCCGTGGATCGGTGGCACGGTGAACGCTATGGCCCGCGCCGATGGTATGCACGACACGCGGTTCCATCAGTCGTGAGTCCGTTTGTGAGTCGTGACTCGTGGCGCAGTCATGAACTCGTTATCCTTGACCAGCATCCATTGTGAAGCAGATGCTGTTGATGGCATGAGATGAACATATCTAAGCATGGGAATCATGCCAAACCCTCGGGGTCAAAACCAAGGACCCATATTGTCATACGATCTCACCATATCGCAGTACCGCGTCAACAATTAGACGCCAGGACAGGGCGATCTCATGCGCGTACGCAAGTTAGTGAGAGATGTGTGGACAAGACCTTGTTTCCCCTGTTATGAAAAGACTTTTGATTCGTGGAACAGCAGAAGGCATGGATGGAGGTGCAAGCGCTGCTGAGTCGGACCTGAGATTGCCGCAAAGGTTGTGGGGAGAGACAGGGCGCATCTCCCAAGGTCATATACGATACAGGTCTGTTTTCTCGCTAGACAGGCTGCACCTAGGAGGCTCGCGATTCATGGACCAAAGTCATCTCGGAAGAGCTCTGACGAGTAAACACGTAGGGACTCGTTAACAAAGCTTGGCGGCTGTGATAGCGTGTCGATGCAATCTGGCTTGCATGTCGCGACGATGCATTAGATTCAGAGAGAGGCTGCGACAGCCATATTGGGAGTTGTCCACGTCCAGGAGTCGAAGTCGGAAGCAGGCAAGAAGGATGCTTGGCATAGAGTTAGGAAGGTACGTGGGGTGGCAGTGGTTAGCGGCTTCCGAGCAGACCGAAACAATGACGCTGCCCAGGAGAGACGATGACCTGGAAATCGGTGCAGGATTGCTGTTGCTTCTGACTCTTATCTAACTCGCTTCCTAAGGACCTATCATATATTCGTAGTGACAGCCGAAGCCGGAAGATATCATGTCTGGAGCCGACTTGCAGCGCATCGAGTCGTACCAAGTGAGCAGAATATCCGCCAAAGTTAAATCTATAGGCCGGCCAAAGCTGACAGCTGCGACTTAGTACCCGGCCACCCATGTGGGACACTTGAGCCCTGGACAAGAGAAGGCACTGCTGGCGTTCAAGGAGCTATGTCAGGAAAAGGGCTACTACAACCCGACAGGGGGTTCCAATGGACTGCCCAGCCACGATGACGAGACGATGCTGCGGTATCTGCGCGCTCGCAAGTTTGTACCTAGCGAAGCATTTGGCCAGTTCAAGGATACAGAAGACTGGCGCAAGGAGAACCAACTCGAGAAGCTCTACGACACCATCGATGTTGGCGAGTATGAGCAGACTCGTGTCNTTGGTTGGTTGATCATACCGTCGGAAGTCTGTCCACACGCTCACAAGCTGCAGTACCCCCAATGGACTGGCCGACAAGACCGCCGCGGTATCCCTGTATACATCTTCGAAGTCGCCCACCTGAACAGTAAGGCTGTCTCGGCCTACGAGGCTTCGACTTCGTCTAAGAACCAATCCGTGCAGTCTAAGATCCCTGCCAAAATGCTCCGTCTGTTCGCCCTGTACGAGAACCTCACCAACTTTGTGCTGCCTCTCTGCTCGGAGATGCCCAACCGCCCCTTCCCAGAGACGCCCGTATCGCAGTCGAGCAACATTGTTGACATTTCGAACGTTGGTTTGAGACAATTCTGGAATCTGAAGAACCACATGCAGGATGCCAGTCAGCTGGCCACCGCACATTACCCAGAAACTCTGGATAGAATCTTCATCATTGGAGCTCCTTCATTCTTCCCGACCGTCTGGAGCTGGATCAAGAAGTGGTTCGATCCTATCACTGTCGTAAGTCTTGTCCTAACTTGCCATGCAACACTATGTTCAACCCTATCGTTCTACTGATTTCGGATCACCTTCCTGCACAGAATCGACAAATCTCTGACCGATGAATAGTCGAAAATCTTCATTCTTTCCAAGCAAGAAATGTACCCGACACTCTCCAAGTACATCGAACCGGAGAACATCCCCGAGCAATATGGCGGCAAGTTGAAGTACAAGTTTGGCGATCTGCCCAACATTGATCCAGACCTCCACAATGTGCTTCAGTGGACCGCACCGCATAAGCTAAACGGCATGGACACAATCCCTAGCGGTCCCATCAGATGGGTCACAGAACCCAATGGCGACAGAGTTGCAGTTGCAGTAGGCACAGAGAACGGCAAGCCTCGCGACCGCGAGGTTGCCGTTGTCAAGGCATCCCAGCAACCCGCCCCTGCTGCCCCAGCCGCAAGCGAACAGGCCAGACAAGACGCCGAACTCTACAGAACCACCAGCGGCGAACACACACACCCACCCAGTCCCCCTTCAGGCGAAACCACCATGCCCCAACCCTCCTACGACGGCACCCCCGCTACCGCAACCCCCACCACCACGCTCCCTGTCCGCGAACACCACCAAGTTTCCTCCACGCAGACATCTGCAAACCAGCCCAGTACAAACAGAACAGGCACTTCAGGTACGAGCTACATTGCGCAATCCCACACGCACGCCCACGGTACCCTCGCCGACGGCACGCCCGACAAGCGCGAAGGCACTTTTGGCGACACTTATGGCGTAAACGAACCTAACACTATCGGTCAGGCGCCTAAAGAACACCCCATGCCCGAGGCAGAGGTGCCGCAGCCCACGTATGTGGAACAAGCCAAGGAGGTTGCGGGAAATGCGTATAGCACTGCTGCCAATGTGGGCGCGAGCGCGTTGGCTGCTGTGGGCTATGGCACCAAGGAGGAAAATAAGGAAGTGATTGAGGAGGCTCCCAAGAAGCCCGAGGATCCGAGAGTGGATGCCATGGGTGACAGAAATCTTGAAGAGTTCCTGCGCAGCAAGTATGAAAGTCCTGCTGCTGCAAAGGCGAAGGAGTGAAAAAGGAATGTGGTTTGATCTAGAGGATGACAGTCACAGGCATGGCGTGACTATTTCTGGCTAGTAAATAGATACTTCCTAGGATAGGATACATCATCTTTAGCAATATCTCAAAACTTCTTGTAGAGCCAATAAACTGAAAAGCGTGGATCAACCAGTATCAACCAGTATTCACAATCAACCAAACACGGGTTCAAGTTGTGCTTTGAACGTATCGTAATATACAGACTTTTTCTTCGACAGCTGCTAGCAGGAAATAGGTAAAAGAAAAACAAAAAGTCTATGAGGGGGTAAAACAAAGGGAGAAAGACTCTTGTGATTTATTTGCCCTTTCTGACCCACTCCTCGACGGCCTCACGCACGCCCTGAACCTTGTCGACAGCCTGGTAGTAACCCATCTGCGAGTGCGCCTTTCCAGTCTCGACAAAGTGCGAAACGCCGTCGCGGACGCGGATATGGTTGTCACGGATAACGGGGTACTTTTCCTCGTACTTCCAGACCAAATCACCGACATTACGGGTGGTGATGGGCAAAACAGCATACGAGGCACCCACACCAGTAGCCACGGGCACGATACCGCGCAGCAAAATGTTGCGGTTGCGGGCAACGATGCTGCCGGCCATTGCAGCCACCAACACGTAGACTCCACCAGGCAAAAGACGTTCACCGCTTTCTCTGGGNGGAGCGAGGGATTGCAATGTGGAGATGAAGGAGTGCTCGAGGTTGAGGGCGCGGGTGAGGCCGGCGTCGATGTTGTCTTCGGCTTTGACGGCCTGGGCGTGCAGGAAGACGCGGGCGCGCTTGACTTGCTCAGCGAGGCGCTGGGTGGGTGTGGGAGAGGCGGGTTGGCCGAGGACGCGGGCGGCGACGGTCTCGGCAGTCACTTTTGTGGATTGGGGTTGGTTGTCGCGGACCGGGGGAGTGACGGGCTCGGGGTTGAGGGTGGTCGCGTGGATGGCGGCGGGGGAGGGAGTGGCTGAGAGGGGAGTGTCGTAGATGGGCTTGCGCGTGTGCTGCAGCATGGTGTGAGACATGATTGAAGGTTGGGTGCTTGAAGAAGGTCGTACGTGTTGGAGCTCCTCGGCGTAGGCGCTTCTTGGGTAGAGAGCGAGCGAAGCCATCGTCAGGGCTGCCACGGGCGCGGCNCGACTGCGTAGAAGATTAGTGAAGGTCAATTGGCATGCGCATATTCACAAGCTTCACTCACATGCCGTAGGAGGGGCTGGAAGGCCATTGTGAGGGAGTCGACGGCGGGTTGGACGTGCGTATCTACAGACAAGACGAAGGGCAGAAGTGTGAGCTGCGCCGGCTGCGGCTGCCTCTCTCCACCCTCGGAGCACAAGTCCCCGGTCGACAGTCGTCACATCCACCAGAGACAACAGATGCCTTGAGCTTTCTTGACAGCACTCGAGAATGCTCAAACCTCCCNCGATAAGGCCTTGGACATGCGCCAAATGTCTTCGACATGAACACCGTCGCCGTCTAGCCACCGCCGCTACCTCCGCAGCCTCACAATCCGCTTCCGCCCCGCCGCCGCTTGTGTCGCATCGGGACCCAAAGACGTCGCACCAGGATGCTACTCTACGCCAAATCTTCGACTCGCAGCCCTTCTGGAAGGACTTTTCTGCTAGACAGACCCATTCCTCAAGGAAATCTCTAGGTCTCTTTCAGAACCGCTACCTCACCAAACCCGAAGGCTTCGAGCATTTTGCTTCCATCACACTAGCAAAATGCAAGCGCATAGTCACGAAGGTCCTGGCATACAGCAGCGTCGAACAGTATAAGAGCATTGCAAAAGACTTGGACCGTTTGAGCGACTTGCTATGTCGAGTCATTGATCTCTGCGACTTTGTTCGCTCCACACACCCGGATCGCAACATACAAATTGCTGCCACTCAGGCATATGCCCAAATGTTTGAGTACATGAATGTGTTGAACACAACTACTGGCTTGAACGACCAATTAAAAGCTGCTCTTGCCATCCCTGAGGTTACCACATCATGGAGCGAGGAGGAATTGACTGTCGCCAACATTCTGGCCAGAGACTTTGCAAAGTCGGCTATTGACCTCTCGGATACCGATCGTCAGGCCTTTGTCGAACTTTCCAATGAGATTGCTGAGATTGGCCCCGAGTTTGTTGATCAAATGGTACCAGAGACGTCGCTTCTTAAGCTTCCTAGCAGCAAGTTGAAGGGCATGGATCCTCTGGTTGTGCGGCAGTTGACCAGATGGGGCAGTGTCTCGCTGCCTACAATTGGCATGCCCGCTTCTCTAGCTCTACGTACTGTAGAAGATGCAGACACCAGACGAGAGATTTACATGGCCAACCGCACATCAGCCAGAGCAAACATTGAACGTCTAGAACATTTGCTGCATAGACGTGCTGAGCTTGCTCGTCTTTCTGGGCATGATTCTTTTGCACATATGGCTTTGTCTGATAAGATGGCAAAGAGCCCTGAAGCCGTGGTCAAGTTCTTGGACGCGCTGGCCGCCGACAATGCTCCACGTGTGCAATCAGAGGTGCAAGAATTGCTGGAGATGAAGAACTCGGATGCTCGTAGTGATAATTTCCCAGGTGAGCTCAATGCTTGGGACAGAGATTACTATCAACAGCGCCTCTTGTCTTCGATGAGATCAAAGACTCGCACTCCGGATGTGCTTTCAGCCTACTTCTCCCTCGGCACCGTCATGCAAGGATTATCACGCCTCTTCCACCGCCTTTATGGCATCCGCCTAGTGCCAAAGGAAGCTGCTCCTGGCGAAACCTGGAACAACGACGTGCGCCGACTGGATGTGATAGACGACCGCGAAGGCCACGTCGCAGTAATATACTGTGATCTCTTCGAGCGAGCTGGAAAGTCTCCCAATCCAGCCCATTTTACCCTGCGCTGCAGCCGCCGCATCCTCCCCGACGAACTCGAAGAAGCAGCAGCTCTACGAAATGCAACGGGTGATCTCTTCTCCACCGCCGAAGAAGCCGCCACCGATGGCTTGTCAACAAACAAATCCCACCGCGACAACAACGAATTGTATCAATTACCCACCATCGCCCTAATCTGCGACTTCGCCATCCCACAAGGCGGAGCCACTAAACGGCCTGCCCTCCTCACCTTCCGCGAAGTCCAAACACTGTTTCATGAAATGGGACATGCATTACACTCCATCTGCGGACGCACCGCACTCCAAAATGTGAGCGGAACACGCTGCGCCACCGATTTCGCAGAACTGCCTTCGGTGTTAATGGAGCACTTTGCCTCTGCCCCCGAAGTACTTGCTCTGTATGCTCGGCACTGGGAAACCGATGCTCCACTCGATGCGACCAGAGTTGCCGAGAGAGTAAATCTAGACACGCATTCCCAAGGCACAGAAACTGAAGCGCAGATCTTGTTGGCAATGCTGGATCAAACCTATCATTCTAAATTGCCGTTGCGTGAAGGCTTTGACTCGACAAGAACGTATCACGATGTCTGGCATAAATACTCTTCGTTGCCTGAACCAGTAGGCACATCTTGGCAAGGCTTCTTTGGGCATTTGTTCGGTTATGGAGCTACTTATTACTCGTATCTATTTGATCGCGCTATTGCGGGCAAGATATGGAAAGATGTGTTCAAGAGGAGTGCAGCGGGGGCTGTGGATCCAGAGGCTGGAGCGAGGTTTAGGGACGAGGTGTTGAGGCATGGTGGTGGTAGGGATGGGTGGCATTGTGTTGCTGGTGTGCTTGGGGATAAAGAAGGAAGACTTGCTGAAGGTGGTGAAGAGGCTATGGGGATGGTTGGACAGTGGGGTGTTAAGGATTAGATGGAGATGTACGTGTGTATAGCTGTGTAGATATCGCGCTTCCCTGGTCTTATCGCAAGATTAATCGCCTCTCATGAAAGTAGTCTTTTGCATATGAGTCCTTTTTGTACATTCTATATATGCTGTTTTGTCTCGCTAAGTAGCTGTGCTCTCTCCCTGTCCATCCTTGACTTCCTGGCCCTTCGGCACAATCTTTAGCGAAAAATCCACATGCTTGGTGCCCTGGTGGATACTACTCGACGAAATGACATCCACATCATCACTAACATAATCACTCACATTGTCCTCGGTCAAGCCACCACTAACCTCCACAAGTGGCCCNCTAGGCCCACTTCCATATTTCTCTTTGAGGCTTCTCGCTGCCTTCTTCATCTCCTCTGGTGTAAAGTTATCGAGCATTACTACATCAGCACCTGCATCACAGGCTTGTTCTGCTTCGTTGAGGCTCTGGCATTCTACTTCCACCTTGATAGCGAAACCTCCTGCTGCTTTTGCTGCAGCAACGGCGGTGGCGATGTTGTTGTTGCAAGCCCAAATGTGGTTGTCCTTGAGCATGGTCATGGTGGACAAGTCTTGACGATGGGGATCGCAGCCACCAACAACCATGCCGTATTTCTCAACAAGGCGGAATCCAGGAGTGGTTTTTCTGGTGCCGGCGAGGGTGTTTTTGTAGCCGGCGTTGCGGAGGAGGGTGAGTAGGGAGTGGGATCTATTTGGTGTGTTAGTGTCTTGGTGGTGAAGACGAGGGGCAAGAAGAGGGGGATTGTACTTTGTGGCAATTCCTGAGCATCTGGCTACTACATTCAAGGCTACGCGCTCGCCGAGCAACAGGTTCCGTGTAGGTCCTGTCACGGTGGCTACGTGTTGCTTTCCATTTTGGCCTACGAGGTCGCCTTCGCTGACCAACCACTCCACTTTACAGTCCA
This sequence comes from Aureobasidium vineae, assembly GCA_903819635.1. NCBI lineage: Eukaryota > Fungi > Ascomycota > Dothideomycetes > Dothideales > Saccotheciaceae > Aureobasidium > Aureobasidium vineae. Next base: position 3,015,964 of record CAIJEN010000001.1, on the reverse strand, counting down.
GTTGTTTGAAGATTTCGTCCACGAAAGGTACACCAGCGAGAATACCGGGCGATTTGGCGAGCAGGCGGGCAGTGGCGGGCGCAGCGCCTACAACGAAACCGCCATAGTCAAAGGAGGGTGTGTCTTCAGCTAGCCAGCCGCTGATGACGGCGGTCCAGGATGGTGGCAGCAGGTGTGCTGGGTTGCCGTGGGCGGGTGCTCCAGAGGAGATGGGCATGTTTGGTAGAGATGTGTGTTTGCGGTTTCGTGGTATCAAGTCAAGCACGTCAATGACAGAGTCCAGAGCTCACATCGACACGGCGGGGTTTCGCGGGGTTGTTCCTTCCCGATCGTGCCCGTGCCGGCAACATGATATCCCGACATCGCCCTGAACTCTAAACGCCAAAGCAGACCTCGACTCTTGGAAGGACGGGGAATGCGTGAGACCCTAACTGCAGATTCATGGTTGAGTTGCATGTCTCACACCATGATATGCCGTTGCTCTACACAAGGTGTAACTGTGTCTGGGCAATGCATGTACGCATGTGGCAGTCTCTCCGAGAATGACTCCGTTACCGAGCTCACGGTAGACTGTAAGGCACACACTATCCGAAAGCCCTCTTTGTTCTGCACTCTATCTAGCTTCCTGTCGTGTTGTCAGTTACGCGCCGGCTAAAGAGCCTTGAGAGAAGCATGGAAGGTCCAAGCCTTCGTCGCCGAAGCGAACAACCGGCTCATGTTCCGTCTGCCGTCTTTCTTCCGGCATATGCAGGGCTGTTGTTGTAAAGTGCATTGCAATAGATGAGCTCGAAGCCCTCTCGTCACGTCCTCGAGTCATGACTTGCTCGCATCGCTTGTCGTTTCGCCAGGTCAGGGTGTGGTTAGACATGGAGTAAGGACACATTCAATGTGATAAGGACCCCAATGATCGTCGCTTCCCCACGGAACAACAACCCCAACATCGCCTATCTTGACCCTTATCTACTCGCGACCCCAAGTCATACCCCGCCTTTGGACAACCTTCGGAACAGCAAAGAAGCAATCTCGTCCAATCACGCTCAGACATCGTCACTGACCCTGTCGATGGGCTCTGATACAATTGCGGGAAACTCGTGGTCCCTGCTTATCATCTCGCGTGGTGCACCGAGATACGATGTGGCCGCAATCGGTGTTGGGGTAATTCATGACTAGCATCTCCAACGTGTACTACTCAAGTATGAGTGCCCACTGCTCCTCCTGACCTCCATCGATCAGCATCTCGTCCATTGTCGACACAATCCACCATGTCTTCTACAGCATCAATCCAGGAGAAGGGCCTCCACGTAGGATCACGACCAGGAGATGCAGAAAGACTCGAAGGCATCACCGAAGATTTTGAAGTCTTCAAGCAGACAGAGGGTGGAGTCAACTTCCGAACCGTGGGATGGCCAATGGCTACCGTCATCTTCCTCAAGACTATATTCGCCCTTGGTGTTTTATCGATCCCAGCAGCAATGTACTCGCTAGGTGCTGTTGGCGGTGCACTCAGTGTCATTGGATGGCAAGCCCTCAACACCTATACCGCAGTACTACAAGGAGACTTCCGAAACAACCATCCGAGATGCCACAGTATCGCCGATATGGCTGGAGTGGTCGGAGGACCTATCATGAAGGAGCTTACAGGCGCCTTGTTCATTATCGCATATGTCATCCTTACTGGCTCTGGTATCGTCGGTGTATCCATTGGCATCAACGCTCTATCGCATCATGCTGCCTGTTCAGTTTGGTGGGCTGTGCTGGCTACTGTCTGTGTGGCTCTCGCAGCCTCAGTCCGCAAGTTCCACCAGATCGGCTTCCTTACTTGGATCGGGTTTGCCTCCATCTTCATCGCCGTTTTTATCCTTGTCATCGCAGTCACCACTCGAGACCGTCCTGCCGCTGCACCTCAGACCGGCGACTACGAGTTTGGCTTCTACGCCATTGCCTATCCTAGCTTTGCTGCTGGTATGGTTGCTTCTTGCACGATCTTCGTGTCTGGCGCTGGTACCAGTGCTATGCTCCCTGTCATTTCCGAGATGAAGAACCCAAGAGACTATCGCAAGGCCTTGCTCATCTGTATGGCCATCGTCACAGCCGCATATCTTAGCTTCAGTCTTGTTGTCTATCGCTGGTGCGGAAAATGGGTGGCTAGCCCTTCTCTAGGCGTAAGTTATACTGTTTCCAAATCTCACCTGACATCTCTAACAATCCTTACAGNNAGTGCTGGTCAAACCATCAAGATGGTATGCTATGGCATCGCCTTGCCCAGTTTAGTCGTCAGCGCCTGCCTGTACCTTCACGTCGCCGCAAAATACATCTTCGTCCGTGTTCTTCGCGACTCGCGTCACCTCCAGTCCAACACCATCGTTCACTGGACCACATGGCTCTCCTGCACCTTCGGTCTTGCAATTGTATCTTTCCTTCTAGCAGAAGCAGTCCCCATCTTTGAGTACCTGCTTTCCCTCGCCGGTAGCATTTGCTTCGCTCCTCTGGCCATTTCGCTCCCTGCTTGGCTGTGGATTTACGATCACTGGGAGCATCGTAAGGGTAGTGTTGGAAAGCAGGTTTTGTTCTGGATGCATGCGCTGTTTATCCCCTTGGGTATATTTGTTTGTATCGGCGGCACTTATGGTGTTGTGGTGCAGATCAAGGAGGCATACGCTTCTGGACAGATTGGAAGTGCTTTTTCTTGTGCTGACAACTCGAACTCTACTTGAGGGATGGGTAGCAGGGTTATGTGTTTATGTTTGTGACGAATTCATTTGCTTTTTGAATAATCGATGGAACTTTTTTCTTATCGCTAAGCAAAGCGCATTCTTTCATGCAGACGCACTTCCAAGGAAGGAGCATACCTGTCATGTAAAAGCTGTCTCTCAGTTTGCATATCAGCAACTTGCCCTGTTGTCAAAATGCAAGAATCAATCTTGGTCATCATGCTCTGCCACTGGAAGTCCTGCTAACACAAGGATCGAGTCCGGTCTCTCACTGGATACCCAACACCTCAAACCTCCCTCGTGCATCTCGACAACAGCCTCCCATGTCACCTCATACTCTTGAGAAGCATCTTCTACCACCCCTAAACCCTCTCCTCCACATCTCCATCACCCTCTTGACTCTCTGCAGCCCATCACAAACCAATCTTCTTCCTCAACTCCTCACGATCACCAGGTCCCTATCCTATGGCGCTGAAATTGCAATTCTTTTTTTCTCGCATTCCTTGCATTTGGATGCGGTGTCGGTGCCTGGTTTGCATTCGATACGCGAGTAGGTGCAGGAGTCGCAGGATTTATACTTTTGGGGGAGGATGTGGTGGTTTGTGGAGGGAAGGTGGGAGGTTGGGGAGGGGTGGGTTGGTTGGAGGAGGCAAGGGGGTGTTTGGAGAGGAGGATGCAGGGTTGTGGGACCAGATTTGGACGCGGCCGTGGAGGCGGGAGTAGTAGGATGTTGCTGTGAGAGGGAGGGTTAGTTGTGGTTGTGATTGGGGTAGGAGATAAGGAAGATTACTTACGGATGCCTTCGCTGTCGACGGGCACATCGAGGGGTAGGTCTGGATAATCTGGGTGCTCTGGACGAGCTCCAGGGGCTTGACGAGAGGAAGGCTTGGGTGTGTCCTGAAGATTGAGAGTTGTGATATCCAGGGGGATCTGCTTCTCAACGGAAACGGGCTTCTTTGCAATGGCTTTGCCTTTGCCTTTGTGCTTGATGACATTGGTTTTGTGGACAGTGTTTTGCTTGTCGGTTGTCATGTCGTTTTCTTCAGCTGCTGATACCGGTTCCTCGTCGCCGATGGTGCCCGGTGAGGTAGGGGCTCCGGTCTCATCTCTCCAACCGACAGGCTCGTTGGTGCCGGGTCCAAAGACGACGATGTTTGATTCAGCACTTGAACTGGAGTCGTCATCATCGTCATCGGCCCGGGGTTTCTTTCCAGTAGACTTTGAAGTAGAGGGAGGATCGATCTTCTTGCTAGGGGCTTTCGACGTCTTTTTGGAGGAAGGTTTGGTAGTAGTGGTGGGTTTAATAGCAGCTAAGACCGGCCTCTTTCCACTGGATCTGGTTCTCATGGCGTGTTCGTTGTTAGCCATGGTTTTTGGCTTGTGTTGACCTTGTCAAGGCAGGAAAGATGTCTTGTGGATGTTGAGGAGCGAACAGGGGTTTATATCTGACAAGAGTTTGATCGAGAGAAAGAGCAGAGAGAAGGAGACATTGCACAAAAATATCGAAAAGGTCTGTGAAAGCCGGAAGACATCTCACACCACGACATCATGGTTTCCGGAAGTTTCTGTTGTTCGTCGTCGAGTTGCAAGACAATGCCGGAACAGTTTAGATGGTCTTCAGGCAACATACAATGGGGTACATGACCTTAGTTTGGAGAGTCGTAACGATGTCTATAGAAAGACATTGTCTTTAGGGGCTTTCATTGACAACATATTGCATCAAATCAAGCAAACTAAGACCACCCATCTGGATCGTCGGTTCAATATGGTCTGACAATCGTTGCGTCCCAGCACGAGGGATTCAGTCGACAGCCGTGGGAAGACGATGTCTAACGAAAAACATATCGACAAGGACCCAAGGAGCGAAAGTATCGTGGCCTGAAACATATCCTACCAAAGCAAGCAAAATTAGATCACCACTCTCATTTGCTGGTACACCATCGATGCGACAACTGTTCTTGCGTCCCAGCACGAGGAGTATCCAATTTACTGATCGCAAGAATGCGATGTTCAAACCGACCCTTGTCGACGAAGACCCGAGGAGCGAAGGAGTCGTGGTCTCGGTATCAATCAAGTCGTGCCCAGGCAGCATCGGAGACTTTCTTGGCCATTTCCCACAACTCACTTGCTGGGAACCTGCTGAGGCTGGTTGATCGCAAGGATGATCGGTGATCGCCTAGGAAGAGTTTTTATACGATCCAACTACTGCTTTTGGTGGAAGTGAGAAACAATATAAGTCAGTAAGATGTAGAAGTTCAGAGACTTGAAGCTCCCTGTGCAAAGACATTGATATAAAACCAGCTATAGAAATGCACAATACTTTGTGGAACAAAGTGAGTTCCAGTGAGACAAACGTTTTAAATGTTCTCCCTAGGGAAGGACAAAAAGGGACGTCCCACGCCGACTTACCAACTGCCTTTATCTTGCTCCGAGCAGGTCACGGGTCAGTTGGTGAGGCGAAATGTTCAGACATATCGGCCTCGCTGGGGATCGAACCCGGAACATGGTGCAGGTGGCAAGCCATTGCGCCAACGGACCGCTACATGAGATAAGTCAACTCCGCTGTTTATGACATCTATGGTGAGATTGGTTGCCTTGGCGATGACAGACTTCTTGTTCGGGTGTTAAGCGAAACAGAGGAAGTCGCGATTTCCTTTGTATGCTTCTCAATCTTTCACTTGAGGTGGAATATGATATATACAGGTACAAACGGACATGCCTTGGGTGAAAAGATAATGAGATGTATGATGTGCTCGTTCGTCCAGTTCAAGTTTTTCGTAATTGCATGAGATAAAGGAAAGTGCAAAATACCAACCGTCTGCATCTCCATGCCTGTCCACCTTGATCACAGGTCAGAAAGATATTCCCAAGCACTCTCATCACTCTCTGTCCTTCACATCCCAAGCCTGGTCCTCCAGCCAAGCCTTGAAACTCTTGAAGCAGATCAATGTAGCAGAGCCGCCGCATGCCCAATAGACACATCCCCAGTCCAGCGTTTCCCATTCATCCCAGCTGCCAGCAAAGTCATCGATAGACCGCTCGATGATTCGTTTCCCGTCGTCATTCAACATCTCGTACACCTTCTTGTAGTGTTCACGCATCTGTTGCATCATTTGAGGAGGGATAAGCCATACATCATCGATGTCTTCGCTGGCTACACAGATAACATTGGTGAAGATGGGAGGCTCAGGAAACTCTTCGCCGTGTGTTGGAAGATCTTTCTGGTAGTTGGCGAGCCAAGGATGAGATAGTTGATCAAACACAAGCTCGTATTCACTGTAGTCGAGCCAGTCGATCTCATCCGTGGAGCGAAGAGGCGGACCAGGGAAGTAGCCATTCCAGATGCCTCCAAACCCATTACTACTACGCAGGAAGGTCTTGAAATCATCAGGGAGAGTTATGTTGAGCCTTTGTTCCAGATCCGAAATTTGCTGTTCTGTGGCGGGTGCTTTGTAGAGCGAAGTGGGTTGTTCCTGATCCATCTCATCACAGAACGAGTCTGATTTCGCCACTGAATCGTCGTTGCACGACTGAAGCAGCTCAGACATGGAGTCGGGACCTTGGGGTGACGGACCATGCCAATATCGCTGTCGGGATGCCTCAAGGAGTTTGGCGGCTCGAGAGTCAAGTTCCTGAGCAGACAGTCCCCATATCTTGGCCAAAGCCCCGGACATGAACACCGGTACACAACGAGGAGAATCGACCAGATAACAATCCTCCCATTTGTTGGAGATGCGTTCTAAAAGGGACACCAAAATCTCATGGACCTTGGCATCGGCGGAAGGATCAAAACCGCGTTCCTCGGCCAACTTGACAGCAAGGTCTAGAGCAACTATAGGGGCTTGCGTCCTGTAAGAGCTGGGGTGATCATTTTCGGGCGACATGATTGCAGTAATGCCGGCTTCGTCTTCGGTGCGCTGGTCTTGCAGGACATAATGGGGCCATTGTAGACCTTCTCGATCTTTCAAGTTTAGGTATTCGTTAATGTAGGCATCTGTCTTCATCTTTTCGGGAAAGCCGGCGGGAAAATGAGTCTTGCGCCAATACGGCACCATGGCGCGCATGCCCGCAAATTCAAGATTCTGGAGTGCTGGACGAGAGTAGAAGAGCTCTACAAAATCGCGAGCAGCATCTACACGGCCAAGCAAGATGAGACGAAGAGCGATACCCAAGATGCAGTTCTCCACAGCCTCCAGGTGTGGTATTGAAAGGATGTAGGCCGGTTTAACAAGGGGATCAGGCGGAGAGGCCATTTTGCGTGGACGAGTGGTGAAAAGGAAAGCAGAATTAAAAAGAAGGAAGACTAACAAAACATACCCAGGTTAGACTTACAAAGACGTATTTCTATATAGACGGCAAATGTTAGACTGACTCGCAGGCAGGCAGCAGACGCGCGAAGGATTGACAGCGTGAGGTCGTGTTTGTGGTCGGCGTTCGGTGGAGAGGGCTCCATAGACAGTAACTTCCCCAGCGCGTCATCAGAAGCCTTGAGTTGGCATCAGCGAACAGCTTTCCAAAATAACACGCCGCTTTCACCAAACATGGCGCTCGACGACTACCACCGGAATCAGGACAATGATGTTCGCCTGGTCGATTTCCTGGACGACAAATTACAGGCCTTTGCCGACCTGGACACGCTAGATTCTTTACTGGACAGCGTCAAAGCACAACAGGACTTGCTTAAGCAGCAGGTATGTGACAAATGCTAGTACTTCGTGTTCTGCGTTTTCTGACCACCAAGACAGCTTCATGATGCCCGTAACGACCACAACATCGCCCAGCAAGCCTCAGACCAGCATGCCACCGAGATCAAACAAAAAGGCGCCGCCTTCCAACGAGACCAACAAGACCTCGACCGCCGTCTTCAGGTTGTCACACAATCAGAGACCAGTGACGATGCCTTGCAAAAATTTGAATCGAGTATGGAACGTCTGAGGAAGCTGGACATGGCCTCAGGTTACGCTGAGATGCTACAAGAGGTGGACACGTTGCGACAAGAGTGTAGCGAACAGCTGGGCAAATCCGACAAGGCTGCTTTGACAGCATACAAGAAATTGTCAGCCCTCGCTACCGGTCTACAACCTTTGTCAGAGGCAGCAGAGGGTGCTGCTCCTCATCTCATCGTCCACGTCTTGAGGACTGCCCACAGTGCACGCACTCAGATTGAACAGGCATTTGCGGCCGACTTTGAAAAGACCTTGACCAAGATGGGCTGGCCAAAGCAGGGCATCTCAGTACCCCCGGGTTTGCAGGCAGAATGGAACATTCACATCGAGAAGCTCATCGACCTTCAAAAGTCCGAGCTGATCGCTGCAGATGTAGCAAACAGTGAAAAGACGTCGAAGGACGAACCTGCTGTCTTGCTCCCTCTTGAAATCATGGTGCGATCGCTCGAGCTTCGTTTCAACTACCATTTCTCTGGGGATCGTCCGACCAACCGTCTGGACAAGCCCGAGTACTTCTTGAACCATGTTCTTGATCTCATCAACAGCTATTGCGCATTCTTCCAGGCAAACTTGCAATCACAGCTTTTGGCTAACTTCCGAGGCTCTGATCTTGCATTAATCCCTGCCTACATCGATGCGACGTCGGCTCTCATCACTGCTTTGATCCCTATGTTGCAGAAGAAACTGCAATCGATCCTTCCTCAAGTCTCAGAGCAGCCTCAGCTTTTCAGCAATTTGATGCATGAAGTCATGACGTTTGATGCTACCATACAAGAGGAGTGGAATTATACACCGCTTTCTCCTGCCACCATCTGGCGTGGTCTGGCGCATTACATCCTCGAGAAGCAGTCCTACTTCACAAAATGGTTGACTGTAGAGAAGGACTTTGCTTTAGTCCGCTATCAAGACATCATCTCTGATCGCTCGACTGGAGAGATTGATTACGACTCAGTATCTACGGACAGCACTAAGCCCACCAAAGCGGCCGTCCGTGTGAATGATCTTCTCGAGACCATCACAGAGCGCTACAAAGCTTTGTCGTCGTTCAGTCAAAAGTTCCGATTCTTGACCGATATTCAGATTGAGATCTTCGATCGGTTCCGCGGCCGGATATATGACAGTCTGCAAATCTTTTTGACAAACACCACTGCTGTTGGACGTGCCGTTCACGGTGTTTCCCGAGAAGAGCAAGCTGAGCTTGCCGGAGTCAACGGCATGAATCACCTCTGTCGTATCTTTGGCTCTGCAGAGTACCTTGAAAAGGCTATGCGCGATTGGAGTGACGATGTCTTCTTCCTTGAAATTTGGGAGGAGTTGCAGTACCGAGCANCTCAAAAGATCGACATCAAGGGCGACCTAAACATGGCTGAGATCGCAGCAAAGACAAACGCTGCCATCAACGACGCAGGAGAGAATCAAGAACTCGAGGGCGCCCTGTTTGAACAGATGGCAGCCGCCTATCGCAGACTGCGTGTTCGCAGCGAGGAAGTCATCTGTGATACCCTGATCTACCACACTCGCGACGTTCTGAGACCGTATGCTCGTATCAACCCTTGGGCATCTCTCTCGGCTGCAGGTAGTGGGGATGAGACCAGCTTGACTGCCGAGCTTGATCCTCCTCTTACTCTTTTGGACACGCATCTTGCTTTCTTGTCTCGCGCATTGTCTAAGCCTGCATTGCGTCGTATTTGTCGCGTTGTCGGTCACAGTCTCCAGATCACGCTCTGGGATAGTGTGCTGCTCCGACACTCCTTCTCAACTGCTGGCGCATCACAGTTCATGTCTGACTTCAGAGGTATTTGCAGCGTGTTCGATCGCTACCTCGGTGCCGGCACTGGACGAAACGTCATGCAGCGTCTTGACAATGGCTTGACACTTCTCGATTTACCCGTGAGAGGAGAAATCCCTGTCGAAGTCGATGCAGAAGGCTCTGATGAGGCAGTTTCGGAAAAGAAGTGGGGACTCTTTGAAGTCGAGAGAAGGGTATTCATGGATAACGAGGCTGCTCGAGATGTGTTAGAAGAGATGGGCTTGGAGGTCTTGACTGAGAGCGACGCTCGCGCTGTCCTTGGAAAGCGAGTGGAACTTAGCAGTTAAGAGTTATTTCGCTGAACGTCCTTCAAGTACTCGCAAGCCCTCAAACTAAATTCACTACAGACACGTCGCTGCATCCGGGTCCTGATTGTTTTACTGAAAGTGGAGTGTCAGAACTTGTTGGGCGGCTGGTCGTGACTTCCTGGGCCAACAAACATCGCACTTGCCTTCCCTGCTTCCCAGCGACGCAGCCTTCCGATCTGATGGCTGCGCTTTCTCTCCATGCCTCTACACTCATCTTTGACTTTGCCACCTTCGCACTTGACTTTACCATCTTCTCCATCCTGCCTCACAGTCCTCGTAAACATGCCTCCATCATCGCCGTCCTCTTCGAGTCACACTCCCAATCACACATCATCGCTCACTCCACCTCTCGATCTCGGATCTACGCCAGAGCCACCAGAACCACACACAAGTATCATGTCGCCAGCCAAAGAAGAACCAGCACCAATCGCCAGTGCATCAGCCCTCAAAATCACCAAGCCCAACCAAGCAGGATTCCCCTTCTTGTCGCTTCCGCCTGAGATCCGCAATATGATCTATCACTACATATTCACTCCTGTGAGGGATGGGATTTGCTTGGTAATCTTTACGCACCTAGATGACCACCATCGCATCAGAAGCTCCCGCCTCAAATGTAATGCTTGTCGTCTGGACCTGCAACACCCTTCCTGTCATTCTTGGGAACAACCTGAAGAACGTTGGATCCCTGCGCTCAAATTTACGGATGGATACACGCATTCTGGTATCCTGCGAACATGCCATACAATCTTCAATGAAGTCACGCCAACCGCGCTGTCCCACATGCATCTTGCTCTCAATTTCAGTTTCTACTGTACTGACTTCGTCACGAAGGCTATGGAAATACTGCTGAAAAGTATGCGCAGATCTCAAGGAGCTTATCTTTCAAAAGTCACACACGTTTCTTTCGAGTATGGGTTTGAAGACCAACCCCAAGATCACTTATTGGAATTCATCAATCGCTCAGATGTCAAGATCGGACACTTCGAACTTTACGAACAGTGGATCTCATCTCAATTGAATCGTAAAGCCGTCAAACGCCTCATCACTATCTTGGACACGCTAGGGAATAAGCCTGTGACAGTTGCATGGGTTGATCGGTATGGCGGTCCCTCGTACCGATTTGAGAGGCAACGAGTAGAATTCAATGGAGCTCTCGAAACGTGGCTCGCAGAGCGCGCGGCAATCAAGGTTGCTAGTCCTGATGCTCGGCTACCTCTTCTTCGGGACTTTCTTCCACAGGACTTCGACTCGTCGGCAGACTGAGTATGGTTCTGGCATATCGTGTCAATCACAGCACAGAAACGAATGGAACATACAATTTTCGTAACAACAATCCATCTTAGTCAGTCATGATGGATGACTACAAGGCGAGTGCAGAAAGCTCATATGATTAGATAATTTGCTCGGCGGTATACAGCCTAGCTCGAGAGGGTTGTCGTAGCAAAATCCACAACATGTCTCATTCAGAGATCCGACAGCTGCTTCATCTTGAGTTTGCTCCAACTTGCTATCGTTATAGACTATGTATACTTACCATCTCTTTCTACGTATCATCTGTATCCCAGTATGTGCTTTATGTATTTGACGCTATGTTCAAAGGATGAAGGTATAAGCGGGGTCAGGCACCCCAGCGATCATTCGCCTATCTTTCGCATCTGATAAGAACCACGCCCTTTTAAGGGGCATCTATCATGAATTAGATGCCTGACTCTTGTCAACGTGTCATGGACAATTCTGGGAAACCGAACAGTGTTGAGGAATCAACACAGACGGAGGCTCCATGTGAATGGCGGCACACTGTCTCATTCTTGAACCTTCCGCGCGAGCTGCGTGAGATGATTTACAGCTACATCCCTCACAACTCCGGCGCATTCACCTACGATACTCGCATCAAACGGCAAAGACAACACTGGCCATCACTAGATGTAGGAGGCTGTCAAGGAGGCACCTCTTTCGACGACAAATATGGGAACCCTGGCGTCGCATTCGGGACCGGTGACCATCCCTTTGCCATCCTCTCGACCTGTCGAACCATCTACTCAGAAGCTCTCCCAATACTCTACGCGAGAACTTCACTAGGTTTCTGGCGACCCATGTACGACTGCGGTGGTCAAAAGCAAAACCCAGATTTTGTCGCCCAAGTGTTCTCATCATTGCCTGTACATGCAACTCAATACATCACGATCCTCCAAATCCAAGGCGAACTCTGGTTCCGCAATATGGAAACCCTTGTCAGCACCGCAACTGAGAAACTGCCTTCTTTGAAAGTCTTGGAGATAGGTCTAGACCCTTACCACGACCTTTCGCACCGAAAACACTGGTTCGACCACCGCGCCATGCTACGCCAATCTTGGCCGTCGGTTGCTACTCTACATCTAGTTGCCCAAAAACTGTCTACCATCAACATTGTATTCTCGCCGCCCAAAGATACAGTACATATAAGAGCCCACGACAATGGACTCTGGATTTCTGGACAACCGTATCAACAGTTTCTATGGCAGCATCTGCAACTTTCAATCTTGTGTTATGAGATAAGCATCTACGGAGGCATTCTACACAACAACGCAAAACAAGGAATGGAAGTGTTTATGGACCACCTAGTCCAAAGAAGAGACTTACTAGAGTTGAGGCAGACAAGGAAATTGGCTATGGAGTGTATCGCCGGGACTTCTGGGTTCAAGATTGAAAATGAGAAAGAGTGGTTAACAGGGATTACTGGGAGGGTTATTGAGGTTGATGAGGAGAAGAGGAAGATTAGTGTTGTGTCGCCGAAAGAAGCAGAGGTTAAATGGTGTAGGATGACATATACATCTGAGCCGAGGGGTTTGTGATTCCACGGTGCGATATAGATGCCGAGGATATGGCGAGAACGATGGCTTTGCCTGAGTACCAAGGGTTGCTTGATGCATTCGATCAGCGGCTTTCGGATATGTAGTTTCTCCAATCTCCTCATCAATCTGATATTATAAGACAGACTCTCTCTGGTCACGTACACAGTCTTAAGGCCTTTGTGCCTTTTTATAGTCTCAAAATCGCTGTTTGATGTTATGGAAGGTACAACGACTTTCTTGGTCTATGATAACCACCCTCTTCTACGTGTTCGTTCACGGAATTACCCTACATCCGGTACCACGGCCCAATCGCTGTGCTTGTGCAGTTCCCAAGGCTAGCCGAGCCGCGGTTCAACTCGCCATCACGCCATCTTTTTGCCGTTTCTTGATTGGATACCTTTGACTTCTCTCCGTGTGTCAAGGAATATTGTGGGTATCCGTAAAAATGCACAATGATGTTCAAGAAAGGCAGTGATGTCCATGGAGAGATTTTATATTGAGGTATCTCTATGGCCGCACGCCTGAATCGTTGACATTTGTGCCTTTTGCTGGTGTATCGTGGGAGAGGTGTTGTTAATGAGATTGCGACAAAATTTCATGCATAATACACAAATGTATGATATATGATCTGCCTCTTTGCTCAAAGGTCAATCTTCGTAGCAACCATGTTTTCAGACATGAAGCCAGTGACAAACAACCAACCCTTTTTCTTTCCTCCTTCTTTCTTCGGGTCGATTCCTACGATTACGCCTGCGCTTGCTGTTCTGACTGTTGCTCCATCATCTGCAAAGACCAATCTTTTGTTCCAGCCACCTTCCACCTTGCCGTCCTTCGAGATTTGAACATCGGTGGAGGCTTGACGCTGGACCAACCACACATACGGCGGATCCTTTGCCGCAGGATCCCTAGCATGACCCGCTAGATCAATCCCTCGCGCCAGACCAGCAAGCACATAACCACTCTTATCATCAGCAGCAGAAGCCCAAGCATCATGATACCAAGAAGGGTTATCCAAAGTACTATTCAAACGCACCGTTTCCTCAATACTCAGAGTTTTGTTTTGGGGGTCTGCAAAGCAGCGATAGAGGATTCCTCTTTCTGCACTGATGATGGTGATTTCGTTGAAGTCGTGGACATGGCCCATTCCATTGTTGCTTTTTAGCCCGGTGAGTGCTGTGGTGACTTTTAGGCCTGCGGTGGAGGAAGAGGCGGAGGGGTCGGTGATGGAGACGTGTACGGTACTTGACCACCCGAAGGGAGCCACCACTTCCAGTTCTCTCATCAAGCCTTCTCTATGCCTATGATCGTTGGTAACGTAAAACTCGTTCGGGCTGACGGCGTAAATGTCATTGGGTGTCTCGATCAGCTTATGCGAGATAGTGCGAATGTGCTTGAGTGTGCTGCTCCCAATCACATGTCTGAAGAGCTCGATACGAGAGTGTGCCTTGGTAATGTGTTCGCGGCGCGAAGCAACAAACTCTGGGTTGGGGAAATGGTTGACTGCAAAGATGTAGACTGCTTTTTTGTCTAGAGGGTCGGCAATGACATCGATGCCATGCGTAACAAAGGTCTTGTCGAAGTTTACGAAAGATAGACGTATGCTTTTCATAGTCNNTATTTGCGAATTCATCAGTTTTGCTTTAGCCAACAGAAGCAGGGAAATACACACCACAGGATCAACAACATGAATACTCCCCTGCGTCCCATCCTCCGGCGGCTCAAAGCTCCCCAAGGGCGGAAACCACCCAAACCGCGTATGTCTATCCTCACAAGCCGTAAACAGCAAGTTTGCAGGCGCATGATAATGCAAGTCTTCACAATGCGTGGTATCGTCTATCCTGACAAAGTCCCCAACATTTTGGATCGCAGACACGGGAACAGATCTTCCGAGCCCCACGACCTTCAATTCGTGGGCGATGGGAGGGAAAATGTAGGCTGAGAGAGCTGCTAGAGCAGCCACCGAGAGAAAAGCGGTTGCTCCTGGCATAATTGGAGATATAATAAGTAAGGGATGAAGAAACAAAAGAGGATGAATTGGCAAGGAGGAGGTTGAGGGATGGGCTTGAACAACCGTTGTGGATGGAGATGACGTGGGGGCAATTGAGTTTGAGTTTGATGAACCATCCGGGGGCTCCACACGTTGCTCGGAGATAAGAATCGGCAGGACGAAAGGTGTGAGAAACTGGAAGTCTATAAAGGCAGATATCTGTCAAGCATACACAAGGAAGGCACGTTGGGCTAACTGGGTATGAGTTGTCTCATAGTGCCGATCATGAGATAGCAACCAAAGCGGAATCGAGGTGTTCCAACTGCATAGATGAACTCAAATCATGATTGCAAATCAGCCAACGGGTACGGAGTATAGATAAAGCAAGACGAAATAATAGCAGTCAAACATGAGATACAATCGCCTCATCAGTTCATTCGCAAAAGATTGAAAGAGAACGATTGTCATTTGCCAGTGGCAGCAGTAAGCTAACAGATCTAGCTCAACTACTGAGATACCATTTCCATTCTCTTTCAAAAATTCTTTCTCAACTCGAATTTCTTTCCAACCAGGCTCATTCCTCAACTCCATCTTGATCTCTTATTTTCCCATTCAACCAGACACCAGTGATAGATGAAGTCTGTTCAACGCAGAGAGTCGCAAAAGAGTATTTTTAGTGTTGAGGAAATCCTGGTACTGATCTGGTTCACACCTTAAAAGCCTAGCTGGACGAGGCGAATAAAGCGGACGATCAACGGTTGATATGTGGTGTGTTTGAAGACATCGTGAATTGCGGATTCCTGTTGTCTGACATGTCTCGTGTGCTGCAAAATCGTCGCGGCAGCTACCGCAAACAGCTGCACAGCAAAGTAGTGTTGTATTGCTCTCGGCAATCAAGCCAAGATCGGATTCGAAAAATGTATGCCGACCTTGACCTGAAAGTGTCGATGAAGGGTATATGCGAGAAGTGCAATGTAATGTCGAATAAACAGTTGTGGGGGTCGGGATAAAGAAGCAAAGTAGTAACAAGGCGGTCAGTTGACCTAGGCCCAGCCGGATTGGGACCAACAAGTCACCTTGTGGGATAGAGGAGAAAAGGGGGCAAAAAACGTAATGGTACATGTGCATGAAAAAGGGTCGAGAAATGGAAAAGCATTCGTCATGTCGAGATGGCGCACGAAGACGGTCGAAATGATGTAGGTCGTTCTGGTCTGCTTTCTGGAAGAGCGCGCGTGTGGGTTGTGATGTTGAATATAGAGGTGTCGACATTGTGCTGGACCGGAAGGAGGATGGAATAACTTCGTGGTAGCGTGGCGAAAACAAATCCATGTCTTGCTTTTCCCTTTCTCCTCATACCCATCGTGAGAATGC